>CM060655.1:36614326-36876826 GCA_030686955.1 Odontamblyopus rebecca
GTGGTTTTAACTTTCTATTTCCACCGAATCATGCAGAAAGTTCCGCTCTGCACCCGTATTACTCTATTTTCTGATCTTTGTTGTTGATAATGTTGTTTCCTCATCAAAAATACAGCCCCTGGAACAAAATAAGAGACCACTGCGCTTCTTTTTTGGTCTGAAATCAGCGTCTCTACGTGTGTGACGGCCGTTTTATTCCAACACAAACACACCTCATTCTGCTTCATGAGGCACTGATGAGGAGATCACCTGAACCAAACCTGATTTAAGGAGGAAAAGGAGAAAATCATTATCATTATTCCACCAAATATTGATTTCTGAACTCTTCCTAAGTGAAAACATTAGTATTGTGCTGTTTTAAAGTGAATATGATCTTGTTTTCTTCGCGTTATTTGAGGTCTGAAAACATTTTATCTTTTTTGTTATTTTGACCATTTGTCATTTTCTGCAAATAAACGCTCTAAATGACAATATTTTTATTTGGAATTTGGGAGAAATGTTGTCAGTAGTTTATAGAATGAAACAAAAATGCTCATTTCACTCAAACACAAAACTATAATTTTGCAGTGGTCCCTTATTTTTATTTTTCCAGAGCTTTATACCTGGAGTTCTGTTTGATTCACTTAAATCCTGCATATTTCGACTGACATTCTTCTCTCAAACAGAAAACCCTGGTAATATAGGACGTGCTCCACTGTGTTTTTAAACTCCGTGCACTTTTACTAGAATCATTTGGATCATTTCACGCCAGGAATTGTCCATCTCTACTGACAAAAGAGAGATGATGGCTTGAAAACTGTTGCTTCATGACATCACAAGGTGGAAAGAGCATTTTGAGCTTTGGAGATGTAGACGGACTATTAATAAAGAGTTACTCAAACATGTGAATGAAACAAAACACAACTCCAGGTCTGTTTTTGAGGAAGTAACAACATTCAAACTTGACTAAATGCTCACGAGAGGCAAATTTGCGGATCTTTAATTGACAGATTTGCTCATTTTCAGTCCACGTTTCTTTTCGTCTCGGCGAAGCCCTCAGAGCAGTGACTTGTACAGACATTAGGAGTGGTCAGGAGCTGCATAGTGCTGTTAACAGACGTCTAACGGGAGTGGAGGGTCTTCCAAACCACTGTCTCCTCACAGCACAGGAGCAGACACAAACACTGGCCTCAGCAACTGTCCACATACCAGGCCAAACAATCACTTCCTACAATACCATCGCCATCAGCGCCGCCAAAGAAAATTTTACTAGAATTTCATAAAACTCATGAATTTCCTGAATATTCTGGCGGTCGAGCAGTCCTGATTATACGCTTTGCTCATTGTGTCGATGAAAAATGAGGGGAAGAAATGATGGAGTTTGACACGAGCTGGAAGCAGATGTTTTGTTCTGCAGTGGTCAGTTCGACGGAGGAGGTTTGGGCCTGGTTCTGTCCTGGTTTTGTGGTCTCATTTCTGGTCTACAGTGGTCGGTCTAGAGGTTCTTTTGATCGGGTTTAGTTCCAGGCGATGTATAAAACATGAATAGTGATTTCATGCCTATGATAATCTGCTCATTTAGTTTAAAACTCACCATATTGTTATTTACCGTTTTCTCTTAAATCAGGGTTAAATTTAAGTCTTTTTAAGTTTTATATAAAAACTTAATCAATCAATCAACAACTTTATTCATCCCAAAGGGCAATTCAGTTTGCACATTTCTGGCCGTGCACAGTCCACAAACAATGTAAACATAAAAACAAATACATACAACACACGTCGTACATTCGAACCTCAGTGCATCAGGGGACACAAGCCAAATTACTTTCCGTTTAAAAGCTTTATGGCAGAAGCACAGAACTATAATAAAATCTGGAAGACGAATCCAAGATGGCGCCCTGTTATCTTCAATGGCCTGTGCTCATTGGCGTATGAACACAAAAAAGATGTTCATTTCCGCATTTACTTCCTTGTTTGCAGCCCAACGTGTGACGTCAGAAACACAGTTCTGACCAATCAGAGCGCGAGCTGCTGGAGCGGAGCTAGGCTAACTCTTACAAAGCTAATTTTTAGGCGCTTTAATGATTTAAAAAAAAAAAAAAAAAAGTTCATATTGTAAAAATACAGAAGAATCCCTACAAAATCCAACCTTTATAAAAGCTGTGGACGCCCTGTCAGCCGAACACCGGCAGGTTGATTTCTCAAAAAATACATTGTGCTTCTATGGGAGATTTTTTCCTGGGCTGTGGGCTGCAGTACCTCATTTGGCCACACGTCAGTCTGCGGTCACGGATAGATGGTGCGTGTCTTATCCAGCTCTTATTATACATCCATGGGCAGAAGGGATAAAACATTTAGCGTTGTGGTTGGTCTTTTGTGGCGGGGTGGCATGGCGCCTCCCGGAGGGTATTTTCACAAACTGTGAGTGCAGCACATGGTTGGGCTGCCTCAGTTTGGCCTTAGACTTTTGGAGCGCCCCATGTCTCCACAGAGGCCTGACCCTCCATCTGAACACCACTGGTTTTGCCGCACACTTTTACTCTGGTTCAGACTGTTCTTATCCTTCACAGAGAGCCCCTGAAACCAGCAAATGAAAGAAAAGGTCAGCAAACTTTCGACAAAGGAATGATGAAAATGATTTAAAATGTTAGATGACACATTAAACTTTTGTACTTCCGCATCTAGTGAACCCGCTGCTGCCTCGTTTGATCATTTGTGTTTTTATCAAACCTTAAGGAGGAATCAAACACAGTCCTCAAGTGTTTATAAGAGTCCACCCTTCCTAATACCTAATACCTATTTCATGGCCTATTTTACAGACCTACCGGCGATGAAAAACAACATTCTTGAATTTGTGTTCATTTATTTCTCAAACAAAGGAAACAAAGGAATACGGGGGAGTAGAGTCTCTTCGCCATAATCCCAGGATGAAATGTGTCGCTCGGTAATATAAAACCAATGCTAAAAAACAGCATAACGGCTTTAGTCAAACTTTGTGTTTTGCTGAGATTTTCTTTGGTTTTACTCTTCTGCTGAGGTTGTCGCTTGTGGTTTTGTAGCGCGTGATCTTCAGCGACGTGTTGGGAGGATTTTGACTGCGTTGTGTTCTCAATTATTGGCTTTATTTAGGCGGCAAATACTGGTGATTGACGAATTCAACATTTGAGGAGAAATGTGATACAGAGAAGTTACTACACAGACTTTTTCCAGTCTTTTTAAGGTATTCTTTCCAAATTCATAAATTCAATGCTTTTAAGACTTTTTAAGACACTGTAAGAACCTGTTAAACGCAGCTATAGGTTCAAAGACCCGCCCACATCTGCTACTGGTCAGCCTCATCACTGCTCTGAGTGATCGACAGGTAGATTTAACCATTTGCAATGAAGTGTGAACTTTCAGAAGAAGCAGATAATTTACACTAAGTTATTACCTCTTCAAGGCAATATAAAGATACCAAATTTCCTTGACATTTTTATTGTGATCTGGCTACACGAAATGAAGTGTGACGAAGTGGTGTTATGCAAAATGTACTTTCTGGAGTTTTGCGCCGTGTTAAAACCTGCCTTCACGTGTCATCCATGCACGTTTGTTTAGTCTTGTCATTTCAATCTGAATCTAATTCTGTCTAATGTTCAGCTCACGAGCCTAAATCAACCATCTTAACCTTCACAAATCTGAAGTTAGTTTATTTTCTTCGGTCGTAACATCATATTATAGTGATTTAACACAGAAATTCTGCATAACACACAGTTATTCTACAGACTGAACGGGTTAAGGCTGAAGTTTGACACTTATTTTGCCAACATACAACATAGAATAAGATAGAAGATGGCAGAACTATTTACAGAACAAAAAAACAAAGTGATGTGCAAAAATAAACCAGAAACTGATTCGGTTCTATCTAAATCTGTTACGTGTCAACATTTAACACCCCGTAACATTCAACAAGTGCGTATCATCCTCCCTTAATCCTGGGTTACAACGTGTGACTTCGCTGCATGTCAAATAAAAGAAGCAAAACAAAAGACAAAATAAACTCTCATGACACAATCCTCGGTGCAGTTTTCTCCCACATGATCATTCGGTGTCTGTGTGTTTTTCCAGCGTCGGGATGCAGTGTGTGGCGTGTGTGCAGAGCTCCGACGCCGCTCAGAAAGGCCCCGGCCCCCGAATCCTCGTTCAAACACGGCGTTCCCACGGAGACGGCGACACAAACAGCTCAGGTCCGGGCTTGAGTCCGTCTCCGAGCTGCGCCGCGGCCGTGGAGCGGTGCACACATGCAACGTAATCGCTGAGAAACGGAGGAAAAAAACGAGGTCCGCTTTGCAGTAGGTATTTGGGTCTCTTTTACTTAGTTATTTTTGGGGTCTGTTGTTTTGATGTCAAGCTTAGGTTCATTTGCCTGTTTGCTTGAGTCCTTCTTGCTTTGGGGGATAGTAGTTGATCTCGTTTGTCCGTACCCTGATTCCTTTTCTGTTTTGCTCCAGGGCTGGTCGACTCGTGGGCGCTCGTCTGGTGGAGGTTTTGGGTGACGGGGTTCCTCACTTCTGCTCCGTCACTCCTCGTTTGCTGTGGTATTTTTGCCCTTCCCTCACATTTGCACGTTTTAGTTTTCCTGCAGGTGTGTTTATTTGTGTGTGTGTTGCACAGAGTGACGGAGCGTGGTGAGTGGCCCAGAGCTCCCCAATTTCACACTTGTAGTCGCCGCCTTTTTAGTGAACAGCATCCTTTCTTACTGAACATTTTTAACTAATAAAACTCATATTTTTGCTCCAGATTGTTTACAAATAAATTGGCTAAATCTGGCTCTCCTTTAACCATCCCTTTAAGAGGACCTGTTGTCTCCTCGGTTACATTAAGATTATTGTAAAACTATTCAGGAAAGCTTCATTTTCGTCCTGTGAATGTGACTTTTTAGTATCGATACCTGCGCAAATTAGTGTCTGGTTTCGATACTAGTTTTAGTATTGATTAGTATCTGATTTTCAATACTTTTCGTTCAAATCCACTTTATTTCTATAGCACTTTTTATAAACATGACTGTTTCTTAAGTACTGCACAGACAAATCAGTACAATAAAAGACCACAAATCATGAATAAAATTTTGCTCTTTAAGTGAAGTGAGTTTTTGGTCACACTGTACCCGAGCACCGATACAGGCCTGTAGCATACGGTGTATTTAGATGCCGGCATTAGGATTAGTTAAATGGCAATAGAGCTGCTGTACATTTTTATGTAGCTTGAAAACCTTTAAATTTGCACTTTTATTAAAGGACGTTTTGTATTTGTACTTTGTGTCTACTGTATGAACCATATGAACAGTTTTTCAGAAAACTAGAACAGAAACAACAGAATAAGTTTACCAAACTCTGCATCTCACTCCAAATCACTAAATCCATTCAATTCTTCATCCTCGGTGTCACTTCTGAGCAACTCCAGCTAAATCCAGCTTTTAGCCACGAGGAGCTTTTTGTTTTCTTCATTACAGTTCGAGTTTCCTCCACTTTTCTCCAGTCAAACACAAGTTTCTCTCACTCCAAACTTTCTCTCTGCTGCTCGATTCCCGTTTTCAGCTGCAGATTTCAGCACTTGCAGCAGGACAGCGGCTCTTTCTGCAGGAGACATGTGCAGTAGAGCGAGAAGTGACAGTGGAGCAGGAGGAAGAGCCTGAGGCGGAGCAGATACTGGTACACAAGCCTAGAGCGCCCCCTCATGGCCTCAGTGTGAAAATAACCAACATATGAAATTATAGATTCTATATGTAAGTCACACCTGAGTTTAAGTCGCAGGAAACTACCAAACCATGAAAAAAGTCTGAAAAATATGAAGACAAGAGGAGACAAGATGAGTATTCCTCACTATATCTGTAGTAGAAGTAAGGCCATATGTAATACTTTAATGTAAAATACATATTTAAAGATGCATTATGTAACTTTTAAGCAACAACAGCAGAAAGCACCACATGGCATTCAACATTCAGTCTTTCATGTTTTCCATTACAGATGTTATCTATGCTTAAAAATACCACTGCATGCATTCTTACTGCGAGTCGACCGTCCTCTTCACAGATATGACCTGTATCTTGGCCCAATCTCCTGTTTGTCTCCATGGAGATAAACAAGTTTAATGCAAAGCACGTTTCAGGCAAAACAATAACGTTTCTAAGTGGACAAGCAGGTGATAGTTCTTTCATCAGTGCATAAAACACCGTTAAAACATTGTGATTACAGCTGAAAGAATTTTCCCATGAACTATTTACAATTAAAATGAAATGTCCCTTTGAACCGACACTTGTAAAATGCATTTCTGTTTGAATCACGAGCCCCGTCCTCTTCTATACAGCCCCTCACATCTGTTTCACAGTCTCTTCCTGTCTCACACTAACCATATAAACCTGTGCGTAGTGGAGGAGCTATAGACGGTTATAGACAGTGGCCTTGGAGACTTGGAGCCGATTCAACAGAAGAGTTCACACTGAAACTGAGCCTTTCGACACTCCGCCTCATTCTGTCCATACAAAACCAACCAACGGACCAGTGACTCTGTTATTTTGGACTGATTAGAGACAGAAGACGCCTAATATATTAATGTTCCAGGGTGTTGTAACAGTAAAGGTCAATCTTCCTTTTGCTTTCACTAAAGTCGGATCAGTTTCTAATCCGTAAACTGCTTCTGCTGTTATTTGAGTAGCTTTTTAATACACTTGTACTTTTCAGCTGCCGTACTTGATATTTCACAGTGTAACAGTACTCGTACATACGTTTTCTTACTCTTATCTATTTCCATGGAGACCAGCAGGTGGCACCAGGCCAAGGTACAGGTCAGATCTGTGAAGAGTCCCTCGCCATAACGCGGTTCACCTTTCGCAGCTTCACTGTTTTGCAGATTTTTTTGGGTGCAATTTTGTATGTTTTTTTTGTTTTTTTTACAGTGTATGAACGTGCATCGTGTTCTGCGTAATCGAAGGTGGCATGTCTGTTCATAGGAATAAAAACAGCGGCAACAACTCCACATAACTATGTTTTTCACCCTCCACACTCCTCACTTCAGATCGAGGGGCCGATTTGCGCAGAGCGATCCCCTTCCCCGCTCCACGCTCCGATCACAGACGGGTTTTACAGCTTTAAAACATGTACAGCTCTGGAAAAAAAAAAAAAAGACCGCATTTATTTTCTGAAATCAGCGTCTCTACATGTGTGACGGCTGTTTTATTCCAGCGTCTGTTGAATCCAACACAAACACACCTCATTCTGCTTCATGAGGCTCTGATGAGGAGATCACCTGAACCAAACCTGATTTAAGGAGGAAAAGGAGAAAAAAACACCAAATATTCCACCAAATATTGATTCCTAAGTGAAAACATTAGTATTTTGTTTTAAAATGAATATGATCTTGTTTTCTTTGCATTATTTGAGGTCTGAAAACATTTAATTTTTTTTGTTATTTTGACTATTTGTCATTTTCTGCAAATAAACGCTCTAAATGACAATATTTTTATTTGGAATTTGGAACAAATGTTGTCAGTAGTTTACAGAATGAAACAAAAATGTTCATTTTACTCAAACACAAACCTATAAAGTAAAATCAGAAAAGCAGTGGTCTCTTTATTTTTTCCAGAGGTATATAATATTGTAAAAAAAAAAATAAAGCTTCATGGATTTCGCCTATTGCAGGTTATTTTTAGAACGTAAACCCCCACAATAAACAAGGGACCTTTGTATTACATGTGAAAAAAGGTATTTTTCTGGAAATAAAACACTTTTAAAGATCCTATATTATGCATAATTGAGCTTTTAGCCATGTTAGAATGTTGCTTCCTCATTAAAAAACAAACATGGAGCTGTGTTTGTTTCATTCACACATGTCTGAGTAACACTTATGACGTCATGAAGCAGTGGTTTTCAAGTAAACAGCTACTTAGAAATTGGGCTTAAATGATCAAAATAATTCTAGTGAAGGCATATGGAGTTTAAAAACACAGTGGAGCACTTCCTGTATTACCACGTGACATCACAAGGTGGAAGAGGAATGCAGGATTTTTGTGTTTTGACTGAAAACAAAACTGCAGGTATGTTTTCGATGACGATATTACATTGTAAAACCAGAAAATCAGCGTAATATGGGCCCTTTAGTGGAATATATAGACAAATTTAATGCCACACTGTTGAACATTTCCATCAGAGCCATAGTGTCTCCGTGGGGACAGGACCCCAGTACAAAAAGTTCCATAGTACATCCTTCTAAACAAACCAAAAGGACTGAAATAACTCTAGCCCCACCTTCCCTGTGAGAACACATCTGACGTGACGCTTTAAATCCACATTCTCCAGTGATTTTCCGTCCAATTAAAAGCCCTTATTCCCAGAGCCATGTTTTGGGCTGTGTTTGTGCCTGGGTGAGCTGTCTCCGTCCTGCTCGCTGCACAGTAAAAAACGCTCGAGTGTGGGCCCTTGAAGTTTCCTCCCGGCGGATACGACTTTGCTCTCTCCTCTCTGCTCTTTGTCAGCACATCAGAATAATTAGGACCAAGGAAAACACGGCGGTTATGGTACCGGCGCGGGGGACCCATGAATATTCAGCGCAGCATATGGCACGGAGCGCAGAGATCCCCGGCTAATGAGGAGGTTTGATGAGAGGCGGGCGGCGCTTCTGGTGCCGGCGGAGGGGACAGAGGAGGTGACCTGCCGCAGGACGGGGGGGAGCGGGGCGGCACTGAGGGGGAAACGCCGCGTCACCGAACTCCACGGATCGCTGCGCTTCAACTCGTGGCTTTCGGAAATCAGCGGGGACTTCGTTTGAAATCTGTGCGAATATGTTGTTTTTAAAGCTTCTTTTATTGTCCGTTTATGCACCAGTGTTTAGGAGCCAGTTCGGATAAAGAGCCGGACAGACAAAGGAAGAGGCTCGCAGTTACGGAGACTAACAGACCCCTTTTAGTGTCAGTAAACAGCCCCGTTTACATGAGGAATCCAAATTAAATAAGAATTAAACGATGATGATGAATGATGGGCAGGGGCCGCAGAGGATTGGGCAGCAAGATGCCCCCGCGACCCAGCCGGACAAAGCGGAAGAAGCCGGATGGAATCAAATTATCCTCCTCCTTCGAGTTTAAATGTAAATATTAACTCCGAATAAAGTTTTACACGGAAAACACGTTTAATCGCCTTCAATCAATCAATCAAACCTTATTTATAAAGCACTTTACAAACAACACCGTCGCCCAAAGTGCTGTACACATGTTAAAATACAAAAAACATGAGACACAATAACATCAGGACAGAAAATGATAAATGTCAAGTCTTCACACTGTGTTAAAAGCCAAACTAAAGAAATGAGTTTTAAGAAGAGATTTTAAAACCTTCATTTAATTCCGCTCAACAATTTATTAACATTTATATCATTTTCACCAAAATCCCCGAAATAATTTATAACGAATTAACTTTTTTTTCAATACGAAATCCGTCAAAGCCAAAATATAAGCGCTGTGCTTCCTGTGTGCAGAACCAGTCCAGTACTACAGGTTATTATCGAGCAACCGGTAGAATATCGAGTATGACGACCACACGCAGAACAACCAGACATTTTGGTGCTGGAAATGTTTTTATCTCCGTCTTCTTCTGTCCGTGTTCAGTCTGAATGAATCGGAATGAACGGGGAACGGTGCCACTTCCACAGAAACAAGGAGGTGACGGTTTCCCCCAACAAAAAAGTTACACGATTCAGTTTAAGCGACATTTATTTAGAAACGATCCATTATTTTTTTCACATTCTTCTAACTTGTTTAAGCGACACTTTCACCTAGAACTCCTCGACCCGAACATCGTCCATTCCCCACACCCCAGAAAGCCCCTCTGCACAATCCCACCGCAGCTAAACCCGACCTTGCACATGTTCTGCGTGCGGCCCAGAGACATCCCAGAATGCACGGGGGGAGCATAAAGCGCAGTTTCATATGACCGGCTCCACCGTCCAAACATTTCCCCCCACTCCCACCGGACCAATGGGCTCTTGGGTTGCACATTTGAAATATCTGACCACATCCTGGCTCTGGGGTCCTGTCTCCAACTGTCCTGCCCTGAGTTATGGAGCATCGTCACGGTAAATATCTGAAAAGACACTAAGTAGAGCCCGTTTAGTGGTCTGGGCCTTGGGTTTCCCCTCATGACGAATGGACAGCGGACAGTGAAGACAGACTGGAACGTGAAGACGACCAGATTTACAGTGGGGAAGTCGTGGGAGATGTTTCAAATCGTATCGTGTTTGCTGAAGATATGAGTGACCGAGAGACGGGGCCAAACTTGTGTCAGTGTTCAAATCCGGCAGTAAACTACAAACTCAACGTTGTGTCGTTTCATTATTGTAAAATCTGTTGTAATGTATGTTATTCTCTCAGAGCTTCAGCAGATTTCCATGACAGAGGACGGACTTCTTTGTGGTGTTGACCTTTGAAGGAGGCATCTGTAAGCTCATCTCATCGTATATTTCATTGATATTAAAGGGCCCATAAAGTGCTGTTTTGTATCTATTTTATAAACCAAAATTAAAACTAAATTATAATTAAACATTTATCTTTTAAATCATTTGTACAGGTCACACACGCTTTAATCTCCTTTCATTTTAGTCTTTACTTCCTGACCCCACATGTTTTTAGTGAAACTCAGTAATAGCAGGAAAAAGTTGCAGTTGTTAAAGCTCCACTATGTAACATATCCAGTTATTTGCCTTTGTCTCCAGATCAGGGGTGTTAAACATGCGGCCTGGGAACCGTATCCTGCCCTCCAAGACCTTTAATCTGGCCCTCAGCAGATTTTCTATTCAAATATTAAAATTGTTCAGATTTTTCTGGTAATTTTCTCTATGCTTAGCATAGAAGCTTCTCCAGTGCTTCCGTGCGGCGCCTCCCACCAGAGAAGCACAAATGAAGACTTTCCTCTTTCCAAACGCTCTTCTATCGTTTTGACTGTGACTGTGACGCCATCATCAGCAAAATGTCAAAAATGAGAAAAGTGGAGCTGAGTGCAGGAGTTTCCAAGAAAAACTGACTTATTCTTATTTGTTCACGGAGGTGAGTGGGAAACCTGCGCTCGGTGTGTTTGCAACAAGTGGCGATGCTCAAGGAATATGATCTTAAACACCACTACGAGACACAGAGAAAAATACTTGAACGGAGAATTGAGAAGAAAGAAGATAAACTAATTATTGCTGAGACTGAAGAAACAGAGTCTGTTTTCACCTGAAGCCAAGAGGCTAGTGATGCTGCTGGGAAAGCAGAATAGCAGAATATTAGAATATTTAGCCAAATAACGAATAACGAAACCGCTCATGAACGCCTGACCCGGTTTATAAATGATGACGCCAATAATACGACTGTCAGAAAACAACTTGTATAGCACAGAGAAAAGAAAAATTGTTATGTATATATAGGCTACATATACACATATTCACACATTAATAATAATATCGGTACTCATGAGTTCAATACAGCAGATCTTTTAAGTCAGTTCTATTCTGTTTCCTGCACCTAAGAAGAAAAAATGAATAAATAAAAAGAATATATGTCTTTCCCTTCAAAATCATCAGCATTTATCCCATACACTGACCTGCTTCTGTGGCCTACAGCATCTACATTATTATCTTATTGTCTCTCTGCGTAATAAGAATATATCTTTAAATCATTCTAACGCTCTGTATATGTCTAGAGAATTTGTCTATTTTTTAATGTCTTGTATTGATGTTGATCCTTTTAACCTGTCACCCAGACTATTTTAGAGTCGATTTTTAGATTTTATTGTTTGTTTTTAAAGCTTTGAATGGACTGGACCCACACTCAGGCCTCATCCAGATTTCCACCCCCCAAACTCTGAGGTCCGAGGGCTCCAGCTCATGATGCCTAAAACCAGGAGGGACTGGACCTTCTCTGACCCACTTTTATTCTCTGGCTTTTAACACTGTGTGAGTTGTGTGGTTCTCTGTGTCTATTTCTTTTATTTATTCTACTTACTTAGTGCTATTTTATGACTTTTATGGTTTTGCTTTAATTTGATTGTACTGGTTTTATTGTTTTAGGACTGGCATGACCAAATTTTCTTGGTGCAGAACTTTGAAAACTTTTATTTGTAAAACGTGCTATAGAAATAAAGTGGATTTGGATTTGGATAAAGTTGCTTCTTCATCAAAAACGACCACTACATGACATCAAAGGGTGCAACAGCATTTTGACCTGTGGAGTTTTAGCTTTGGAGAGCGTAAAAAAGCAGGATGAGTGAAGTCATGGTGCGGTGCTTTTCAAGCGGTGGTTCAATATTTCTGCTGAAGGTGTTGGACTTCCTGTTTCAGCACGTGGAATCACAAGGTGCAACAGAGGTGTTTTCGGTTTTGAGGGAAGAACTCAGTGTAAATATGATGAAGGGTTTGTGTGTTTAACGTGTGTGAAGGAAACAAAACACAGCTCCAGGTCTGTTTTTGAGGAGGCAACAGCATTTTAACATGTTTTGAAGCTCACACGAGTCAAATTAGCGTAATATTGCTGGTTTCAGTCACGTGACCCTGAGGACAAGTGAAATTCAGATGGAGCAGGAAGTGTTTTGCGCTGCTTCAAAACACAGTGGGTGAGGAGTGCGCAAAAAGTCTGAACGGGCCGGAACAGACCGCGAAAAAATAAGACTAAATCTAGTTTATGACCCGTACGATCTGGAGATTTTTCATTTCATACAATTTGGATGATTTTCCCGGCAAATGAATATAATAAATGATCTGGTGCTGCAGACCTGAGCCAAATGAAAGCCTTTAAAAACCTGGAGGCTGCAACTATTTAAAGTGAATAACATTTTTATAGTTTGTGTCGCGTGGTGCCCGCGGGCGACGTGCCGCGTGACATCACAAGGTGGAACGGAGCGTTTTGAGCTTTGCAGATGTACACAGACTAATAATAAACACGTGTGAATGAAACTAAACCCGAGTCCAGGTCTGTTTTTGAGGAGGTAATAACATTATAACATGGTTTAATTCTCTCAAGAGTCCATTTTGCGTAATATTCTGTAGGACCTTGAAAAACCTGGGTTCGTTCGTGCTGCAACAAAAGCTGAAAACAATTACTGATCTGTTCATCATCAGCATATTTCAACATCTCCAAACAACTAATAATACTCGTATAATACTTATATACTTAGCCTATTGTACAAAATCACGAAAGCACGACGGAGAAAAAACATCAGCCCCGTTTCTACTGTTAAATAGAGTTTTGTGAGTCGCGTAATCCTCACACGAACAGCTGTACAGGACTCCGCAAACACAGCTGTGGCGCCGACAAAAGGAAAGAATCCAGCGACACGGAGCCCTGATCATACAAGTCTCCGTTATGGGACTACGGCTAATCCAGGTAAACACAGGACCTGCCGCTTTCACTGAGGCCGGGGCCAATCACAGCCACTCGAGTGAACAACGCGACACTGGAAAAGCTTTAAGAGATGAGATGAGAGAGGCCCTGATGTAACCTGCACTGTGTACGTAACTGTAGTGTTCCACAGTGCAGCACTAAACTCTCCATAGTAGGGATGGGCATTCGATAAAATTTTCTTAATCGATCGTCGGGAGAATTAACAATCGATTAATCATTCATGTTTTTATATTAAAATGATCAGCATTATTATTACTATTACTGGTCCTCATAAATAAACTCAACTTTACAACATATAAACCATCACCACTGTAGAGCCACATCAGCCCGAAACTAGATGTTCATTCCCATTACATGATTTCACATTGTTTTGTTTTTTCCTCCCTTCATTTTAACATCGCGCTGCAGCCCGGTTGAGTACACAATAATAGGCTAATGAAATTTAAGACTTTTGCGAAAAAATAAAACTTGGTCAACAAAATTGACTTTTTAAGGCCTTTTTAAGACCTTTGTAAGAGTTTCAAGAGCCCGCTGGAGTTGAGTTTTGTTTCATTCACACACATTTAACACACGAACTGTGCACGTTCTTCTCCCAAACCGAAAACGTCATGTGGTCTTACGGGAAGCCAGGAAGTCACAGAACTTCAGCAGAACTTTTGAACTACCGCTTAAAAAGTACCACATCGTGACATCACTAGGTGGAACAGAGCGTTTTTGATGTAGACTAATAAAGAGTTGCTCAAACATGTGAATGAAACAAAATGCTCCAAATGACTTAATTAATTTTTTTTATTTTTTTGGTTTCTGAGCAAAACGTTTTACTCAAATCACAAAGAAAGCATTTGTGTTATCTCTGTTTCTTTAGATTACATTACCAAATGCTAAATAATACAACAAAAAGATCAGTATAGGGAAACAATTCATGGGTTTCAGTGACTTTTTCCCATTCAAATGATTTAATGTTTTGTTTTAAAATGTTAATAGTCATGTCAACAGTCCTACATTGCCATCACTCTGAAACCTATGGAAAAATAAAAGATCCATAAATGAAATGATCACATTCAGAGCACTTTTCCACAGTCTCCCGTTCACATACATATCCATACACCAGTGTACGCAAACACTGGAGGAAAAGGAGGTTTAAGTGTCTTTCTCAGGGACTAAGCACGATGTTTGTGTTGGGAGCGGGATTCCAACCACAAACCTCGGCCCACAGGACACACGCTCGACAAACTGGGCTACTGTTGCTTCATTTGCATTAAATAGGACGAAAAGAAAGAGTTTAAAACAGTCCTTCTCAAATAGTGGGACCTCGGGGAACGTGCTTTTTCTTTTTTTTGGTCGTACTAGAATAAAGTGTAATTGCACGTCCACTACAGTAGTTGGCAGTGGCGCTCTCATTGTCAGAGTGTGTGCAGGGAGTATTAGCCCCATGGTATTAGCGCTGTAATGTGGGTTTTATTTTAAGACATCCATGTTTTTTGGGGTTTTTTTTTGTTGCACCGGGCATAAGCAGAGACAGCACAGAGCAGGAGTGTGAAGTGCAGTGAACAAACTGTGTGTAAAATGTCTGTAGCGCTTGACTTCACTGTGACTCCGACTGGAAACCAGGAAAGACCCGACTGTTTACTGTGTCTAAAAATGTTGGCAGAGAGGGGACAGTCCTGAAATCTAAGCTGCTGTCCTGAATCTGGACCTAAATGTCCCGAAAATGACTCTCAAACAGAGTACTGTGTTTTTCATGGTTTGGGCGACTTATACTCAGGTGCAACTTATATATAAAATATATAATTTCACATGTTGGTTATTTTCACACTGACGGCCATGAGGGGGCGCTCTAGGCTTGTGTACCAGTATCTGCCTCACCTCAGGCTCTTCCTCCTGCTCCACTGTCACTTCTCGCTCTACTGCACTTGTCTCCTGCAGAAAGAGCCGCTGTCCTGCTGCAAGTCCTGAAATCTGCAGCTGAAAACGGGAATCGAGCAGCAGAGAGAAAGTTTGGAGTGAGGGAGAAACTTGTGTTTGACTGGAGAAAAGTGGAGGAAACTCGAACTGTAATGAAAAAAACAAAAAAGCAAATCGCAGCTAAAAGCTGGATTTAGCTGGAATTGGTAGAGTTGCTCAGAAGTGACACAGAGGATGAAGAATTCAGTGGATTTAGTGATTTAGAGTGAGATGGAGAGAATAAGTTTGGTAAACTTATTCTGTTGTTTCTGCTCTAGTTTTAAGAATAACTGTTCATATGCGACATGAACACATGTTTAGCCCACAGGCCGTATATATAAGTGGACATAGCTAAAGCGTTAGACAGCACATGCCAAACAGGAAGTGCTTCTGGCTCCTTCTCTCCCTTTTTCCCATTGACTTACATTGGGATCTTATTGTCCATCTCTCTATATCTGCTGCACTGGCCTTGTCATTTTGGTCTTAAAATTAACCCGCTCTACAGGATCCTGAATTTTCTTTTTTGCTATTTTGCCTGCCAAAAATCCCTATTCATAACATGGAGCCTGGCTGCAGATTCGCTCCTGTAACTGTGGCATCAGGAGCCTCATTTGAGCGACGCTGACGCTCACTTAGTCCACTCATATATATGGTCTATGGTTCATGGTTCAGCCTGTTGTTCTCTGTTCTGTTGTTTTTACTGTAACTCGCCTTTCAAGATGAAATGTCTATTCCTGGTGTCTGATTTTATCAAATAAATTTCCCCCAAAAATGCGACTTATATGTTTTTTTCTTCTTCTTCATTGTACATTTTTTGGCTGGTGCAACTTATACTCTGGGAAATACGGTAATTATTTTCTGATAAACATTAAACTGCACTCAGTGCCTGACACCTTCTCGATGCCCTGTTCTTATGGTGAACATTCTCCATCCTACACCATAACAGAAGAGTGAAGGCGCCGGCAGACAGGACGCAGCCCATATGCTAGAAATGAGCTGCAGAGCGACATGTTTGGAGCCGAGTGGAGAGCAGGGGGGAAACAGCGACGTGTGGTCAGGGGAGGCACATGAGGTGGTGCCACAACCAAACTCTCCTCCACATCGCATAGTTCACCTCACTGCGTTTGTTGTTTACGTTTTTTTGTTGTCTGTAAACAAAAAAAATTATCAACATGTTTTATTCTTTCTACGGGGAAAATAATCGAGAAGCGCCGTCTTAAAGGGAGATTACGCTATTTTCTGATCTATGTTATAATCATAGATGTTGTAAAAGAAGTGGACAAAGTGAGCGTGATGTCACCCATAGCGTTTAGCGTCACTCAAAGGAGGCTCGCGATGCCACAGCTAGAAGGAGAAGGAGCCGGAAGAGCCTCCTGGAGCACTTCCTGTTTGGCACGCGGCGGCTAACGGGTTAGCTTAGTCCACTTATATATACAGTCTATGGTTATAATGTTTTTTCCTCTTCAAAACCATACCTTGTGTTTTGTTTCACTCGCACATGTTTAACGCACTAACCCTGCATATCTTCTTAGGCTGAGTTCTTTTCTCAAACCGAAAACACTTTGTTCCACCTTGTGATGTCATGTTGTAATACAGGAAGTGCTCCACCGTGCTTTCTAACGCCACACACCTTGAATCACTAGAATCATTTGGATAATTACAGCCCTGGGATTATCAATCTCTACAGGACGAAAGGTAAAAAAAAAGTTGCTGTCGGCTTGAAAACTACCACTTCATGACATCACAAGGTGGAACAGAGCATTTGGAGCTTTGCAGATGTAATATAGAGTTACTCAAACATGTGTGAATGAAACAAAACACAACTCCAGTTCTGTTTTTGAGGAGGCAACAACATTATAACATGGTTTAAATCTCACAAGAGTCAAATTTGCGTCATATTCTGTCGGACGTTTAAAAACCTGGGCCAGTTTCTTTTCATTCGTGCTACAACAAAAGCTGAAAACAATTATTGATCTGTTGTGTGGACATCTGTAAACCACAACAGTAAATTATATCAGGGAAACAGTCTGTGGTTTAAACAAGAGGAGCATGAAGCCACAGATGTGTTCTCTCATTATTGAATTTATGACCACATGAAAGCCGTTCGAACACACGGCGTTTAGGAGACGCGTAATCGTAAAAAAGTTGCAAATTTGGGGAACAAAGCGGTTTTATATCTGCACTGTACAACAATAAACATGGGAATCGGCCGCGGTTTACAACGTTCAAACATCCGAAGGGCAAATCTCTAATGTGAGACTGTGAGAAACACCATCCAAACAAAGAGGGCATCTGTGAAGAGCTCCGGTCCATGTGTCTGAGCCGGAGAAACACAAGGTCCATCGATCAGCACTGGACCACAGACGTACTGCACAATAGATTCATGTCTCATTATTAGCGCTTTGTCAATAAACACAAGCATTTTCTCAGTAACATGTTTATTTAAATAACCACTGTATGTAACTTTTTGGCTTTTTTTTTAATTAACTCCTGAAGACCTAAGGGCAATTTTAGTACATTTCTCCTCGCCTGGATTTTTTTTCTTAATTTTGCTTTTAAAACTGCCCCTTTTACCCCATAATGAAGTGTTCTACCTCCTTTTGTTCAGTACAGTCTGTTATTTCACAATCTGCTGCTGTAGTTGTGTCATGTGGTTGTAATAAAAGCTATAGGACCAGAAATTGAGATAAAAAAAAAACACAGAAAATAAAATTCACACTGCAAACATGTATAGCAAACATGTAACAACTTTTTGGACATAAAAAATGCTTAATTTATGGCCTTAGCTACAAAAATGCAAAATATCAAGTGTGTAAGTAAATTAAAAATATCCTTATTGCCCTAAAAACAAAAAAAGTGTAATCGCTCCAATACTTTTCTGGTCCAGTCCTGGAAACAGCTCCTGTCAGGTCCAGGGCCAGAGCCACAGCACTTCTGCATTTCCCTGGTGTTTATTACATTTGGATTTGTTCATTTTGAGTGAAATACACCTTCAAACAAAAATAGAAAGGGATGTACAATTACGCACACCAAGATGCGTAATTTGCCATTTATTTGAGAATTAACTCCACTTAGAGCGACTTTTTCAATCGCTATAAACAAACACAGCCGAGAGGAACGACCATCTTGACCAAGTTGAAAACCCCTGTAACAGAGGATTTCCCAATGAAAAGGAAATACAGCGATTTTCCGTTTTCAAAAGTTGCCCATGTGTGACACCATCCCACCTCCTCCACAGCTTCAGAAGTAGAAACGCCTCCTCCCACCTCCTCCTTACGCTAGAAATCGTGCTTGTTTACAGCTGGTGTGTGTTTTCAGAATCGCTGTTGAAGTTTCCCGTCCAGAAAGATTTTAGCGACCAACGCGTCAGTCTTTAGACCAGGGGTGGGGAAAACTACGGCCGCCGAACTTGAATAAATTGTAATAAAACTTGTTAATGTTTAATTTTCCCCGCAATTCCTCCATTTCCCAGTAGATGGTGCACTTTAGATACACTGAGGCCAAATTACCCATGTTCATAGAATCATCCGGTGTTAATTATCCATAGGCAGTGATGCGGACGCAGTAAAGTGCTACAGTAATATCTGAAATGGTCATTTAAACCACCAAGGCGTCCAAAGTAACACTGGGCGTAACAATCACGGATTCTGCCTCGGAATCCGCGCTCCGTCTCGTCCGAGCTCTTCCGAGTTCCGCCGTCCGAGGAAAAGGGGTCAGTGCGTCTTCGGATAGATAAACAAACGCACCATTATCTCTGGAAAAAGTCAGAGCTAAATCGATAGGGATGTTGGTATAAGCAATCTAAACGTTTAACGATAGTATTTAGAGTCATGATTTGCAGATTTTCACCGTCTTAAATACTTGAAATACAGAACTTGTTCATTTAAAACTATCAGTTGTGGTCCAAAGTTATTCCTCATTTCCCTTACGCATTCAGAGCATCTTAGTTATTCACCACGATGAGTTTAGAAGCACTTTTCACGACTTTTTGAGACCAGAGTGAAGTTTTTCCATCCTAACAACAACTAACATGCTAACACGCTCTTCCTTATTAGCGCACAGTGATACAATATTGCTCAAATCCAGGGGAAAAATCAGGTACCGGGGCTTTTAACGTCTCCCGTATAATGAAAATACGTGGACTCATATTAGAAGTGCCCATGTTTTTGTTTTCTTTCTCCTCTAATCTAAAATACGAGCCCGTCTCTTCTCATCTCCGTGGTCTGCTGCAGTAGCTTTGGGTTGAGCTTGGGACCGTTTCTCCAAATTTATTCTAGAATAATGTGTTTTTAAAGGCCATGAGAGAAATACTAACAACTCTTAGTACTTCGAGGTGTACAAGCAAAGCGCGTCCTGATGTAACCTCCACTCCCTTCCTGCAGGCGTAGCTTTCCTTAAATACTCGGGACTTCCATTTGCATCCCCTCTAATGGCCATTTTATGTGTAGTTTTAGTGTTTCTTTGCACATCTGTGAATCATTACACATTAATCCTCACATCCAAAGTCCACAGTGAAAGAAATGAAGCAGAGCAGTGCCCTTTGTGGTTATGGGAATGTTAAAGGGCCCATATGACACTGTTTTATGAGCTACGTTATAATGTCGTTTCCTCGTGACAAACGGACCTGGAGTTGTGTTTTGTTTTGTTTCATTCACACATGTTTAACGCATAAAACCTGCATATTAAAGGTGCAACAACATATTAAACCTACAGTTACCAACCTCAGCATCATCACAAGTAGATAAATGCAGCGGTTAAATCCAGTTTTTATCACCTGCAGCTTTTATCCAGACTCAAACCGGTTTTATCTTTTAGTGATCGGGATTTAGATCTGTGCTTTTATCTCTACACGTCTTGACGACTGTAATGTTCTGTTCACTTGTACGAGCCAAGAGAACCTGTCACACACAATTGCACCGGCTCCACGTTCATTTTACAGTTCATTTTAAAATTTTACGGTTTGTTTTTAAAGCGCTTCATGGACGGGCCCCAACGTACACTTCAAACCTCATTGTTCTTACACTCCTCCACGCGCTCTGAGGTCTGACGGCTCCAAATTATCATCCCAAAAACGAGACACAAAAGTCGAGGTGACCGTGGTCACCCCCAAACTTTGGAACGCTCTCCCCCCTCACATTAAAGGGGAACTCCGGTACATTTGAAGCTAAAGTCCGTTGCTAGAGGTGGTTGAATTCTGCCAGAAGCCAAAAAACGGCACAGATCAGTGTTGCCTCGGTGGAGATCTCACTGTGGCAGTGAGTCTGTCAAGGCAACAAACTAGTGTAGTGATGGGGGCAAGTTCTGAACTTCCACGTAAAACACCAATTTGCTTCACACTGAAGAAGCTTAACACCACTTTAACCCATCGTACAACAGCCACGAGTCTAACAAACAAAACGCTATGACTAGAGCCGCCAGAAGCAAGGAGGATCGACTACTGATGGTGAAGTAGAGAAACTGAAAGTTGTTGAAAGAAAATGGTTCGGGAATGTATTTTTTTAAAGTATTTTCAAAAAATATAATTCACTTATAGATAAATATGATTAGAAATGACATCGGCAAACGCGTCTTTTGGGCTTTCACATGTGCAGTGGGAAACCAACAAGCTAATGCTAAGGCTGCTTATAAAGTTATTTTATAACATTTCCAGACACTAATGAGTGAACCAGGCAGAGCGTTTTGTTTGTTAGACTCGTGGCTGTTGTAAGATGGGTTAAAGTGGTGTTAAGCTTCTTCAGTGTGAAGCAAATTGGTGTTTTACATGGAAGTTAAGAACTTGCCCCCATCACTACACTAGTTTGTTGCCTTGACAGACTCACTGCCACAGTGAGATCTCCACCGAGGAAACACTGATCTGTGCCGTTTTTTGGCTTCTGACAGAATTCAACCACCTCTAGCAACGGACTTTAGCTCCAAACGTGCCGGAGTTCAGCTTTAAGACCGGCCCTTCAGTCGATTCTTTTAAGTCTTGTTTAAAAACACACTTTTAACACGGCGAGAGAACTGCGTGGTCCTCTGACTGTCTTTTATTGATTTTATTTTACTTTTGTTTTTAATTGTCTTGCTTATTTATTTATTTAATGCTTTATTTTATTTCATGTGTATATATATTTATATTAGGCATACTCTGCAGCACTTTGTAAAATGTGCCATACAAATGAAGTTGGATTGGATAAATGAATAAAATGTTCCATGGTATGACTTTAAACATATCCATCCAGCCTTTATTCATTACAGATGTTTCTACTGGTCAAAATTCTCCACAGATCTGACCTGTAATGTAGCTCAGTGCTGTAAACTGCTCCTCGCCCTCGTGATCGGTAAGTTTAATCTATACTGTGGAACATTCTAGACAAAACAACAGCGTTTCAGCGCAGCATTATATAGCATTTTATTTTATGTATATTCCTGCTCTTATTTGATTTGACTAGTTTTATTGTTTTTACGAGGACTAGTGGAGGCAAATACAGCTTTATTTCTCTTGCATATGTTTTATTTATATTGTGCAACACTTTGGAAACTCTTTTGTTTGTGAAATGTGCTATAGAAATAAAGTGGATTGGCCGACACTCCACTAGAAATGTTACGCAGTGCACATTTAAGTCCCATTTGAAGGCTAATTGTAAATGCAAACTTGCTGTTCATATGCTGCTTTTCTTTCTTGGAATTCTGTCACTGTTTAATAGGGTTTGGCGTTAGAAGTACTTTTCCGGTCATGATCCACGGGGTTTTAGTCTGTGTTTTGGTTTTGTTTTGCTTTGTAGTGCTGCAAAACGACCAAATAAACTACTACTTATAAAGTGTTTGCATCTTAACTTCACGTGCCATAGTCGTTTTTCCGTGAATTCTGTGTATTTAACCTTAGTTTTGAAGGTACAGTGCGTAGCTTTATGGAGATGACGCAGCACCTGTCCAAGAATCCATGGAAATATAAAATGGGAAGATTATCCCCGGAGATAGATAAGTTTAATGAATCCATGGAATCCAGTTAAAACCGTACTCGGGAACATTATCTGTGGAGATAGATATGTTTTGTGCTACTGTGGAATATTACAGGAAATTTCCATAAAAATGAGCAGATGGAGGCCCTCCCCAGGCTAAGTGAGGGTTTGTGGAGATGCAAGTTTTTCAATGTAATAAACAACCAAAATGAAGACCATGCGTCTGTGTTAGTCTATTTTTGGCTCCGGCTCAGATACTCTGGCTTTAACGTGGAGCTAAAACCCACCATTTTCTCTTACATGGAGTTTTAATAGCATCATCTCCTGTTGCTAATCATTTTTGGCAATTTTAGCGCAAACTCTGCAAATGTGCCACTTTCTGCTGCTCGGAATATTATCGTTGGGAAAGTTCGGAACATTCTCCATTGAGATGTGTTTATGCGACTGTGGAACGTTACAGGAGCAACATTTCCTTGAAAACAAACAGGTGGAGCCTCCCCGACGAATGAATTTACAGATATTGTTAAGAGTTACAGACACTTTTTCCACTTTAGCTGCATCGTTTGCCACAGTCACTCATTGTTTTTCAGTCAGTTCCGCACCTAAATCTGAAAAAGGCTTTTTTGACAAAACATAATTTAAAATAAAAAAGGCTTTTGGACAATTGCTTCATGCATTTGCACCTCTACGAGAACTTTGGTGTGTGTTTTCTGTTACATTTCACATCACAGGAGCAACATTTCCTTGAAAACAAACAGGTGGAGGCCTCTTCAGGGGGCATTTGTGGAGATCTCTGTTTTTCCGTGCAGTCGCAGTGAGGTTAACATGGTCAAAATGCTTCGATTTGAGTTTATTTTTTGGATAAAAGTTAAATATTGTGGCTTTAAAGTGACACTAAAATCCATTTGTTTCCCTATAACTGTGTACATGGTGTTTCAATAGGATCTACCATCCACTATTCCTAATCCTGGTTTAGTTCTGTTCATTTTTCCGTTCAAAAACAGATAAAACTGAGCGTGTGCTGCCTCCAGTGGCCTCTGATGTTTCCAGTAGTTGGTGACATCACAAAAGACTGTCCTGATGAGTGAATTTACAGTTATTGTTAAGAGGTACGGACTGTTTTTCCACTTTAACTGCATAATTTGCCACAGTCGCTCATTATTTTTCAGCCTCTTCCACATCTAAACTTCTTTTAAAGCTACAGTGTGTAACCTTCAGGAGGTGCACATCACCTGCATGACTCCATGGAAACAGAAAGTTCGGAACATTGTCCATGGAGACAGATTTCTGCCTCTGTGGAATATTATGGGAAAAAACATTTCCATGAAAACAAACAGGTGGAGGCCCTGGGGCTAAATGAGGATTTGTGGAGAAGCAGCGTTTTCAATGGAATAAACAAGCAGAATGAAAAGCAGCCTTCTGTCAGTGTTTCTGGGGTAAAAGTTACACACTGTGGTTTTAAGTGAAGTACAAACAGCAGTCTAACTGGTTCTTTGTTGATCCTATTGTCATATCATGCTGGAGGGTTTTTTGCATGTATGTTTATGGTGGAATGTTCAACCATGTTCAGCAGCACATTAGCAAATACTGCCAAAAAAGCTCAAGAAAATACATGGTTGTGTTTAGGAGTTTGACTTTCAACAAAAAGGTGACAGTGAAACTGAAAAACTGTTGCCTTTTGCTAACTTGTGTAATGTAATTTGAGAGGGACTGATTTAACATTACAAATGAGCTCACCTGTTGTAGTTCCAAATAAATCTGTTCTTTGTGATCAGATTATGTTAAAACAAAGCTCAGATTAAAGTCAAATTTAAGTAACAGAGCAGTGCTTTTAGTTAGCTTCAACCCCAGTACATATTAGTGAAATCAGCTGCAAAGTATCAATATATTCAGAACAATGAAACCAGAATTTAACCTCCATGTCCATCATTTGTACCTTTATATTCGAGCTTGGGTCTCTAATAGGCAGCCTCAACCCTGACCCGAATTTCAACACATTAATCACACACAGTTCACAATCCAATCACAATCACAACTGTGAGTGACAGAAGTCGCCCCGTACATAATCTGTTCAGCCTCCGGCCATACAGGAGCCTCCATTCCCGCACCACCAGACACCAGACTAACAGTTTCATCCACCAGGCTGTTAGGATGCTGAACTCTCCCCCCTCTCTACCCACCAGGCTGTTAGGATGCTGAACTCTCCCCCCTCTCTACCCACCAGGCTGTTAGGATGCTGAACTCTCTCCCCTCTCTACCCACCAGGCTGTTAGGATGCTGAACTCTCTCCCCTCTCTACCCACCAGGCTGTTAGGATGCTGAACTCTCTCCCCTCTCTACCCACCAGGCTGTTAGGATGCTGAACTCTCTCCCCTCTCTAACCACCAGGCTGTTAGGATGCTGAACTCTCTCCCCTCTCTAACCACCAGGCTGTTAGGATGCTGAACTCTCTCTAACCACCAGGCTGTTAGGATGCTGAACTCTCTCTAACCACCAGGCTGTTAGGATGCTGAACTCTCTCTACCCACCAGGCTGTTAGGATGCTGAACTCTCTCTAACCACCAGGCTGTTAGGATGCTGAACTCTCTCTAACCACCAGGCTGTTAGGATGCTGAACTCTCTCTAACCACCAGGCTGTTAGGATGCTGAACTCTCTCTAACCACCAGGCTGTTAGGATGCTGAACTCTCTCTAACCACCAGGCTGTTAGGATGCTGAACTCTCTCTAACCACCAGGCTGTTAGGATGCTGAACTCTCTCTAACCACCAGGCTGTTAGGATGCTGAACTCTCTCTAACCACCAGGCTGTTAGGAACACTTGAACTTTTCATTTTATTATTATTTATTCATGAGATTGGGAGTGAGGAACGCAATTTCAATTCTTCACGTGAAAATTGACAATAAACTTTGTGAATTTTAATTTAAATTGAATTAATTCAGACACAATCGTTACCAACATCGTTCACGGTCAGAATCCCTCGTCAACTTTAGGTGTAATAACCGCTTTTGACCACTAGGGCATAAGATCGTACAGTCTTGGCCAAACTAAACCTACACTTTGCTTATTTACGGCTTTTGATCAACACCATTTTTACAATTCGTCAAATAAAACGTCGTCTACTGGCAGGTTTTTGTGGATCCCGGGTTTTGCAACGCGGAAATGTTTTGGCCCTCGGGGAAATTTAATCGGAAACTCCTGCAATAGAGTCTCTTCCTTTATGTTTTCGCATCGGCAGAGTCGTACGTCTCCGGCGCAGTATTTTACAGCTGTTTGGACCGAAGAGCCGCGACGAGGCCGAGCGCTCGTCTGGTCCATTAAGGGAATCAGGTCCGGAGTCGGAGCCCAGACCTCAGCGCGAGCCTTTATTATGATCGGTGAACAGATCGGCGCGTTTACGGCTCTGGAAAACATGGGTGCGTTTGGCTAATCGAGCCCGCGTCATTAACGTCGGCAGCTCCCGTGGTTCACGCGGACGCACGCCGAGAACATAGTCAGTAAATAAAACGC
Organism: Odontamblyopus rebecca; assembly: GCA_030686955.1. NCBI lineage: Eukaryota > Metazoa > Chordata > Actinopteri > Gobiiformes > Gobiidae > Odontamblyopus > Odontamblyopus rebecca. Next base: position 36,640,094 of record CM060655.1, read on the forward strand.
GTGACGCAAAGCACATGGGGCTCTGCTTTGATTTGGAGCCATTTAAAAGGAAATAAGGTCATGGAAAAAACATTTATAGTCAGGGAAAATAAGTCAACTCTCCTTTCTGATTATTGTTTATCCAACCATTATAATAAAAAACAAATTAAAAACACAAAGAGGGCTTTAATATTCTCAGTCAGAATGCCATTTTTTGAAGTATGTTTGAGCTGTAAAACCATCTGTAAGTGAATAAATGTAGGGTGGTGGTTTTGACTGGAGGTCCATCAACTTCCCTGTGCAAGAGAATTTAAGTAATTTATCGTCCTCTCAGTTTAACATTGACTCACAGGAGCTAGTGATAAAAAAAAAATAAAAAATTTAAAAACGGTAAGCGCATTTTGGCACCAGAAGTGTCATTGTTCCCCGTTCATTCCGATTCATTCAGACTGAACACGGACAGAAGACGACGGAGATAAAAACATTTCCAGCACCAAAATGTCTGGTTGTTTTGCGTGTGGTCGTCAGAATTGATATTCTACTGACGGACTAAAGTTTTAAAGTTTTACTCACTGATCGCATGAGGATCTGGCAGTCGGATGCCGTTTTGAGGAAATATTCTCAATCTTTTGGCGATAATCCTTCCTCAGAGCTCGACAAGCTGCTGAGTTCTGCCGTACTTCTGTTGCCAAAATGCGCAACCGAGCCTACGTCACCACTGTTTACTCACACTAAAAGGGTCTATAGTAACACAATCATCTTCCATTGGCGTAGCTTTGGCGCACTATTATCTAACCTGTGGCTATTGCCGTCTAACCTGTGCCTACTTTCCTTCATAGTCTCCCCACACTTTCTTCATAACCCTCCTCCTTTGGACGCCGAGTAAAGGGGCGTGACCGTTGCCCATCCACTACCGTATCCACTATAAACTTTGGCTCTTCACATATCAGTGTGTCCATGGAACAGCCCCGGCCGACCTCCACACAAGTCATTTTGACTTACCTGTCCAGGGACCACAGACTGTATAAAGAACTGGACTACGGGAGCGTGACGTCACCCACAACGTTTGGCTGCAATCATTTATTAATGGGCAAAATGCGAAATAAAAGCACCGGGATCATGTAGAGCAGGTTACTATGAACACTTTAAGACCAAAATGACTTATCGCAGCAGTTACACAGACTGAGTTACAGACAGTCTTTGCATTTACTCTGCATTTACTTTATTTTGCCAACTAGTGTGGACTAAGGTGTTTGAGCACCAATTGTGAAGTAATTTGTTTAAAGGTCCTATATTATATAAAAGCTGTGTCTCCCATTGCAGAGAGTTTGGTCTGAGGCTGCTGCGGGAGGTGGACGTGGACCAGAGCCACAAACTCTCTACAAAGGGAGACGGAGCTTTTCAGGCAGCTGCCCCTCGCCTGTGGAACCTCCCTCCTCAGAGTTCGAGCCTTTAAAAGAGGTCTAAAAACGTTTCTTTTGAAAATGGGCTACTGAAACACTGATATTTTATATTTCTGAGAGATGTTTGTGGAGGATAAATTACTTAACTTCTCTTACCCAAAGCAGTGACACATCCATAGAAACAAGAAGTTGATGGACCTTCAACCAAAACCACCATTTATGATATTATATCCATTTTATGTGTATGTAGTGTTTCTTTCATGGAATTTACCTGCTGTAGCACTTTGAGATTTCGTTGAAATGTAAGGTGTATTACAAATAAAATGTATTATTGTTATTATTCTTCACACTATGTTCACTTTTGGAATCAAACTAAAGCCCTATTTGCACGGGATTAGTGTTACCTGTGGACGTTTGGCAATTTGTAATAACTGCGGAGGATCCCTGAGATCTTAATCCTGAGATCTTAATCCTGAGATCTTAATCCTGAGATCTTAGTCGTGAGATCTTAGTCCTGAGATCTTAGTCGTGAGATCTTAGTCCTGAGATCTTAGTCCTGAGATCTTAGTCCTGAGATCTTAGTCCTGAGAACTTAGTCCTGAGATCTTAGTCCTGAGATCTTAGTCCTGAGATCTTAGTCCTGAGATCTTAGTCCTGAGATCTTAGTCCTGAGATCTTAGTCCTGAGAACTTAGTCCTGAGATCTTAGTCCTGAGATCTTAGTCCTGAGATCTTAGTCCTGAGATCTTAGTCCTGAGACCTTAATCCTGAGATCTTAATCCTGAGATCTTAATCCTGAGATCTTAGTCCTGAGATCTTAGTCCTGAGAACTTAGTCCTGAGAACTTAGTCCTGAGATCTTAGTCCTGAGATCTTAGTCCTGAGATCTTAATCCTGAGATTTTAGTCCTGAGATCTTAGTCCTGAGATCTTAGTCCTGAGATCTTAGTCCTGAGATCTTAATCCTGAGATCTTAATCCTGAGATCTTAGTCCCGTGCGAATCCGCCACGTCTGTTATTTGTAAAGTAAAAATTCCGTCGCAAATGACCTACTATATTTCTCCAAACACGTCCGGTGAAAATACCGGTGCCGTGTGAATCTGCATCTCAGGGTTTGTTTTTGTAATTGCGCGTCTTTTCTGTCTCTTTCTTTTCTTTCAGCGTTCTTTTCCTCTTTCAATCTGTGTGTCAATGTCCACAAAATAGAGTAATCGTACGGACTTTGCTCATCCCGAGCGAATGCGCTGCAAGTAACACAGAGGTGAGGAGGTAATTTGCAAATGACCAGACTGGAAAAAATAATATCGAGCTACGTTAAAATGAATTAAATTAAGAACATTTTACTTTATTTGAGCAGATTCAACCGTCAAGTAAAATTCTCTGCCAATGGAATAAGTGTATTTTCATATGTTAAGTACAAAACGCCTTATTCCACTGACAGATCGTTTTACTCGTCAAGTGAAATCTACTCAAATCGTGGTAAAACATTCTCAATTCAAGTCATCTTAACTTGGCTGGATTTTGTTTTTTGCAATGCAGACGTCCCCAGGTTGTGCTTATATGAGAATAGGGCTTAAATTGCCCGGATTATTGATGGTAAATAAACTTGTTCTTTGTCCACTTGATCTCCAGCCTTTTACTTCTGCCCTTTCTTCGACAAGCTGAAAACTTCTACAACACTTTCTCTGGAATGTTCCACAGTGTGACATTAAACAGCTCTACTTTACATTTATTCAATTGCAGGTGGTGTTAGACTTTAAAAAATACTCAGAAAAGAGCCATTCTGACTGACCTAACAGCAGAAAAGTTACACAGTGCACCTTTAAATACCCCCACAGACGTGTAATACCCCTGTTTAAAGCCCCCTCCTCCTCCCTCCTGCAGCAGAGGCCCTGCTTGGCCCCGGTCTGAGCTCTGGTTCTGGTCCGGGGCTGTTTTTGGCTCGCGCTCGTGGTGCGAACGACTCTGATCCAGCAGCTCATAAAATCAACGTATAAAAGCACTCAAGAGGACAGTCAAAACACACTAAAGGTTTGACTGCACTCTGCACGCGCTCGGAGAAGAGGAGGAGGAGGAAGAGGAGGAGGACGAATAGCAGAATATAGAAGAATATAAGTGCGGTCCTCGTTCAGGGCGAAGGTAATAAAGAATAAAAGATAAAAAGGGCCACTGAACATAAAAAAAGTGCATAAAAACCTCACACATCCGCATATCACATATCTCAACTTACACATCCAAATTCATAAATGTAAAATGTAAGAACTATGCTCTGGTAGCTTTGGTTGTTTTTCACTTTTCTCTAGATTTGAACCCGGCATTAGGAAATGACTGATTTAATGTTTACATAAAAAAATCAGCTAAATCAAACGATATTTAGAGGTTGCACAAAGCAGTCAAAGATCCCTCGTTCCGTCCTTTGTTTAGCCGGCGAGCTGTGCACACGTTTAATGCAAAATGACAACAAATAGGGGCTAAATGTATTTAAATAAAGCAGTAAAGGCACAGAAATTCCCAGATAATAGAATACTGAATATGTAAATGTACAATATCTCTATCGATACACAAAACCATCAATCAGGCACATTTTTCCATCTGTTCCTGAACAACTTGAACGAGGAATTGCGTCTCCTCTTCATTTTTCGTGAGGAATTGAAGTCTTGAATCAGCTTTACTGCTCTTTCACCTGTGGCATTAACTACTTTCAGTGACTGGACCCTCTCTGCTTTCTTCTAATCTGCGTTATCCTTCCGCAAAAAAAAAAAAAAAAAGTGATTGGCTGTAAGTAAAAGAGAAATACATATAATAGCAAATGACCAGCACGATGACAAAATAACAAGATGAGACGGCAAATTCTGGAAACTTCATGCGTCTTGTGCCTCTAAATCAACTCTTTTTACTCTTTTTGCTTTACTCTTTTCAGTTTTAGATATGCGAGATCCTAATGCACGGTTCAAATCAGCCAAAATTTAACTTTTATTTTTTGGCATGTTTTTTTGGACCAGCCTAATGGACCTGTATCTCCTGAATGATGGCAACAGTTCAGTTTGTGACCGGGGTGTGATAAGGCTTTCAGGAGGGAACTGGGAATTTCTGAGGCAGCGGGAACTGCAGATCTTCCAGAGACGGAAGAGGGAAGTGAGGAGGAAGAGGAAGAGGAGGAGGAAGTGGAATACGAGGAGGAGGAAGAGAGGGAGGAAGTGAAATATCTAAGAAACTCAATGTCAAACACACTATAAACTTTTGACCGGCCTCTGCACGAGCTCAGAGAGAAGAGGAAGAGGGGGAGGAGAAGGAACAAAAGGGGGGGGAGGAGGAGGAAGAAGAGGAGAAGGAGGACGAAGAAGAGGATGAGAAAGAGATGGGAAAAAAGAGGAAAAGGGTGAGGAAGAGGAAGTGAGATGTCTATGAAACGCAACGTCAAACACACAAAGCATTTGACCTCTGCACACGCTCAGAGAGGAGGAGAAGGAAGAGGAGGATGTGAAAGAAGAAGAGTAGGAGGTGGAGGAAGAGGAGGAAGAGAGGGATGAAGTGAAATATCTAAGAAACTCAATGCCAAACACACAAAAAACATTTGTCTGGCCTCTGCACAAGCTCAGAGGGGAGGAAGAGGAGAAGGAGGAGAAGGAAGAGAAGGAAGAGGAGGTAAAAGAAGAGGAAGAAGAGGAGAAGGATTAGGAGGAAGTTAAAAGAGGAGGAGGAAAAGGAGGAGAAAGTGAAATGATTAAAGAACAAACACACTAAACATTTGATTGCCCTAAGTACACACTCAGAGGGGAGGAAGAGGAGAAGGAAGAGAAGAAGGAAGAGAAGGAGGTAAAAGAAGAAGAGGAGGAGGTGGAGGAAGTGGAAAAGGAGGAAGAGGAGGAAGAGAAGGGAGGAAGTAAAATATCTAAGAAACTCAATGTCAAACACACTAAACATGTTCAGAGAAGAGGAAGAGGAAAAGGAGGACGAGGGGGAGTAGAAGGAACAAAAGGGGGAAGAGAAGGAGGAAGAAGAGGACGAGAAAGAGATGGAAAAAGAGGAAGAGGAAGTGAGATATCTACGAAGCTCAACGTCAAGCACACATTATTTCAACGCGTGTTTGATGTTGAAAAAATGATTCTTGATCCTGGACTACTGCAACGCACTCCTCATCGGGATCCTTGGCAGGAGCATCCTAAAGCTCCAGTATGTCCAAAACAGCGCTGCCAGGGTCCTGATGAGGGTGCGGAAACATGAGCACATCACCCCCATCCTCCACACCCTCCACTGGCTCCCCGTGCACCTCCGTATAGAATACAAAATCCTCCTGCACACCCACCACTGTCTCCACGGTGATGCCCCCACCTACCTCACAGACCTGCTCACACTACATACCTCTGCCAGGACCCGGTCAGGCCAACAGCACCGTCTGCTCCCGCCCAGGACACGCCTCAAGACCATGGGGGACCGAGCCTTTGAAGCCGCCGCTCCACGACTGTGGAACGCTCTACCTGACCACCTCAGGGCCCCACAGACGGTAGAAGCTTTTAAAAAAGGACTCAAAACCTATCTTTTCAGAAAAGCTTACAACATTTTATGATGTTTTTAATGTTCTTTTTATTGTAGCTTGTGTAGCACTTTGAGATTTGGAATCAAATGTAAAGTGCATTATAAATAAAATTTATTATTATTTTTATTATTATCCTAGTAAATATAAAGAAATATTCATGCATAAAATGTAAGTCAAACTGAAAATATAGTCAATTAAATCACATAAACAATGTCTGAACTCGCCACATACAAACTATAAGGACGGACACGCACGTCACACTCCGGCACAGTAGGGGGCAGCTGCCTGTTAATCGCCAATTGTCGCGCTAGAATCTTTACTTGGAACCAGAACCAGAACCACCGTTTCTGGACATCTGCTTTGAAGAATCTGGTGAGTTTCACAATCTCCTTTTAGTCCTTTTCCATCTTTAACACGACTTACGTCTTAAGATAATATATTTGACATTCAAGAACTATGCTTAAGTTTTGTGTTGGTTTGGTTACGTAGAAAATTCACTGATAGGAAATTGCTCTTCGATGCGTTGCGCCCTTTTCCGCTCTAAACAATAATAACACTTGTTTTACACCTTCGGAATATAACAAACGTTGGGATATATTTTTCCTGAAGTGTAATTATAATTCAAACCGAGTTAAGCCCTGAAGACCTATTTTAGTACATTTCTCCTCGCCTGGATTTTTTTCTTAATTTTGCTTTTAAAACTGCCCCTTTTACCCCGTAATGAAGTGTTCTACATCCTTTTGTTCAGTACAGCCTGTCATTTCACAATCTGCTGCTGTAGTTGTGTCATGTGGCTGTGATAAAAGCTACAGGACCAGAAATAGAGATGAAAAACAAACAGAAAATAATATTCCTACTCTTTTATACAAAACACACAGCAAACATGTAGAAACAACTTTTTGGACATAAAAAATGCTTAATTTAGGGACTTAGATACAAAAATGCAAAATATCAAGTCTGTAAGTAAATTAAAAATCTCCTTATTGCCCTAAAAACAAAAAAAGTGTAATCGCTCCATTACTTTTCTGGTCCACTCATGGAAACAGCTCCTGTCACGTCCAGGGCCAGAGCCACAGCACTTCTGCATTTCCCTGGTGTTTATTACATTTGTATTTGTTCATTTTGAGTGAAATAAACCTTCCAAATAAAAACAGAAAGGGATGCACAGTTACACACACCAAGATGCGTAATTTGCCATATGTGAGAATTAACTCCACTTAGAGCGACTTTTTCCCTCGTTATAAACACACACAGATGAGTCGACCATCTTGACTCACTTCACTCTTTGGCAAAGTTTGGCTCGATCAAAATGGACGGAGCGCATGAGTTTGGCAGAAAACAAAGTTCCTATTGGACACTCGTTTTGCTCACGTCATCACACAGCGTGAGTGTGACGTAGGATAAAGCCGCAGAAATGTACGGAAACCTCTATGTCTGCACTTTCAGAGGGGAAAAAGTAAGTTTCTATCTTTTACGGTTAGAAAGTTCTGGCGGTTATAGAAAACATATTCCTCAGGATCGTATACGACACCGTAGGTCTTCGAGGGTTAAAGACCTGCTGCTGCACAGCTCCGTCGTGCTGCTGCTCTGTAGCTTTTGCTTCGTAATGCCCCACAGACTTATAAATCCACCGCCAAATCCACCCGGCGAAAAAGTGAAGAGCGGGGGTTTCGCGGAGCCGTGCCACGCTCAGAGAGGAGGAAGAAGAGGAAGAGGAGAGGAAGGATTAGGAGGAAGGTAAAAAAGGAGGAAAAGGAGGAGAAAGTGAAACGATTAAGAACAAACACACTAAACATCTGACTGCTCTAAGTACACACTCAGAGAGGAGGAAGAGGAGAAGAAAGAGAAGAAAGAAGAGGAGGAGGTAAAAAATAAAAGAAGAGGAGGAGGAAGTGGAAGAGGAGGAAAAGAGTGAAATATCTAAGAAACTCAAAGTCAAACAGAAACAAACATTTGACTGGCCTCTGCTCACGCTCAGAGAGGAGGAAGAGGAAAAGGACACAAAGGAGGAGAAGGAACAAAAGGAGGAAGAGAAGGAGGAAGAAGAGGAGGAGAAGGAGGAGGAAGAAGAGGACAAGAAAGATGGAAAAAGAGGAAAAGGAAGTGAGATATCTATGAAACTCAACGTCAAACACACTAAACATTTGACCTCTGCACACACTCAGAGAGGAGGAAGAGGAGAAGGAGAAGGAGGAAGAAGAGGTAGAAGAGGAAGAAGAGGAGGAGGATTAGGAGGAAGGTAAAAGAGGAGGAAAAGGAGGAGAAAGTGAAACGATTAAGAACAAACACAATAAACATCTGACTGCCCCTAAGTACACACTCAGAGGGGAAGAAGAGTAGAAAGAGAAGAAAGAAGCGGAGGAGGTAAAAGAAGAAGAGGAGGAGGAAGTGGAAGAGGAGGAAGAAGAGGTAGAAGAGGTAGAAGAGGAAGAGGAGGAGAAGAAAAGGTAGAAGAGGAGAAGGATTAGGAGGAAAGTAAACGAGGAGGAGGAAAAGGAGGAGAAAGTGAAACGATTAAAGAACAAACACACTAAACGTTTGACTGCCCTACGTACACACTCGGAGGGGAGGAAGAGGAGAAGAAAGAAGAGGAAAGAAGAGGAGGAGGTGGAGGAAGTGAAATGACTGAGAAACTAAACGTCCAAAAGGGAGAGAGCGTGGAGTAGGAGTACTGATGGGCGTCCTCGGGTGTGAACGTGTGACGCTCGGAGGGTTTAACAGTGAAAACAACGAAAGTCCTACAGCAGGACTCAGACTGTTGAGGTGCTGTTTACGTGCTCATCATTTATTCATTTAATGCATTTATTTATTTATTCGTTCAGTAAAGGGACAGCAGCACATATGAATGAACACATTATCATACGTAAATCTGTCAGGTCAGGACTCCATCCGTCGTCGCTGGACACGTTCGTATTAACATTAAAATCACAAACTCAGTATCGCAAACACTGGGGCCGCACAACAGGAACCGGAACAGTCCTCTTCACCCATAAACTGCAGTGCGAGTTTCCCACTAATGTTCAGAGACGGGAGTGAGTGGCGGGCGCAGGAGTTCAAGTATCTCGGGGTCTTGTTCACAGTGAGGGGAGGACGGAGCGTGAGGTCGACAGGCGGGTCGGTGCGGCGTCGGCAGTGATGCGGTCGCTGTATCGGGGCCGTTGTGGTGAAGAGGGAGCTGAGGCCAAAGGCAAAGCTCTCGATTTACCGGTCAGTTTTTGTTCCTCCCCTCACCTGTGGTCTGTGTCTCTGGGCCTGGGAACGCCCTCAGGATCCCCCCGGAAGAGCTGGAGAAAGTGTCCGAGGTGACCTGGCTCCGGATAAGCAGAAGAAAATGGATGGAAATGGACGGATGGGACTAAACGACGCTATTTTCTGATCCACCTGGATGTTATAATGTTGTTTCCTCGTCACAAACAGACCTGGAGTTGTGTTTTGTTTCATTCACACATGTTTAACACACACATCCTGCATATTTAGGCGGAGTTCTTTGTTCCACCTTGTGATGTCGTGTCAACAAAAGCTAAAAGGTCCAGAGCTGTTAATTTGGAAACTACGGCTACATGACATCACAAGGTGGAACAGAGCATTCAGAGCATATGAGAAGTAAACAGACCGAAAGGACGAGATCGAGGATACAAGCGGCCGAAATGAGCTTCCTCCGCAGTGTGGCCGGGCGCTCCCTTAGAGATAGGGTGAGGAGCTCGGAGCAGAGCCGCTGCTCCTCCACGTCAAGAGGAGCAGCTGAGGCTCGGGCGTCTGTTCTGATGCCTCCTGGACACCTTCCTCGAGACACTGGAAAAAATAATATCTAGGTAAGTTAAAATCACTTAAATTAAGAACATTTTACTTTCTTTGAGCAGATTCAACTTGACAAGTAAAATTATCTGCGAGTGAAATGTGTTAATTCAAGCAACATTCGATTTTGTTTCTTATTTTAAGCGTAGTAAGACTTGTTTTCATATTTTAAGTACAAAAAGTCTTCCACTGGTAGATCATTTTACTTTTCAAATCATGAAATTTACTCAAATCACGATAAAACTTTCTTAATTCAAGTCATCTTAACTTGACTAGATTTTGTCTTTGCAGTGCAGATGTTCCGGGCATGTCCCACCGGAGGAGGTCCCGGGGAAGACCCAGGACACACTGGAGGGACTTTGGTCTCTCGGCTGGTCTGGGAACGCCTCGGGATCCCCCTGGAGGAGCTGGAGGAAGTGTCTGGGGTGAGGAAAGTCTGGGTAAGTGGAAGAAAATGGATGGCAGGATGGGAGTGAATGGTCTATCACTGTTTCGAGAGGGTCACAGCGAAAAGATTCTTGGTTTAAATCCTGAACCAAAAAAACATGCACAATAGATCAAATCCTCCAGTTTAGGTCCTTCCCACTGCAAAAAAGGCAGATTCATTTTAAAAGACCAATTTTAAGATGTTTTTACTTAATAAGATGAGATTTTTTTACTTGTTTCAAGATATTCCATCCTGATTTATCTTATCTAGATATTACAACTTATTCTAAGCACTTTTTATATTAACTCAGTCCAGGTTAAGCCTCTTTAACTTCCTTCTCAAACCAATAAGGTGAAAAATCTTGCCATAAATACTTGAAACTAGAGTTTTCTGCTGAGAACAAGATTCATATTTCATCTTGTTTTAAGAAAACTCGGTAAGTGAAAATTTCTTGCTACACTAACAGATAATTTCACTTAAAATAGGCCATTTTTACATCAAAATTGGTATTTTTTTCTTATTTTTTGATAGGCCTTTTTTGCAGTGCAGGCCTGGAGATGGGGCAGTTGCTCCCAACGGGCCGCCCAAGCGAAGAATGGGTCAAATGCAGAGGACAAATCACAGCAACAACCTTGAACCCGAAACCAAGACCAGTCCAGTGCTGTTTAAATTTTCGTTTTTTGATTTTTATTCCTTAATATTTTCTTCGTATCCACAAAAAAAACCAAGAGACGTGTTTCATTTCCGCAGGGTTTTATTAGAATCTGTTTTACTTTCTTGTCAAATAAAACGGACCCGACCGCAACCACATGTCGCAACGTCTCAGCAAAACGTGTGCAAAGCTCCGGGTCGTGTCCCCTTTGCAAATCTTTCATCTAAATTCCGAGTAAACAACGGGATCCCTGCAGACAAAATATACAAGTGTAGCGTCCAGCACTGAGGCTAATTAGTTCATTAAAATGGTTTACGTTACAGAATGAGCCACAGCGCCCCCTGGCCTCAGCTCTGTCACGGGTCACGGAGAATATACAGGATTCAGTTACAGGAAAAACAAGCAGAAGTGAGAGGACGAGAAAGGCACGTCCCCTCTGAGGATACAAACGTCTTATACAAGGAATTAATATGGGAATTACTACAGGAAACCAGGGAAATTAAAGGTGCAGTGAGTCAGTTTCTATCTAGACGTCATTGCTCTGCCTGGAATGTTCCACAGTGTGACATTATCCACCCCAATCCACTGTAAACGTGAGTTTCCGAAGTGCTGCACAGACAAATGAATAGAATAAAAGACAGTAAATTAAAATTAAAGCAATAAATATAAAGTGTTAAAATGCATAAAGCTAAAAATGAAAAATTAGTCAAATAAAACCAAATAAAATAAAAATAATGATGAGTCCTGGTTTAGACCTGGTTTAGTCCTGGTTCAGTCCTGGTTCAGTCCCAGTTCAGTCTCGGTTTAGTCCCGGTTTAGACCCGGTTTGGTCCCGGTTTAGACCCGGTTCGGTCCCGGTTCGGTCCCGGTTCGGTCCCGGTTCGGTCCCGGTTCGGTCCCGGTTCGGTCCCGGTTCAGTCCCGGTTCAGTCCCGGTTCAGTCCCGGTTCAGTCCCGGTTTAGTCCCGGTTTAGTCCCGGTTTAGTCCTGGTTTAGTCCTGGTTTAGACCTGGTTTAGTCCTGGTTTAGACATAGTTTAGACCTGGTTTAGTCCTGGTTTAGACCTGGTTTAGTCCTGGTTAAGTCGTGGTTTAGTCCTGTTTTAGGCCTGGTTTAGACCTGGTTCATTCCTGGTTTAGACCTGGTTTAGTCCTAGTTTAGACCTAGTTTAGTCCTAGTTTAGACCTGGTTTAGTCCTGGTTTAGACCTGGTTTAGACCTAGTTTAGTCCTGGTTTAATCCTGATTTAATCTTGGTTTAGACCTGGTTTAGTCCTGGTTTAGTCCTGGCTTAGTCTTGGTTTAGACCTGGTTCAGTCCTGGTTTAGTCCTGGTTTAGACCTGGTTTAGTCCTGGTTTAGTTCTGGTTCAGTTCTGGTTTAGTCCTGGTTTAGACCTGGTTTAGTCCTGGTTCAGTCCTGGTTTAGTCCTGGTTTAGTCCTGGTTTAGACCTGGTTCAGTCCTGGTTTAGTCCTGGTTTAGACCTGGTTTAGTCCTGGTTTAGTCCTGGTTTAGTCCTGGTTTAGACCTGGTTTAGACCTGGTTTAGTCCTGGTTTAGTCCTGGTTTAGTCCTGGTTTAGACCTGGTTTAGACCTGGTTTAGTCCTGGTTTAGTCCTGGTTTAGACCTGGTTTAGACCTGGTTTAGACCTGGTTCAGTCCTGGTTTAGTCCTAGTTTAGACCTGGTTTAGTCCTGGTTTAGTCCTGGTTTAGTCCTGGTTTAGACTCATGCGATGTTAAAGGCAAAAGTGGGTCTTAAGCTCCACTTTACATTTATTCAGTTACAGGAGGTTTTACAGCTCAAAAATACATAAAACACATTCTGACTGTGAGCGGAGTCGCCTCTCCACAGATCTGACCTGTAACTTTAATGCCACACTGTGAAACATTCCAGATGTTACTGCAAATGTCTCTGATCTGACCAAGATTTTAACACTTATATCAGGTTATTCATCTTGTTTTCAGATTTATTCTCGATGTACTCGTTCTGCGACTGTTTTATTCTCGTCTAGAGGTCGTTTATTTTAACTCGTCAAGTAAAGTTATCTCGCTGCGTTGGACAGATAATTTCACTACTTTTAAGTCATTTTCTGGTCCATTTAAGTGTTTAAACCCGAAATTCTGTACAGGGACAGTGCGAAACAATATATTGACCGAGATAAACGTCATAGGGAAGATGCTGGTGCCAGGTTAAAGTACGAATGCTCATTTACCAACACTGGAAACACTGAGAATGCAGATTTATGACATCACAAGGTGGAACAGAGCATTTAGAGCTTTGGAGATGCAGACAGACTAATAATGTAGTGTTACTCAGACGTGTGTGAATGAAAAAAAACACAATTCGAGGTCCGATTGTGACGAGGAAACAAGATTCTAACATAACACAATCCAGTGAGTCTGACATTGGACCTTTAAGACATTCTGTATTCCACATATCATATTCAGGTCATTAGGCCTGAACTATAACATATGTAGATCATTATAATCCAAACCAGGCTGGAAAACCCCCTTTGCTGCTGTGTAATCTGTAATTTGTTTAATAAGTAAAACAGTTTTTGTGCTTCCTACTAAACTGCTGAACTGGGCAGGCCTACATAAGTCAGGTCGAGAGTGGAATTTAATGGAATAAGCAGAACAAGCAACGTTTTTTCACGTGTGCGTCTCTGAAAAATGACCACATGACTCGTTTGAACTGTGCATGTGTGACCTTGGATCTGACTGTTTTGAAATACAGAGCAGTGGGCGGAGACAGACAGAATTTAAGCAAAGTTGATGATGAGGGAACGGTGTTTTAACCGTCAGAAGCTCATAAAGTGATATATGCGACTCTTAACTTGTGGGAAAATAATTTGCGCTGAAGAGAAGAGGCGTGTTTATGTGTTTGTGGTGTGTGTCTGTCCTGAGACACTTCACTCATGTTGCTCATGTGTCCTTAGGCCTGTTACGTGCGGCCTGAACCTCGCCTGCTCGAAGCCTTCGCCTCTGACGTCACCCGCCCGTCTAGGAGTGGTACAGCAGCACAAGCGCCTGATTAAGCTCTAATGTGGCTTAAAAATCACCTTTCTTGAGCCTGAAGCCTGGTGATTGTGCCCCGTCTCCAGCCTGTGCACGACGTTTAGCTCAGGACGTCTCCCAGATCGTGAGTCTGGCATTTTGTTAAACGCTCCGTATGTGCATTGCAAAAAAGGCCCATCAAAAATAAGAAAAAAATACAAATTTTGAGGTAAAAATGTCCTATTTTAAGTGAAATTATGTGCCAGTGCAGTAAGAAATTTTCACTTACTCAGTTTTCTTAAACCAAGACGAAATACGAATCTTGTTCTAAGCAGAAAACACGAGTTTCAAGTATTTATGGCAAGATTTTTCACCTTATTGGTTTGAGAAGGAAGTTAAAGAGGCTTAACCTGGCTTGAGTTAATATAAAAAGTGCTTAAAATAAGTTGTAATATCGAGATAAGATAAATCAGGATGAAATATCTTGAAACAAGTCAAAAAAAAAAAACTCATCTTATTAAGTAAAAACATCTTAAAATTGATCTTTTAAGATGAATCTGCTTAATTTAAGTCAGTTTAACTGTTAGAAAATCCTTTTTTGCAGTGTGGCATTTGTTTATGTTGTTGTAAGATGACCTTGAGTGTCCAGAAAGGCGCCTAATAAGTAAAATGTATTATTATTATTATTATTATTATTATTATTGTTACTGGGAGTTTTGGTCACCTGTGTGAAGCCTCCCCCATCAAACGCAAACCTACACAAAAACTATGTCAATGGTTTGTGCTTCGTTTGTGCTGCAAAAAGTTTTGTTTGTGTGATTCTGGTTCTTAAGATATTTGCAATTCTTTTCTAGGTCAAACTGGGGTCAGGCAGCCCCTCAAAATGCTCTAAAACGACCAAAATGGAGTCAATCTTTTGCCTCAAAACAGGCAGAAAATGATAGAAAAGTGAGTATTATTATATAAAATATGAATCAAAAACAAATGCCTAAAGACTGTTACAGACTTTTCCACAGCCTGAGATCGTTTATCGTCACTCGTTTTGTGGAGTTTTCCGCCGTCAGCTGAGCGGAAATGACGTCCTATAATTACCGCAGAAATAATAATTAATTTCAGAAATAAACTCACACAAATGAAAATTGTCACAAAGCACAAAACAGCACAAACGAAATACAAACGTTTTCTATCATTTTCTGCCTGTTTTGAGGCTGTCTCACATTTTGAGGGGCTGGACGTCGTCATCGGCCGAAAATAAAACTGCAAATATCTTAAGAACCAGAATCGCACAAACAAAACTTTTTGCAGCACAAACAGAGCACAAACGATTGACTCCATTTTGGTCATTTTAGAGGATTTTGAAGCTTCCTGTGGGGCTGCCTGACCCCAGTTTGACCTAGAAAAGAATAATGAATTTCTCCAAAACTAAAGAAGCACAAACGAAACTTTTTGCAGCACAAACAAAACTTGTTGCAGCACAAACGATTGATATAGTTTTGTGTAGGTTTGCGTTTGACGGGGGCGAGCTTCCTCTTTCTTTCTTCTTTTCCCCTTCTCTTCTGTCCTCCTCATAGTTCTCTCTTTCTCTTCTTAAACTGGACTTAAACTAAATTAAACTGTTGTTTTTATCCAAGCTGCTGTGGATATTGGAGCAGTTTTGGTACAGCAGATCTACCGTTGTTAAAGACAATCTCTATTGGATTTTATATTTCATATCTTTGAGCTAGTTCTGCCGTCTTTTGGCCTATTCTCTACGTTATTAGGGTTAAAACTTCAGCCTAAACCCCATCGATCTGTAGAATAACTTCAGTTTTATGCAGATTTTCTGTGTTAAATCATTGTAATATGGTGAATGATTGTGTTAACTGACCAAAGAACTAACTCAGTGGTCTGATCAGATCTGTGGAGAAGCAAGTCTGCACAAGAGTTCATGTTTCTCAAAGTTTTTTTTGCGCTATAAAACCCCTGCATGCAAAAAAAATAACCTCTCCATGGACTTAAGCGAGTACTGGACCCTTCAGCTTCGACGTTTCCGTAGTTCAGTTTCTTGCGGTGGCTTTTCAGGCTGGGATCCCACTGGAAACTTCTGCTCTAGTGCAGCGTGATCACGTTTGTTTACGCGCACCGACAGATACTTTATACTGACGCGTGATTTTAAACAGACTAACGGTGAAAGTCTCTTATTCAAAACCATCACGGAGGCGTTCGGGGGACTTCTGTGGGTCCGCTCGCCCGCAGAACGGAGAAAACACATGTACGTTTAAACCACGGAGCAGAGGCCTGGGATGAGCCCTTAACTTTTATTGTTTTCTTTCATATATTTGGCCAAAAGAAACTATAAGACCTAAGAATCTATAAGACCGAACCCTATGGGAGCAGTTCCAATACAAACGGTTCAAACGAGCTGGAATGCGATGTTAGAATAAAGAGAAAGAAATGAAAGCAGAAATTAGGAAAGATAACATGTTTTAAAGGTTTTTTGGTTCATTTAAAAGCCACAAAAATACATTCCTTCAAATTTTCCTGTACTAAACTGTAGATAATTTGGAGAAAAAAATTTACTTTGCTGAATCTCGTGGTGTTTTTGGCTAAATTTCAAATCCGAAAGTTCTGCTACATCTTCAATATTTGAAGCTAATAACGGGGACGTTTGAAGCTAAAGTCCGTTTCTAGAGGTGGTTGAATTCTGTCAGAAGCCAAAAAACGGCACAGATCAGTGTTTCCTCGGTGGAGATCTCACTGTGGCAGTGAGTCTGTCAAGGAAACAAACTAATGTAGTGATGGGGGCAAGTTCTGAACTTCCACGTAAAACGACAATTTGCTTCACACTGAAGAAGCTTAACACCACTTTAACTCATCTTACAACAGCCACGAGTCTAACAAACAAAACGCTCTGCCTGGTTCACTCATTAGTGTCTGGAAACGTTATGAAACAACTTTATAAGCAGCCTTAGACTTACCTTTGTTGATTTCCCACTGCACATCACAAAACCTGTGACAAGGACAATCTCAGAATTTTATTTATTTATTTATTTATTTTGTAGAATATTTGTTCTAAACTGAAAATGTCAATAAATATAGTTATATTTAAGAAAAAAACTGTGACAAGGACAAACTTACTATTTATTTATTTATTTGTTTGTTTATTAGAATATTTGTTTTTGTTCTAAACTAAAAATATCAATAAATTAAGTTATATTTTAAAAAAACTGACTAGAACAAGCTTACTGTTTTTTTTTGTATAATATTTGTTCTAAACTGAAAATGTCAATAAAGCTTTTTTTTAAACTGACAAGGACAAGCTCACTGTTTTTTTATTTAATTTTATTTATGTATTTATTGTATAATATTTGTTCTAAACTGAAAATGTCAGTGAATAAAATATTTTTTAAAAACTGTGACAAGGACAAGCTTACTGTTGTTTTTATTTATTTATTGTTGTTGAATATTTGTTCTAAACTGATCATGTTAATAAATATTAGTTATATAAAAAAAATTGTTATATAAAAAATATTAAAAAAAAAAAAACAGTGACAAGAATAAGCTTACTTTTTTTGTAGAATTTGTTGTAGAAAATTTGTTCTAAACTGAAAATGTCAATACAGTTTTTTCTTTTTTAAGTGACAAGGACAAGTTTACTGTTTTTTGTTTGTTTGTTTTTTATTTTTTTTGTACAATATTTGTTCTAAACTGAAAATGTCAATAAATAAATAAAGTTATATATGTTTAAGAAAAAAAGTGACAAGGCCAAGCTCACTGCTGGTGCTACATAATCATTAAAATCCCAGAAAAGGCCTCATAATGACCCTCACAGACTCATTCTGACTGGAACATGTGCTTGGCCTGTACGTCTGCACTGGGGAAAGACTCGTTTTGCTCAGATCCATGACACAGATTCTATAGCGTCCACTTACTGAAACATCCGAGCGCTTTTTGCCAAGAATCAAACTGAGAAACCATCAGCCGAGGTCCCGGGGAGGAGCGGAACAGCCCAAACTGTGGAAATGAGGCGTGCGGCTGCAGAGGGGGAAAAGCCACTATAAGGAGGAAACCGGGAGGGATTTTCCTGGTCAGAAAACGCGATTCAAAGCCCAGAGTCGGCAGCGTTTGTGCAGCGAGAGCGCAGGACCTTTAAAAAGTCTCCTGAAACCCGTCGATGCCTTCAGCCGAGCGTTAAACTTTATTTTTCGGAGCGATAAAGCTGGTGTAGCTGAAGCCCGTCGCTCCGGCGCAGCCCTGTTCACCTGCTGTTCCCCCAGAGCGCTCGGCTGGAGAGAAGAGAGGGATGATATCGATCTGTGAGCGCCAGAATTCAGAGGGAGAGAGGAGAGAGGAAGAGGGGAAGAGGAGAAAGGAGAAAGCAGAGAGGAGAGAAGAGGAGAGGAGAGGAAAGAGGAGAGGGGAAACTAGAGAGGATAATGGAGAGGAGGAGGAGGAGAGAGGAGAGAATAGAGAGGAGAGGAGAGAGGAGGACAGAGGAGGAGAGAGGAAAGAGGAGAGGAAAGAGAAAAGGATAGGGAAGAGAGGAGATAGGGGGAGGAGAGGAAGAGGAGAGAGGAAAGAGGAGAGGAAAGAGAAAAGGATAGGGAAGAGAGGAGAGGAAAGAGAAAAGGATAGGGAAGAGAGGAGATGGGGAGGAGAGGAAAAGGAGAGAGGAAAGAGGAGAGGAAAGAGAAAAGGATAGGGAAGAGAGGAGATGGGGAGGAGAGGAGAGGAAGAGGAGAGAGGAAAGAGGAGAGGAAAGAGAAAAGGATAGGGAAGAGAGGAGACGGGGGAGGAGAGGAAGAGGAAAGGAGAGAGGAAAGGATAAAGGAGAGAGAGGAGGAGATAGGAGAAAATAGAGAGGAAAAAGGAGAGGAGAAAGAAGAGAGGAGAGGAGAAAGGAAACTGGAGAGGACAATGGAGAGGAGAGGGGAAAGAGGAGAAAGGAGAGTAGAGGAGAGGAAAGTGGAGAGAGAGAGGAGGAGAGAAGAGAGGAGTAGGAGAGGAGAAAGTAGAGAGGAGTAGGAGAGGAGAAAGAAGAGAGAGAAGGGAGAGGAGAGGAGAAAGGAGAACTGAGAGGAAAGGATAAAGGAGAGAGGAGAGGAGAAAGGAGAGAGGAGGAGATAGGAGAAAATAGAGAGGAGAAAGGAGAGGAGAAAGGTGAGGAGAGAGGAGAACTGAGAGAGAAAAGGATAGGGAAGAGAGGAAACAGGGGGAGGAGAGGAGAGGAAGAGGAGAGGAGAGAGGAAAGGATAAAGGAGAGATGAGGAGAAAGGAGAGAGAGGAGGAGATAGGAGAAAATAGAGAGGAGAAAGGAGAGGAGAAAGAAGAAGGAGAGAGGAGAGGAGAAAGGAGAGGAGAAAGGAAAGAGGAGAGGAGAGAAGAGAGGTGAAAGAAGAAAGGAGAGAGGATAAGAAAGTGGAGAGAGAGGAGGAGAGAGGAGAAAGGAGAGGAGAGAAGAAAGGAGACAGGAGAGGAAAAAAGACTAGAGAGGAGAATGGAGAGGAGGACAAAGGATAGAGGAGAGGGGAAGGAGAGAGATGGGGAGGAGAGGAAAAAGGAGAGAGGAGAGGAGAAGGAAGAGAGGAAGAGAGGGGAAGGAGAGACATGAGGAGGAGAGGAGAAAGAAGAGATGAGATGGGGAGGAGAGGAAAGGGAAGGAGAACAGACAGGCGCAGAGGAGAGGGGACAGAAGAAAGGTGAGGAAAGAGGAGACGAGAAGAGGACAGAGGAGACGGGGAGAGAAAAGAGAGAAGTGAGAGAAGCAGAGTGAGCGGAGAGGAAGAGAGGGAAAGAGGAAAGAAGTGTAGATTAAAGCAGATCTTTTGTACTTGTGTCTGTTACAGTTTGAAGCTGCGACACCCGTGGATCATTACGTTATAATTTGCACATTTTAAACCACAATATTCATCTGAAACGACTCAATAAAAGAAAGAGAAAACATGGATGAGGAGAGGAGAAGAGTGGAGGTGGAGACGGTGCCAGGGCTCTGGTTTTACACTGTGGGACCACACGGAAATCTAAGCAGAGCGAAGGATGAAGAGAATGTGACGAATGCAGCGGAGGAGAGGAGGAGGCCAGAGTTTCAAAGTTTATCTGAAAGCCACAAAAACACATTCCTTCGGTTTATTTCTGTGTTTAAATGTAGATTATGTGGAAACACTTGACTTTCCGAATGTTTGGAGTCACAATATTGTCACAGTTTGGGTCTGAGCACGTTTCATGTACTTTATTTTGGTATTAAAAAGGACTAAAAAAAAAACGGAAGCCGGGAGGATTCACGCCAAATACAAACACTGAAACACCACAAAAAGACACAACGGAAGTGAACGCGGGACTCGGTTTTCCGACGGATCAAGAGAGGAGGATCAAGCGGGAAGTGATAGGAAAAGTGGAAGTGGAAGAAGGAGGAGGAGGAGGAGAAGAAGGAGGAGAAGGAGGAGGAGAAGAAGAAGGAGAAGAAGGAGGAGGAGAAGGAGAAGAAGGAGGAGGAGAAGAAGAAGGAGACGGAGAAGAAGGAGGAGAAGAAGACGGAGGAGAAGAAGGAGACGGAGGAGATGAAGGAGAAGAAGGAGGAGAAGGAGAAGGAGGAGGACAAGAAGAAGGAGACGGAGAAGAAGGAGAAGAAGGAGAAGAAGGAGGAGGAGAAGAAGAAGGAGACGGAGAAGGAGGAGAAGAAGAAGAAGGAGACGGAGGAGAAGACGGAGATGAAGAAGGAGAAGGAGGAGGACGAGAAGGTGAAGGAGAAGAAGGACAAGAAGGAGAAGGAGGAGGAGAAGAAGGAGGATGAGAAGGTGAAGGAGAAGAAGGACGAGAAGGAGGAGGAGAAGGACAAGGAGGAGAAGGAGGAGGAGAAGACGACGACGAAGGAGATGAAGAAGGAGGAGAAGAAGGAGGAGAAGGAGAAGAAGGAGAACGAGAAGGTGGAGGAGAAGAAGGAGAACGAGAAGGAGGAGGGATTTAATTTGTTAATGTATTTAAATCGAGGACAGTGCACAGAAACATTAATCTCAGATAGAAAAAAACGCTCTGTGCCAGATTCAGCTCCTTTCCATCTGCAGTCCTTGGGCAAGTACAGAAAATACATTAAAGAAACATATTAAACCAACTCCAACAACGCATTTCATCGTTAACAGAGCGTCCTTGAACTAACCACGATTTAATTCATCATTAAACATTTAAAACGATCTTCTAAATACCCCATTGACGTCAGTATCCTCTAAAATGTACAATGGCCAAACTCATGAGTGTTATTATCCTCTAAAATACAATTCGCCAACACGACGACCATCGAGACAAATGTCAGAGTCTGCGTTTACGTCTCTGTACCTGATTTTTACCGTCTTAAAAATGTAAAAACGAAAAAAACAGAACTGGTTCATCCTAAACAGCACTGGTCCAATGTTATTCCTCACTCACTTTCCGCATTCAGAGCATCATTATTATTCACCGCAGCGAGTTTACGAGCTCTTTTCACAACTCCGAGACCAGCCACAGTAACGCTAACAACAACTAGCATGCTAACTTCACACTTCCTGATTCTCTGACAGTGAAAAGCTTTAGAATTAGATGCAGACAGAACAACAACAGACTGTACTGAAGCCGATTTTGTATTTGTAATTGTCCAAAACTATTCCTCACTTTCCTAATCACGACTTTCAACAAACAGTTATCACGCTAACCCTACTTCCTGCTTCACACATGATAAAAGCAGAGAGTGAACATGTCTGTCCACGGGCATTGTCGTTTCTGCGAGGTGAACGTGCAAATTAATGGTACGATAAAAAAATGTGAGGTTATTATTTGACAGAGGAAGTCCAGAGGAGGAGAGCGTCTGCAGTCGCAACTCGCTTGTAAAACCGCCGAGTGTATTCTGGTTCCTGATCTAGTCACTGGAGAGAAATAAAATCACAATATTGCAGGTTCACCAAGGTCTAGATCTGTATCACCTATTCATCTATTCACTCTTACGTCACAGTCCTGGAAGACGCTTGGAAACAGGCAGACGACTTCTGGTGTAGTTCCTGACACTGGGTTTGTTTCTTTCTTTCTTTCTTTCTATCCACCTATCTATCCATCTATCCACCTATCCATCTATCTATCTATCCACCTATCTTTCTATCTATCCACCTATCTATCCATCTATCCACCTATCTATCCATCTATCCACCTATCCATCTATCTATCTATCCACCTATCTTTCTATCTATCCACCTATCTATCCACCTATCCATCTATCTATCTATCCACCTATCTTTCTTTCTATCCACCTATCTATCCATCTATCTATCTATCTATCTATCTATCTATCCACCTATCTATCCACCTATCTATCCATCTATCCACCTATCTATCTATGTATCTATCTATGAATCTATCTATGTATCTATCTATCCACCTATCTTTCTATCTATCCACCTATCTATCCATCTATCCATCTATCTATCCATCCATCCATCCACCTATCCATCTATCCATCTATCTATCCATCCATCCATCTATCTACCTATCCACCCATCTATCTACCCATCTATCTATCCACCTATCTATCTATCTATCTATCTATCTATCTATCTATCTATCTATCTATCTATCTATCTATCTATCTATCTATCTATCTATCTATCTATCCACCTATCTTTCTATCTATCCACCTATCTATCTATCCATCTATCCACCTATCTATCTATCCATCTATCCATCTATCCATCTATCTATCTTTTCTAAAACCGTGGATTCAGCAGCAGCGTCTTCACAACCTGCCAAAGATTTCCATGGAGGACGAGACTCTAATCGTGTCTTCCTGTCGCTCACAGGCAGCTGGTCGTAACTGTTCATCTGCCGAACAGAACGGAAAGCTACAGTTAGTATTATTATTGTTAGATTAAGTTAGACAAATGAATAGGCAATTTATAAAAGAAAAAAAACAATACAGGGCCATTTGGATGAAGAAATCCGGGCCATTTTCTCCGTTTTCCCAGATTACGTCCGGGAAGGAGAGTCGGGGGAGATACGAGGGGACTCGGGGCAGAGACTCGGAGAGGCTGTTGGTCTGTGGTCTCAGGCCTAGTCTAGTCCTAGTCCTAGGTCCACATCTGCTGTAACAACGATAAACTTTTATCTGTATTCCAAAAACTCATTGGGCTTCGCAAATGGATTAATTATTTTTTCTTCAAGATCTAATTTTTTTTTTTCCATAACAGTGCGATTAATCATGATTAACTATGGAATTTCTGAGCTTAATCGAGATTAAAAAATGAATCGTTTGACAGCCTTAGTCTTTAGCAAAGGCATTTTTCTTTCAGTTTTGTGTAAAGTTTTTCTGCGCTCTTGTCTCTTTCGCAGAGCCTCCACGTTTACTGACACTCAAGTGACGGTTGACCTCATTCACTGTATGTAAAGTAGTATTTTATTCCTTCTGATTTGCATTAAACATCAGAGCGTCACGTAGCACCAGGACTCTGCTCTCCCTGCTCTTGATCCTGCCCCTCTCCCCCCTCAGAGCCGCGAGCAGGTGCAGTCCTGAGCCGGAGCCTTTGAAGACCAGTTCTTCTGGTCTGACACGAGTCCCGCACAGACCTGAGGGCAGAGAGCAGCCGGAGCGTCGCCTTTTAGCCCGTTCAGTGCAGAGGTGGATGTAAAGAGACGCCCGGAGCTGTTCACAGACGCTCGTTTATATTTTTATACATATTTTTGTACAATTACAACATGGGCCGCTGTCACCGCTCACTACATTAGCTCATGACAGAGAGGGATACGTACAGGAGCTGAGAAAAGAGAAGATTTCTCATTTTTATTTGACGCTAAACTTATTTAAAACTCGAACCTTAAACCCTTTTAGCATTTCCAGACCCTGACATGTCACAGCTGTGAAGTGAAAACCATTTGACCACTTTTCACCGCAGCCAGGGTGGACACTATACTACTATTTTAATATAAAATATGCACAAAAAACCCCAAAAAAGTCATTTAACTTTTGTGTTTTTCTTTGCTACATATATTTGATGTATTCTAAATGTGTATAAAATGTGCAAAGTAGTAAACGCACACAAAAAACACAATAAAAGGGTGGACTGGAAAAAACAATATCTTAAATGACTTAAATTAAGAACATTTTACTTTATTTGAGCAGATTCAACTTGACAAGTGAAATGATCTTAATTCAAGCAACATTTGATTTTATTTGTTATTTTAAGTGCAAAAAGTTGTTGTTTTTCTTATTTTAAGTGTAGCAAGATGTAGTTTCATATTAATATAAGTATAGTATATAGCACATGTGTCAAACATGCGGCCCGGGGGCCAGATCCGGCCCTCCAAGACCCTTAATCTGGCCCTCGGCTGATTTTTCTATTAAAATACTTAAAATTTTCAGATTTTTCTGTTAATTTTCTGCACCGTTTAGCATAGCAGCGTCTCCGGCGTTTCTGTACGTTGCGACTCCCACCAGAGCAGCACAAATGAAGACTTTCCTCTTTCCAAACGCTCTTAAAGGACGATCGTTTTGACTGTCGACCGTGACCCTCATCAGCAAAATGTCAAAAAATGAGAAAAGCAGATGCTGAGTTCAGGATTTCCCAAGAAAAATAGTCTAATTCTTATTTGTTGACAGAGGTGAATGGGAAATCTGTGCTCAGTGTGTTTGGAACAAGTGGCGTTGCTCGAAGAATATAATCTTAAACACCACTACGAGACACGGAGAAAAATACAATAACTTGAAGAGAGAACTGAGTTTTCTGATCCGGCCCTTTTGGGATCAAAGTAGGTTGCATACGGCCCCTGGACCAAAATGAGTTTGACACCCCTGGTATATAGGATTTATACAAAAAAGTACAAAAAGTCTTATTCCACTGGCAGATCATTTTACTTTTCAAGTGAAATGTACTCAAATGATAAAACTTTCTTAATTCAAGTCATCTTAACTTGACTAGATTTTGTTTTTTGCAGTTTGTGTGTATATATAATGTGCAAAGTAGTGAAACGCACACCAAAAAACACCGAATAAGAGGTTCCAGTGGGAAAAAAAACACTATCTAGGTAAGTTAAAATGACTTTAAGAACATTTTACTTTGAGTAGGTTTAAAGTCACAACATTCAATTTTGTTTCTTATTTTAAATGCAGAAAGTTGTTTTTGTATCAAGAGGTATTTTCATATTTGAAGTACTTTAAGTCATATTTTAAGTAAGTAGTAGTCAAAACTTTCTTAATTCAAGTCATCTTAACTTGACTAGATTTAGTTTTTTGCAGAAAATGCTTTTAAAATGATCCTTTAAGACTGTAGTAAAAAGTAGAAGATGATGGTGAAAATAACATTAGTTAAGTATAGGGACTAAAAGTGTTTATTAAAAAAGAGAGAGAAATGTAATTATTATAAACTGGTAAAAAATTATAATACGTATAAGGAGGCCTAGCAGTGTGGTTATGCTGCACTACCACATGACTTGTTTTATTTCACTACATTTTTGTCTGTTGTTTGTTGTAAGTTGTTCTAGGTTTTTGTGTGTTGTTTTTATGTTTATTACTGTATTTTGTTATGTTATATTCAATTTACTTTAAGTTTAAAAAAAAAGAACAAATTCTTCTCAGATTCAGGAAACAAACAGGTCCAGGTATGACAAGATTAAATTAAAAAAAACTTTGGCATTGTACATTTACTTTAGCTTTAAACATTGTTTCCCTTCAGTCCAGATCTGTTCTGGAGACTCTTTTACTGTTCATGAGGATCCAAGACAAAAACAACCAAAAACCTTCTCTTCTGCTCCTGAGCACTCGCTGAAATCTAATAATGATCTTAATTTTGCTGCTGGTTACACCTTTGTCCGACCATCGCTCACTCCAAAGACAAGAAAGGCGGGGGGTAAAAGAGAAAAAGAAGCAGAGAAAGAGAAAGACGAGGTACAGAGCAAAGGGGATGAACCTGTCGGCCAGATGTGTCAGAGCAGAAGTGAAAACGCTCTGAGTAAAAGATAAAAAACATGCATATGCAGGAGAAAAAAGAGGAGGAGGAGGAACACCTGAAGAACATGCACATGCAGGAGAGAAGAGAAGAGGAGGAACATTATAAGAACATGCACATGCAGGAGAGAAGAGGAGGAACACCATAAGAACATGCACATGCAGGAGAGAAGAGGAGGAACACCATAAGAACATGCACATGCAGGAGAGAAGAGGAGGAACACCATAAGAACATGCACATGCAGGAGAGAAGAGGAGGAACACCTGAAGAACATGCACATGCAGGAGAGAAGAGGAGGAACATCATAAGAACATGCACATGCAGGAGAGGAGAGAGGAGGAGGAACACCATAAGAACATGCACATGAAGGAGAGAAGAGAAGAGGAGGAACATCATAAGAACATGCACATGCAGGAGAGAAGAGAAGAGGAGGAACATAATAAGAACATGCACATGCAGGAGAGGAGAGAAGAGGAGGAACATTATAAGAACATGCACATGCAGGAGAGAAGAGAAGAGGAGGAACATCATAAGAACATGCACATGCAGGAGAGAAGAGGAGGAACATCATAAGAACATGCACATGCAGGAGAGAAGAGAAGAGGAGGAACATTATAAGAACATGCACATGCAGGAGAGAAGAGAAGAGGAGGAACATTATAAGAACATGCACATGCAGGAGAGAAGAGGAGGAACACCTGAAGAACATGCACATGCAGGAGAGGAGAGAAGAGGAGGAACATCATAAGAACATGCACATGCAGGAGAGGAGAGAGGAGGAGGAACATCATAAGAACATGCACATGCAGGAGAGAAGAGGAGGAACACCATAAGAACATGCACATGCAGGAGAGAAGAGGAGGAACACCATAAGAACATGCACATGCAGGAGAGAAGAGGAGGAACACCTGAAGAACATGCACATGCAGGAGAGAAGAGAAGAGGAGGAACATTATAAGAACATGCACATGCAGGAGAGAAGAGGAGGAACACCTGAAGAACATGCACATGCAGGAGAGAAGAGAAGAGGAGGAACATTATAAGAACATGCACATGCAGGAGAAAAAAGAGGAGGGTCCATATAAACAGGAGGACACAGGTGAAGATTCTGCCTCAGTTTTACTTCAAGTCAACTCCATTTTCCCTTCCTAAACTCCTGTAGCCACAGCTGCCCTGAGACAGACTGATGGAAGTGAGTCGGCCAATCTGCACCATCTACCCCATCGACACCACAAACACTCACACACTGCAAAATTACCCCTGCTTAGAAAAATGCTCTAGAAACAAGTGAAATGATCTGCCAGTGCTTAAGTGAAATTTGCTCATCAAGAAATCTTAAAATAACAAAATCTATCCAGGTCTTCATAAATCTCAAAATAAGATCAAATAAAAATAAAATCACTTATTCTACGCAATAATCTAAGGTTTACGTGATCTAAAATAAAGCATAAAACAATAATTCTAAGAATAAGTTAAACTGAACTAGAATATAAAGTTTGTTATTGACTGTTTTATTCTTGATTTTAGTTCATGAATCTTAATGAAATTCTTTATTTCCTTTTTTTAAGAGTAACTGCTGCTTGGTGACTTACTGACACTCGCCTAAAACTTAAACCTTAACTCTTTTTCCCATCTGGCAAACAGAAGGTACAGATGTGATGCTGGACAATTTCAGTCCAAGATCGACTGATTTACGTCCATAAAAATGTCTTAAACACACTGAACACTTGTTTTTCTTGTTTTATGCATTCTCAATAGTTTATAGATAGAAAAACTGGATAAGAAAACAGTTTTCTTGAAATAAGCTTAATAATCTTTAGCAGTCATTGAGTAAATATCCCTTAAAATAAGATAAATAAGTGTTTTTGTCTAGATTTAAGAGAATAAATCTTGTTAGTTTTATGAAATTTGCAGTGTACTGGGCAATGTGAGTGAAGTGTCTTGGGACATAATGGCAGCACTGACCCTGCTCAGCTTCTGAGATCTGAGATCATCAGGCTCTGACAAAAAGGTTTGGCTATAAACTCTGGAGCTGGATTATTTTAACTGTAAAGTGAAAGAGTTGAGCCGACAGACACAGGTTTGGTTAAAGTTGTAGCCCTGATTACAGCCCTGATGCCATTTGCTTTTGTCTGAAACAGTGAATCTGCCGTCACTTCAGAGGATTTGACTTTCACTCTCCCCTCACAGCCTCCACACTGATAATAGTTCAATTGTCTGGGAACGGGCTGCACTTATACACATGCTATCATTTGGCTCGCACATATTTAACAGATACAATATTCCGTCACTCCCTCACATCTGTGTCCAGCTCCTGCAGATGTTGCTGTCGTGCTCGTGATGGATTTGAGCTTTTATGTGGAAAAAGCCCAAACATTTGTGGTGTGCTGGCGGTACGAGGCCGTTTCCACGACAGGACAGCGCTCAGGGGCAGAGCCCGAGAGATTGATGTTCTCCGGAGGAGAGCGTGGTGGGATTGTGGTAAACACTGAGTCTGGACAGAGGAAAGACACAGGGTTTATGGACTCGACTGTCCAAACATTCACAAGGAGGAGCTGTGCTGACAGAGGACATCTACACAACATCTGTGAACAGGCCCGAACCTGTAATTATGGAAGACAATACAGCTATTGAGCACAAGGGCTCAGATGTGTGTGGCAGGGACGTGATTCTCGACTTTTACACCAGTGTCAGGGGCAAGACTCTGAGGATTCAGTTATTTATTAATCACTGGATTTTGCTTTACAGTATTGTGCAGTGTTCATTGATAGTTTGCTGTGATGTCACACTGGGGGTGCTCTACATGTGTCTTTACTGGCAGAATATTAAAGGGATAGTTTGGGTTTTTTGACTTGAATCTGTTTGTTCTCGTCAGCAGAGTCGTGCATCAACACAGACTTACCTCCCGACAGCGTCCGGTGAGCCGAGTTCTTCCACGGTTTTGGTGCTGACGAAAGTGTCCGGCAAGTTGTCTGGAGTCAGGAAAATGAAGCGTTTTTCTTCTCAAAACAAGATGTGTTCTAATGAGTGAAACATTTGCATCACAAAACGTCAACGGAGAAAAAGTCAATAAGGTAAGTCTGTGTTGATGCACGACGCTGCTGACGGGGACGTACAGATTCATGTCAAAAAACCCAAACTATCCCTTTAATTTACTGTGCACACACAACGCACACATGACCAAACACTGTCAAAAATATTTTAATATCGTCTGCAAACTCAAGAAAAAATACAAAATGTCTGATTTTCAACCAAATTGTGTGAACTGAAACTGAAAAAACTTGTGACTGTGACTTTATGTGCGAGTGACTTGTTTTAACAGCACAGATCAGCTCACATGTTTCCAACTAAACCCAGTCAGACTGTGTTCAAATAAAGCTCGGATTTAAGTCTGACTTGAGTAACAGAGCTTCTGACAGAGCAGTGCCTACAGTTAGCTTCACACCCCCAGAGACTCTTGAATTAGACGCATTAACAGGCCTGTTCCTTATTTATTAACGATTGTTTTAGATGTTTAATGATGAACTGGATCGTGGTTATTTTACACTGTTACTGATGAAATGTTCTTACAGTTGGTCTAATGTAAACAGTTTCTTTAATGTATTTTCTGTACCTGCCCAAGGACTGCAGATGGAAAGAAGCTCGGAGCTAAATCTGGCACAGAGATTAATGTTTCTGTGCACTGTCCTTGTTTTAAAGAAATAAAATAAAGACAAAGTACACCAAAGTCCACATTTATTAAGCGTTGGAAACCTGGAATGGAAGTTTAATTGTGTCACTATTACCCCGTTGTTTACTTTCTTTGTTGTTTTAAATCATTGTTGCATAAACATACATCAACATAAATCAAATAAAATGTATTTGTACGGCACATTTAAAACGGCTAATGCTCACCAAAGTGCTGAACAATATTTATAATGGGATAAAGCAAACTGAATTATAATAATAATCACATTAATAATCGGAACAGCAGGATGTCAAGGTGTCTCTTCCTCACTCTGGACAAACGCCAGGGAGAGAAGTGCTCAAGTGACTGTGCAAAACTTAGTAAAAAATGATTCTAAAATGCAAATCGAATACAAAAGCATTAACCGTGGATCTATAATAAGAGCTGGATCAGACACGCCCCCTCTGACACGGCTCCAGACGGACTAGTGGCAGCTTCAGGTACTGCAGCTCCCGGGCATCTACAGCTTTCATAAGGGTCAGACTTTGTAGGGATTCTTCTGTATTCTTAAAATATGAGCTTTAAAAATCATCAAAGCGTCTAAAAATCAGCTTTGTAAGAGTTAGTCCAGACCCACTCTGAGCCCACGCCGGCTCCGCTCTAACAGCTCTCGCTCTGATTGGTCAGAACTGCACATTTCTGACATCACAGGTTTTTGTGGTGTATGTATGAGTGGACGAAGTGAGTGTGATGTCACCACAGCGTCGCTCAGATGAGGCTCCTGATGCCACAGTTACAGGAGAGAATCTGGAGCCAGGTCCATATTTGGTAATCCGACCGCAAGTATCATAGCAACAACAAGAGCCAATCATGACTGAGGTTGTTAAATGTGCCGTCCTCCTCAGAGCGGTGATACTCTGCACCTGCACAAAGCGCTGGATTTCAGTGATTCTGAACTTTTAGCTTTTACTATAGTAAGTTTAAATTGATTTATGTTCTATGTTCTGTTATGTACGAACAACAACTAGCTGTCAATCAAACCTGTTGCTAACGCCAGGGGGAGGGACCTCAGGGAATGAAGGCGTCTGATTGGTCCGTTATTTATGTTCATATCTTGATTTAGGAACAAAATAGCTAAATGAAAAGTTCAGGATCCTGTGTCGCGGGTTCATACGAACATTTTAAGACCAAAATGACGAGGCCACAGCAGCAGGTCCAGAGAGAGGAGCGATAAGATCTCAGTGTGAGTCAATGGGAAAAAGGAGAGAAGGAGCCGGAAGAGCCTCCTGGAGCACTTCCTGTTTGGCACGCGACAGCTAACGTGTTAGCTTAGTCCACTCATATATACGGTCTATGGGTGCGGGCCAAAAATCAGGAAGTAACGTGGAAGTAAAAATCTTTTTGCGCTCATGCGCCACTGAGCACAGACCATAAAAACAATATGACGCCATCTTGGATTCACCTTCTAGATTTTATTATCATTCTATGGTATTAACGACGGTATCTCATGCAGTAAAAAGCTGTTTTCCTGCTCATTTTGGTGTTTGTTTGAAATGGGTGTAGGCGGCACGCAACATCCAGACCTGACGTTTGATTTTTTTGTCATACACCAGATCTTTCATGAATGAGGCCAATTATATTTTCATCGGTTAAGGCCAAAATTACCGGATCGGATGAGTCACTTTAAACCGTTCTTTAACCGTTCTTTTATGAGGCGGTTGTGAATGTCGCTGCTATAATCCTGTAGACTGTAGATCTGGTCTGTGCCTTCTCCCTGGGTTTCCTGTTACATGAGGCCATTTTGAGGACGTTTGACCACTGGAAAGGACGTAATCTTTAGTCTTGAATTGTTAATCGCTCTGGTTACGGTCCTGTCTTCTGTCTTTTCATGATTCTGGAGCTGTGTGGAGGTTTTTCCGCCGCTCGGGTTTAACCTGCTTCACTGGGGCCTGTTTGACTTTGTTGTTTTCCATTAAAACGCCTGATAAATATGAACAGTGTGAGCTTCATTTCCACAGTCGCCTCCTGTGACGTCCATCTGGAGCTGCTGAGGGAGGACACCTCATCTCTCTCTTTTTTTATTTCTCTCCCTATCTTTCTCTCTGTCTCTCTCTTCCATCTATGCTCACGCTCTTATTTCTTCTATTTCTTCTCTCTCCCTCTCTTCCTCTCTCTACCGCCTTGCTCACTTTTGTTTTTTCCCTCTCTTTCTCCCTCTCTTCTCCATGCTCAATCTATCTTCTTTCTCTTTGTTTCTTTGTCTCTCTCTCTCCCTACCCTCTCTCCCTCTCTTCCCAATTTTCCTCTCTCCCCCCTTTCTCCTTTCTCTCTTTCTTCCTCTCTCTTTGTCATCCACTCTCTCCCTCTTCTTCTCTCTCATGCACGCTCACTCACTTCTTTCTCTCGCTCTCTTCCCTCTTCTCACCATCTATGCTCACTCTCTCTTCTCTCTCTCGCTCTCTTTCTCTCTCCACCTTCTTGCCCACTTTCTCTTTTCTGTCTCTGTATGCGTCTCTCATTCTCTCTCTATCCCTACCCACTCTCTCTCTCTCTACCTCCTTGATCACTCTCTCTTCTTTCTCTCTGTCTTTTTCTTTCTCTCCCTCAGTTTTCTCATGCCTCCCTCTCCCACTATTCTCCTCTCTCTCTTCCTCTCTCTTCGTCATCCTCTCTCTCCTTCTGTCTCTCTCTACCTCCTTGTCCACTCTCTCCATTTCTGCATGTGCCTCACTCTCCCTCTCTCTTACATCTCCCTGCTCT
This sequence comes from Odontamblyopus rebecca, assembly GCA_030686955.1. Classification (NCBI taxonomy): domain Eukaryota; kingdom Metazoa; phylum Chordata; class Actinopteri; order Gobiiformes; family Gobiidae; genus Odontamblyopus; species Odontamblyopus rebecca. Next base: position 36,672,238 of record CM060655.1, read on the forward strand.
CCTGTTTTCTCCTTCTCTCTCTTCTCATGCTTCCCTCTCGCTCCCTTTTTCTCCTTTCTATCTCTCTTTCTTCCTCTCTCTTTATCGGCCTCTCCCTCCTCCAGCTTCTCTCTATATGCACGCTCACTCTTTCTTCTTTCTCTCTCTCTCCATCTATCCTCACCCTCTTATTTTTCTCTTTTCTGTCCATCTCTCTCTCTCTACCTCCTTCCCCACTTTCTCTTTTCTTTCTCTCTCCGTCTCTGTAGGTGTCTCTTGCTTTTCCTCTCCATGCTCATTCTCCCATCTGTTTTTTTCTCTCCCTACCCTCTCTCCTTCTCTCTTCTCATGCCTGCGTCTCTCTCCCTCTCTCTCCCACCCTATCTCCTCTCTCTTTGTCATCCTCTCTCCTTCTACTTCTCTCTCCTCTCCATCTATACTCACTCTCTTATTCCTCTCTTTCTCTCTGTACCTCCTTGCCCACTCTCTCTTTTCTTTCTCTCTCCGTCCCTGTATGTGTCTCTTGCTCTCCTCTTTATGTTTATTCTCTGTTCTTTCTTTGTCTCTTTCTCTCCCTCCTTTCCCTCTTCTCATGCCTCCCTCTTACTCCCTCTCTCCTGCACTCGCACTTTTCTTTCTCTCTCCGCCTCTGTATGTCTCTCTCTCCCTGCTCTCCTGTTTTCTCCTTCTTCTCATGCTTCCCTCTCTCTCCCCTTTTTCTCCTCTGTATCCCTCTTCCTCTCTCTTTGTCACCATCTCTCTTTTTGCTTCTTTCTCTATGCACCCTCACTTTCTTTTTTCTCTCTGTCTCTCTCTACCTCTCCCTGCTCTCCCCCCTTCTCCTCTCTCTTCTCATGCTTCCCGCTCACTCCCTCTCTTTCCCACTCTGTCTCCTCTCTCTCTGTCTGTCTTCCTCTCTCTTTGTCATCCTCTCTCTATCTCTGCGTCTCTCTCCTGCACTCTTTCTTCTCTCTTTCTCTCCTCCCTCTCTTTTTCGCTCTGTGCCCTGGGGCGGTCCCGGTTTGATTGACAGCCGAGGTGCCCAGTCCCGTTCAGAGCTGTGATCTCAGAGGACTGTTAGCCTGAAGCACTGACCTGTCTGCCTCCTCCCATCAGCCCCTCACAGTAAAGACACAGACCTTTAGATCAGACACGTCCACGCCCTGAAACACCAGCTCTGGACGGGGTTCATTCATGTTTGAGTGCAGAAAATAAAGTTTAAGGCCTGTGTGTGACTTGTCAAACTTACAGTGTGCAGGGCATGTCAATCTTATTCATATGTACAATGTTAGTCACTGTATCAGATCTCAACCGGGTCTATAACGGGACTAAACCGGAACAACAGTGCAACACCATCTTTGAAATCCAACGCAAATCCTGCAATAAGTCATACATACGTGAAATATCTCGGGCATTTCACATCGGAAAAAAGGAACACCAAAAGGAATGTGAAAAGGACACATCAGGGAGACTCACCAGAACACAAAGAGACACAAAGCAGAGCAGGAAAACCTAAAATCTGCCATATCAGACCACGTAAAAGAAATAACCACATTCTGGATTGGGACCATAACTATAATAAAATCTGGAAGTTGAATCCAAGATCTGTGTGTGAATGAGTTTTTGGGAGAGAGTGAGTCTATGAACTCCTGCTTTTACTGAGATTGTTTGAGTGTAATTGCTTTGTATTTTTATTCATGTAAATCAGGGACTGCAGATTTAGCTATAATCTGGTGCGGAACATCTCTGTTTTTATGAGCTTAATGTCTCTGTACATTGCTCCTTCAAATAAAGGCTAAACTAAACTAAAACTAAGATGGCGTATTGTTTTCAATGGCCTGTGCTCATTGCCGCAAGACTGCAAAAAAGATTTTTCCCTCTGCATTTACTTCCTGGTTTTTGGCCCAACACCGGAAAACCTTTCAGGGAAGAGCTTTACTAGAGCTAGTGCCAACCCAGAGCGGGGCTAGGCTCTTACAAAGCTAAATTTTAGGCACTTTGACGGTTTAAAAATTGTCCAAATGTTCATATTGTAAAAATACAGAAGAATCCCTACAAAATCTGACCTTTATGAAAGCTGTCGATGCCCTTTCACCCCAGTTTCATTTCACAAAACATGCATTGTTCTTCTATGGGAGAATTCTTTCTGGGCCGGAGCTGCAGTGCCTAAGAGTCGATCTAACCTATCTTATCCAGTTCTTATTATAGATCGAGATGATTGGGACGGGGCACGGGTCATTGGATCGGAAAACAATAAGTTCAAACGCTGGATGGTAAAATCAGAAAATGAGGCATGGATGGCGCTAACCGAGAGGAGCGTTCCTCCTTTCACACACCTGGGACACCCTCCTCCAGAGAGCACCGGGCGACAGGAGGTGTGGTCAGTCTGGGCGACCTGCCTGACCACGCCTACAGGAAGTAACAACAGCAGATCTACGACGCGTCACCACCAACACCGGTGACAGTTCTGAAGATGGAACAGCAGCCGAAACACGTCAACAAGCTAAATATATTTAACTGTGTTCTCTTTAAAAATGAACCCAAGAAGTTAAAGTAAATAGGACAAAATGAACATGTTTGGTTTAGTAGCACTAAACCAGGTATAAACTGATTAAATGAACATGCAAGGAGCCAAAAAGTTCTTGAAATTGTACTGTGTTTAACATACAAACTGTATATATAGACTCTTTTAGGGGTTTTAAGTGCATTAAGAGGTCGTTTGTTCCCTCAGCTGTTCAATGGATCAATGAACTGAACAAAATCTGTGCACTTTATTATTACTATTGCTAGTAAATTTGTTTATTTAACTTTTTATCTATTTTTTTTAGCATTATCTATTTATGTATGTGATTATTTGAATGATTGTGTGTGCTGCCGGACACCCGAATTTCTCCTGTGGGAGATTAATAAAGTATCTATCTATTTTGGCAACGGAAGTGACATTGTTACGGTTTAACCCAATGCCAAGAGGCCGTATTGCTGTAAAATTGTGTCTGTTTTCCGTTGAGCGATTGTGAAAATAATTGTGAACTGTAAATAAAATGTAAATCAAGCCCAGGAAGAGCAGCCGACGCAGTTCGCTGCAGAAAATAACGGCGATCGAAATAAACGATAAACAATAAATGCCACAGGTAGATCTAAGTTGCCGCCTATTGATAACTTTGGGGACTGAAACCTGCTGAAATTGCGAATCGGGAGCACAACTTTTAGAATCATGATGCTCAAAAACAGACGATTAATACTACGGTAAAGACAAATGAAAAGATCAGAAAGAATGTGGAGTGTGAATACACAGAATTAAAACAAAAAGTTAAATGTTTAAAAGTGGAGCATAAAATCTAAACGCATTTTGCATTCTCAAGGTGTTCCTGAACTAGTTTTTTTGTATCTCTAGAGTCTAAAATCTCTACTAATGAATGTGCAGTCATGTTTTCTTTGACTTCTGTGCGATGTTGAATATAATTGACCTATTAAAAGTGCCTATTAAACTGTTAAAACCTGCAGAGAGGATTTTAAACACACTGAACCCTGTGCGAGCCTGCACCGCTACGAGCCCCGGCTGCTACAGAGGCTTCACCCTGACAATCTCTGCTTCAGGCGCTTCAATAAAGAGAATAATCCTGATTTAAGTGTGGAGGTGCGGGTGAAGCCAGGGGACCACACAGCTCCGCGGGATTAGCAAGTGAAATGCTGGCTTCAGGGTCAGATCTGGGGCCAGGCTTTCTCTGGCAGCGAGGAAATAGTTTTGGAGGAAATTGATGAATAAAACACACACGACTGTTACTTTTTCAGGGGTGGAGAGGAGAGTTGGGGGGTTCAATACAGCTCTGACCAGTGCTTACTGTTGTCATGTCCTTGGGCAAGACACTTCACCCTCCAGAGCACAGATGTGATGTGCGAGTGGAGGCCGTTCTTCTCGATCGTACCTTTTCCAAACCCAGTTGAGCGTCGACCCCTTTTGAGGAGTTCGGCTCCAGAGTCCAGTCTGTGTTCAGTCTTGGAAGTTGTACATTTTTATTTTATTTCCTTTCATTGTATTTGTCTTTTTATTTGGCTTTTATTATATTAGATTTGCCTTTATATTTGTCTTTGATTTGATTTGATTTGTCTTTTTATTTGTCATTTAATTTATTTGATTTGTCATTTATTTTATTTTATTAGTCTTGATTTGTCTTTTTATTTAGCTGAGTGGTTAGCACTCATGCCTCACAGCAAGAAGGTTCTGGGTTCAATCCTCAGGTCACCCAGGGCCTTTCTGTGTGGAGTTTGCATGTTCTCCTTGTGTCTGGATGGGTTTTCTCCGGGCACTCCGGTTTCCCCATCAGCCCTAAACATGCAGCACCTCTGTGAACTGACATCAAGGACCATGACGCCCGGAAGGACGTCGTGGGTCCATCCTCCTGTGGGCTGACCACCCGCAGAGGGGTTCATAGGGGTCAAGTGCGCAGATGCTGTCCCCCGTCACCCAGGACATGTTTGTGTTGGGAGTCCCTATAGACCATTTTAGGGCAGAAGTGATAAAAAATAAATAAATAAAAAAGCTGTGCACGCATTTTGGCAACGGAAGTGTCATTGTTCCCCATTCATTCAGATTCATTCAGGCTGAACACGGACAAAAGAAGACAGAGATAAAAAAAACATTTCCAGCACCAAAATGTCTGGTTCTTATGTGTGTGTGGTAGTCAGAATCGATATTCTAGCGGCGGAATAAAGTTTTCAAGTTTTATTCACTGATCGCACGAGGATCTGGCAGTCGGACACAGTTTGTCAAAGTCGGCTTGTTGAGGATTTTCTTTTGACGATAATCCTTTCACAGAGCTCGACAAGCCGCTGAGTTCTGCCAAACTTCTGTTGCCAACATGCGCAACCGAGCCTACGTCATCACCGTTTACTAACTCTAAAAGGGTCTATACGTTCCTTCTACATTCTACAACAAGTCCGGAAAGAGCGTGAAAAACCTCCAAATGCAGCTGCTGATTTGTAGCACGTGTCTCCTCTCACAAAAATTCTCGTAACATTCAGGACAAAATATTGAACTTCTTTTACCTGAAATAAGTAAAAGTTTGGTGCTTTGATTGTTGATTCTGTTTCTCTTTCTATTTTATGTAGTTTTTTTTTATCCACTTTTACATGTTTTTGCCTGTTAATCTGAACATACTGAGACAGGACACGGCTCCAGATCCACTCGTCTGTGTTAAGTTTGGTCAAAGCGTGTGGTTCTGGTTGGTCAAGGCAACCCTATAAGTGCACAAAGCCACAGAGAACACACTGAAGCTCCTAGAGTCCTTCAGAATCTCAAACTCTCCACCACTCGACGGTGCCAGTTCAAGGAGGGGAAGACAGACACTATTATACTATTACTGGAATGAATCCTGCAGTTTTTCTTGTCCGTCTTTCGCCACAGGAAGTGCTCCAGGTTTAGTCTGTCCCTCTGAGCTTTGGGAAACTATTCATAATGACTCCAGTGACATAATGTAATAGGTGTTATTTGGAGGAAATTGCACCACAGCAAAAACACGGCCGACCTGCTGTTTTAAACTCTGGCTCTGAGGTCATGTGAATGTGTCCAGAGAGAGGAGACTGGACCAGGGCTCAGGGGAGGGGGCACAGAGTTAACCCCATCCTACAGGCCCAGTGCCAGAGATATTAATAAACCAGGTCAAAATCATTACGACTTTAGAACTGTCAATGTACCTTTAAGGAAGAGTTCAGGTTTTTTTTTTTTACATGAATCTGTCAGCCCGTCAGCAGAGTCGTGCATCAACACTGACTTCCCTTCCGACAGTGTCCGGTGAGACGAGTTCTTCCCTGGTTTCGGTGCTGACGAAAGTGTCCGGCAAGTTGGCTGGGGTCACGAAAATAAAGCGTTTTTCTTCTCAAAACAATCTGTGTTCAAAAGAGTGATACATTTGCGTCACAAAACCGTCAGAATCATCATAATCAACCCTCATAATCGCTCGGTACTATTTTCTCTCCGGTCATATCGCTGTGCGCTGCCGCCAGGTGAAGCAGCGCACAAATCCAACATATTTTCAGTAGTTCGGCAGTGTTTATGTGCTCAGACCGATGACCACCGCGACGTGAGAGCTACAGCGATAAGTATATACAGTTGTGCTCATAAGTTTACAGACCCTGACAGAATTTGATTGATTTCTTGTCCGTCTTTCAGAGAATATGAATGAAAACACAAAAACTTTTCTTTCACTCATGGTTAGTGTTTGGGTGAAGCCGTTTATTATCAAACAACTGTGTTTCCTCTTTTTAAATCATAATGAAACAGAAGCTACACAAATGACCCAATGACAGCTGGAGTCTTTTGTGATGTGTTGTGGATGTGTTATTTTCTCTGATGGTAAAGCTGCTCATTCTTCTTGGCAAAAGGCTCCAGTTCCTGTAAATTCTTGTGAAACAGGCGCGTCTGTCACCTACCAGAAATAAAAGTGGAATAACTGAAATAAAAATGTGCAGAAATAAGTGAGATAAACCAAATAAAAATGTGCAGAAATAAAAATGGAATAACCCACAAATAAAAGTGAAATAACAGAAATAAAAGAGAAATAACCCAAATAAAAGTGAAATAACCCAGTAATAAAAGTGAAATAACCCAGAAATAAAAGTGAAATAACCCAGAAATAAAAGAGAAATAACAGAAATAAAAGTGAAATAACCCAAATAAAAGTGAAATAACACAGAAATAAGAGAAATAACCCAAATAAAAGTGAAATAACACAGAAATAAAAGTGAAATAACACAGAAATAAAAGTGAAATCACCCAAATAAAAGTGAAATAACCCAAATAAAAGTGAAATAACACAGAAAAAGTGAAATCACCCAAATAAAAGTGAAATAACCCAAATAAAAGTGAAATAACCCAAATAAAAGTGAAATAACCCAGAAATAAGAGAAATAACCCAAATAAAAGTGAAATAACCCAAATACAAGTGAAATAACCCAGAAATAAGAGAAATAACCCAAATAAAAGTGAAATAACACAGAAATAAGAGAAATAACCCAAATAAAAGTGAAATAACACAGAAATAAAAGTGAAATCACCCAAATAAAAGTGAAATAACCCAAATACAAGTGAAATAACCCAGAAATAAGAGAAATAACCCAAATAAAAGTGAAATAACACAGAAATAAAAGTGAAATCACCCAAATAAAAGTGAAATCACCCAAATAAAAGTGAAATCACCCAAATAAAAGTGAAATACCCCAAATAAAAGTGAAATAACCCAGATAAAAGTGAAATAACAGAAATAAAAGTGAAATAACCCAAATAAAAGTGAAATAACAGAAATAAAAGTGAGATAACCCAAATAAAAGTGAAATAACAGAAATAAAAGTGAGATAACCCAAATAAAAGTGTACAGAAATAACAGTTAAATAGCCCAATATGTAAAAGGGCTGCAGCAAAACAAAACTGATCAATCAAAATCAGATCGGTCTAAACCAAGTAAATGTCTTTGGAAGTTGGACTCAGTCAAACACGGGTCTGTTTTCCCAAGTGGGAAAAGAACAGAAATTAAACAACACTGATAGTTACTCTCCTCTTTTTTTGTTGAAAATCAAACTCCTGGCTGTGTTTGCATTTGTGTACATTGTGTCACCACGGTAACTGGGTTTTTCTTCCATAGAGGTGCATGTAGAACACCCCCGGCGTGAAAGTGTCAGTTGCTTTGCCTCGAATGTTGCACCGTAAGGCGACAAACAGAGCAGGTGACGCAACTAGGGCAAGTTATAGGTCAGGTATACGGAGAGGCGAGCTTAATATAGACACGCTTAAAGCTACACTGTGTAACTTTTATGCTGGAGGGTCCGTTAAAAGTCTGATTTTTTACACGAAGATGTCATTGCTTTGTCTGGAATGTCTCACAGTACGGCATTAAAGCTTTTTATCTTCACGAAAAGCAAGTCAGACCAAGTTACAGGTCAGATCTGCGGAGAGGCGACCCCGCTCACAGTCGGAATACCTGTTTTTTTTTTTTTTTTTTTAACGTATATCTGAGCAATAAGGGCCAATCCCATTTCTAATTTCTATCCCCCTTCCCCTTGAAACTGAGCAACAAGGGGTAGGGGCTGAAAGTTGACCCCTACGAACTGGGACCCCTTCAACAATCAGAAGTCAATCAGAAACATTATGAAATTTTGTGTATCTGTTAAAGGGCTGGAGCTCTGGAACAACTGTACAGAAGATTTAAAACTGTGCACGACTCTTTTCCACTTTAAAAAGAAGTTTAAATGTTTAACTCTGAGCAGAAACATGAACTATGTTACTTAGCTTGTGCTGTAGTCTCTGCTGTACTGTTACTCATCTGTTTGCTGTATTTATGAACCGGTGCCAAGATGATGCAATGAGGAATAAAGGGTAAAGGCAGAATAAGCTCAAGCTTCAGCCGACACCTTTTCGGTCTGTACGTGTTAAATGTGACTGTCTATGGAATAATGTCAGGATCTGCTTGTGACCGAAATAAATCAAAGTCTCCGCCAGCTTTTACGTAAACTTGCGTGAGCACAGGGATAATTGTGATAACTGTCAGAGCAGAACGACACGCAGACCATTGGCAAGAACACAACCTGAGCTTCTCTAAAGGTTAAACCAATGATATCGCTTTCAATTACTTGGGTTACAGTATCCAAATAACAACTGCGTAGCACGGACGCTCACAATTCATTCACGACTTTATTTCCATGCATCAACTCAAGTCACAGCTAACGTGACACTTCTCAACGTAGCACTAGCGTTTTTTTCGTGTGCATCTTATTTGTTGCATGTTTAGTGTTTGTCTACGTTCCGCTCCAAGTACCGCAGCAATTTCCTAATGTTGTAAACCTGTTCACTCATATGGCAATAAAACCTTTCTGATGCTGATTCTGATGAAGAAAATGGCCATTACGCATTGGAACAACGTCAAACTTAAGATAATACAGAGGTTATCACGTATTTTAAACCATAAATAACGGAGAACAAAACATACATTTGTAAATTTCTTTGGTCTCTTTGGTCGTGGCAGCAGCGATGTTGCCGGTGATTCTCAAGGCATTCTGAGAAATTGCTCATACCCCTCCGTTTGGAGTATGACAAATCTTCGTTTGGAGGGTTTATTCTTGCTAACTGGTCTCTGGACATATTGTATTTACTGTTAATTTTCAACTTTTCATTTTACTTGACTGTTAAAATCCCTTCCATGGACCGGGGTTGTGAATTAGCCATTAGCTATAAACACTGCGATTCGTGCATCAGATTATTTTAACACAATGATCTATGTTTATTGTATCTGTCCCTATCAAATAAACAATAAATAAATAAGTATATATATAGCCCGACCACTTTCCCCGACCCCTCTGCCATAACGGTAACTGGGAAAGTTGCAGGGTAATGGGATTCAGCCTAAATCTAACTGTGATTGAATAAATATAAAGTAGAGCTGTTTAATGTCATACTGAAACGTTACTTACTGCACATTTAATGCCAAACTGTGGAACATTTTGGGTAAAGCAATGACATCTCCATGGAGACAAGGTGGCAAATCCTCCTCCAGAGAAGTGCACCTTTAAAGTGGCACACAAAAGCACTCCCTTACTTCACTTTTTCATGTTCTAATGTCATATTTTTCACCCTCATTTCTCCAGGATGACTCCTCTGCTTAAACCTCTCCCTGTCCTGCTCTTTATCTCCCGACGGGCGAGCTCATCCCGTAGGAGTCTGGACCCGGATCAAAGCGCGGGAACAGAATTAAATATTGAAAATCATCTGTGACGGTTTGGCCTTCGGATTAGAACATTTTTTTGCTTCTGAAAAATGAAACCGTGGCCTGGCTTCTGCATCGGGAGGTGTTCTGTTCTGCGGCCAAAATGCTAATGTGAGTCACGACGGCAGAGAAAACGCCTCTTCACGGTCGGATCGGAGCTGAAGGAGACATTTTACAGCGGCGCAATCAAAGTCAATGGTTTGAGCGAAAAACACTTGAATTATGAAGTAATATGAACTCCCCACTTCATGAGGGTTATACAAAGAGCGCTTCTGAATGATCTGTCCTGAATATCTGAGAGTCGGGATGTTAAAGGTAATGATGTTATATTACACAAAATTGACTCCTGTGATAGACCATCCAGAGACATCCTTTATTATGAGTCTGTGCACATCTCCAAAGCTCAAAATGCTCTGTTCCACTTTATGATGTCATGACGCATGTTTTTGATGAGGAAACAACATTTATCATACGGTAAATCAGGAAATAATATGTAAATAAAAAGTAAAATGAGCCAAATATGTCCTGCCCAGTTCAGATATGAGGAACTCTTGAGGTAAAATTAAGACTGCCTGGATCTACTTTTAAAATAATAATTTTTATAGTCAGAGAATTAGGAAGTGTGCTTTAGCATGCTAGTTGTTGTTAGCTACACCATACTGCTATATACCTGATTATGTGCATAATGTCACGTAGGGCCTGACCGATATGGATTTTATTGTGGCCGATATGATACCGATAAAATGGAAGTTGGAGCTGCCGATATAATCACCGATATATTTATGATGTAAAAATTCAGTGTAAATCTTCAGTTGTTTATAAAACTTAGGTTTGGCTCTTTTGGATTTTCAGTTGGGTTTATTTAAGCAACATTTATTGTTCTTCTGCCTCTTTACATCATATTTAAAGACAGTCAGTGAGCCTAATGGCATTTTTGTATGACATTCTCGCCAGTAAAGAAAGTTTAGTAAGTAAACTGCCACTATTAGCCTTTAGCAGTAAATGCGTGCACGCCGCGGTAATTAATGATATGCTAAATGCCGATAATTCACACTTCTCAGCTCATTTCCATATCAGTGCGTGTCCAGTAACATATATACGGCCACTATAGTCACTTTACAGTCGCTGATAGAAGAGAAAACAGCCTGTTTATGTGTGCGAGCTACAGCAGCTAATCGCTAACCAATGACCAAAACCGACACATTTCAACACTCAGCCTCACACAGGCTCCTCTCAGATCACAAGTCTGCTCTAAGAACTGTGCTTTCAATCCAGTCACAAAAAACTGTCGTTGTTGTGTCCTTAGGCAAGACACTTCACCCACATTGCCTAGTGAGAAAGTGGTGTGTGTGTGTGAGTGATGGTGGTGGTCGGAGGGGCTGATGGCGCAGATTGGCAGCCTCACTTCCATCAGTCTGTCCCAGGGCAGCTGTGGCTACAATAGAAGTTTACCACCACTGAGTATGGAGTGAATGAATAATGCTCTGTAAATTATGCTCTGTAAATAATGCTCTGTAAAGCGTCTTTGGCTAAAAACGGTTCTGTTTAGCTGCATATTGTCACGCCGAAACAGAGGGAGGACCCAAAATGCAGGACTGCTGTAAAAGTGCTTTAATCCAAGATCCAAAAATCAGCTCTATATAAAAAAAAAAAAACCCACGACGACAACATTCATCTGGGGGAGCTGGAATCCCACCAGCACAACCCGTGGGTCAGTGGATTTGACCCCTCATCCAACGACGTTTATGTCAAGAGCAGGATTTAAACCGGCAACCTTCACATCAGTCGACAAACGCTGAGCTCTTCCATCAGTCTGTCCCAGGGCAGATTTGGCAGTAATAGTACGTTAGCACCACCGATATTGAAGGACTGAAGAATGTAAAGCGACTTCGAGCATCTGGAAAAGCGCTGTATAAAACTAACGCATTATTGCAGTGATTTGATACGGTTTCTGGCTTTTAGCAAACTGCATTCTGCTAAATGTTTCAGAATAAGAATTACCATCTGCCAAGAAAGTAGGTCTCAATTATTTCTTACAAACATATTTATTTATCACCACCCTGAACATGCACAGATGGAGAACGTCCCTGTCCATAAATAAGACCTAAATAAACTGCATTTGCATGAGGCCGGGACGTAGCTGTCAAAGTGTCCGTTAACGTCTGTGCAGTTCAGGAAGTTTCCCGTGGTAAGTTTCAGAGCCGGTGTCCTGAGCGTGTCCCTGCACTAATGTATTCTGAGCAGCAGCAGCAGCAGGAGAAGAGACGAATGGACAAGGTGAGGACAGAGGACAGGGGACAGACTCATGCATATGGAGACGTGATGCAGACCGGAGGCTTCAGGGAAACTACAGGGACAGATCTGAGTGAGGAGGGACAGGGAGACGCCAGGCTCCTCTTCTGCTATAAGGGAGACTCCAAAGAACAGGGGAAATAACACCTCAGCTGCTGTGGGACTGTATTGTTAGGTGCACTGTGTAACTTTTTTAATGGATGTGTTATTGCTCTGCCTGGAAAGCTCCACAGTGTGACATTAAACAGCTCTACCTATCATTTATTAAACTACAGGCGGTTTTATAGCTCAAAATGCCTAGAACAACAAGCATTCTGACTGTGAAGCGGGGTCGCCTTTCCACAGATCTACCCAAAACATGCTCTGTAAAGCGTCTTTGAGGACATGTGTAGGGATTACCAGAATTGCAAAATCAAAAACTGGGACACTCAGTTTGGCGTGGTTGGTAATAATAAAATTGTGAAACAAGTATGTAAGGAAAATTGCTATGCACTTGGTGAGTCAATATAGTCATATTTTCTTTGTGGTTTGGTCATTTTTAAGCAGCTTTCTATATTTTACCTAAACAAATGACAATTTAAGTGTCTCTTCACTGCTGGCAGGTATAAGGTTGATCCAAAATAGGGACATTTCTTGTATAAAACTGGGACCAATCAGTGGTTTTGGATAGATCTGATGGGACAGGGGGACACAGGGCTCAAAACTGGGACTGTCCCAGGTAAGTAGGGACGCCTGGTCACCCTAGACATGCGTCTGTGAAAAAGCGCTATAGCTGTTGTTGTAAGGCGACACTGGGTGTCCAGAAAGGCACCAAATAAATAAAATGCTTTGTTATTATTAAATCTGACCTGTAACTTGGTCTGGTTTGTTTTCCGTAAAGATAGAAAGGTTTAGCAAAAGGAGAAATTCAATTTGTCAACTGGACAAAAGTTTATTTTGGTCAAATACGTTTCTCAGCTCGCCCAAGCTGCTACTTCAGTTCTGGTCAGACACTGGAGGACACTGAGTGCACTCAAGCTCAATAGGCCTGGCCAACAAGTAAACAAGTGTGTGTGTTAGTTTCAGAGTAATTCATCGTAGTTATAGCTCCAGTCTTCGGGCAGATATAAGGCAGTGTCCTCCAGAGTCTGACCAGAACATTCGTCCAGTTGGTGAATTGAATTTTTCCATTTGCCGTGGATTCTACTTGGACGACTGAGGGATTTTACACACATAGAAAGGTTTAATGCCACACTGTGAAACATTCCAGATGAAGCAATAACATCTCCAGGGAGAAAAGAATTAGATGGACCCTCCACCAGAAAAGTTACACAATGCACCATTAAAGTAACAATGAAAAAGCAAAAGAAAATTTTATTCTGTCAAGTGGGCAAAGAGTGAAAACGTAACTCATCTACGCAGCTTCTTCAGTTCTGGTCAGACACTGGAGGACACTGCATTGCAAAAAAGCTTGGACAAAATTTAAGATATAAAAACTTAAATCTAAGAGAAAATTACTTAAAAGTAGTGAAATTATCTGTCCATGCAGCAGGATAATTTTACTTTAAGTGCTCTTAAAATAACCTCTAGACGAGAATGAAGCAGTCTCAGAACTATTAAGTACATAATAAATCTGAAAACAAGATGAATAACATGATATGAGTTTTAAAATCTTGGCCAGATCAGAGAAATTTGCAGTGTGCCTTATTTCTGTCTGAAGGAAGGAGGCAGCTACAGTGAAAGTAACACGTTTGGTTACAGTTTCTGTTTGTGAGTGGAGTTCAACAGACTTAGCTAAGTGTGAACTCTGCACTCTTAAACCTTCTGCTTCTTCTGCTGTGAACCCTACCTGGATGAAGATTACACAGATGCCAATGAAGAAATAGTTTTTAGGTGTAACTTTTTCTGGTGGAGGTTGTATATCCGCTTGTATCCTTGGAGATGTTATTACTTGTTGATGTTATTACTTTGACTGCAAGCCCATTAGTATAAAAATGATTTGTTTGCTTCCATTTTGTGCTGTCCTGTGATAAAGTCTAAACCGCACAAAGATTACATTAATAATAATTCTGTTTTTGATTTGCTTCGTTTTTATTTCAAATTTGTGCCAAGAGAGAAACAATAATCATACACATACTACAGACACGTTGTAAACAGAAAAGCACGTTTCTCGAAAAGGAGTGAGAAGAAGAAAAAAGTTATATTAACCCACCCCTGTTCATGACAGTTTCAAAAATTTGAAAATCATGTAGTTGCTTATGCGCATTGACAAAACTTTACAAAAACCTTATTTTTCAGACTATAAGTCACGCTTTTTTTGGTTTGGGTGCGACTTATACTCTTATACTTACACAAATGTAAACATGAGTATAAACCCGGGGCACCGGCTCAATATATTAAAAGTCCTTTATTGCATGGAGGGACGCCAACGCGTTTCAACCAGCAAGATATAATTTCACATGTTGGTTATTTTCCCACTGAGGCCACAAGAGGCTCTAGGCTTGTGTGCCAGTATCTGCTACGCCTCATGCTCTTCCTCCTGCACCACTTTCACTTCACCAACTGCAGCACCTTTTTTTGTCCAGGCAGTGAATAATCCACTGAATCTTGTCCTTTACTGCATCAGTGCACAAGCGTTTTTTATATGCAAATGAGCCATGCGGCTTTAAGTTTAGTTTCTGTAAAACATGAACAAATGTGCTCAAACACATTATTACTCAGTGTATATATTGAGCGGAGCACTGGAAACGTATGTGGAGCGGTGGTCGAGAGGACTATAGCAGCAGAGAGGAAGTTTGGAGTGAGTGAGAAACTTGTGTTTGACTGAAGAAAAACGGAGGAAACTCGAACTGTAATGAAGAAAACAAAAAAGCTCATCGCGGGGTAAAAGGTGGATTTAGGTGGAGTTGGTGGAGTTGCTCAGAACTGACACCGAGGATGAAGAATTCAGTGGATTTAGTGATTTGGAGTGAGATGCAGAGTTTGGTAAACTTGTTCTGTTGTTTCTGTTCTAGTTTTCTGAATAACAGTTCATATGTGACGTGAACACACCAGACACATGTTCAGCCTGTTGTTCTCTGTTCTATTGTTATTACTATAACTTTGCCTTTTAAGATGAAATGTCTGTTCCTGGTGTTTGATTTGATCAAATAAATTTCCCCAAAAAAATGCGACTTATAGTCCAGTGTGACTTATATATGATATTTTCTTCTTCTTTGTGCGTCTTTGTGGGCTGGTGTGAGTTATCCTCTGGAGCAACTTATAGTCCGGACAATATGGTATTTACATATAGCAAAATAAATTACATACTATGCATACTAAATAGAATTTTAACCCAATTTCTTTCCTTTATTTTTTTTGTATTGTACTGTATTATGGTCAAACAAACTACAAACTAATAATGACAAAGAAGGCACAGAAGTTTATCGTTTATGATCGTATCAAAATAAAAGGTAATATTAAAGAAAAGCATGTGTTTAGTTAATAGTCGTGGTTTACCTGTGAAGATAATGTCTCTAGTCTTGTTTTTTGAAGCACACCGAGTTAGCACAAGTTTTGATTTGGTCATCTGAGCTTTTTTATACGTCTACTCCACGTCTGGTAACATGCACACTTTTGAGATTGGCTCAAGAGAATCGTTTTTAAAATTCATTTGACCTCTCGGGTTGTATTCCAGAGAAATCCTATTTAACCTGAAGTCCTCCTTTTCCCCACCTCCTCCTCCTCTCCAAACCCCCACAGACGAAGCACATGGACGTATTTGACACCCGGTAATAGCTCCAGACCCCCCTCCCCCTCCTTGGGCCGGTCTGTACCCATCACACCAACACCTCCTCTGGGTCGGACAGTGCGACTTTCCCCTGTCCACCTCCACCGAATCTACGAGCTCCGTCTGATCGCAGTGTGTGGCCGTGTAATCCCCCAGGAAGAGAAACAGCACTTTAATGTTTAACCGGAGAATCGTGACTCACTGTTATTCTGCGTCAGGACAAATGATTCTAGTCGTAATTATAGTTACGAAAACAGAACGAATTAGGGCGCGGTTAAAATGTAAGTTATAGCTGTTCTGTGTCACATTTCGTTGTTTTTCTAGCTTAAATACACCTGTAAAAACGTACTGGTTCACTGCGGGCGTCTCTCCAAAGATCTGAGCTGTACCTTGGCCCGGTGCAGATTGGCGAGTTTAATGCCGTACCATGGAACACTCCAGGCCAAACAATAACATCTCCACGGAGACGAGCAAGCATTCTCTGGGGCGACTTGTTTAAGTATAATGGACTTTTACATCGTTTATTTAACAGCCCAAATAATCACAACGAAGTGTTTCCTGCTGCTGGAGGAAAAACTGTAAACGGGAAAATTCAAACATTCACTTAAAAAGCTACGACTACTGGTCCCTTCAACCACCAAACACTCACACACACGTTAAAGCAGGGTGGGCAATTATTTTTCCTATGGGCCACATGAGAAACAGAAAATATTGTGGAAAGTAAACGCCTAACTCAGTTCTGCATAATATTAACTGAATTTCTTTATAAAAAGCAGTAAACAGCATTCTTGGTTAGACTGGTAAGAGTTTATGTGATGACTAAGCAATGAAAAAGATGTTGCCTTACAAAAAATGTCATTAAAAACGCCTCTAAAATAAAAGCAATGCAGCTTTAGTCCATATATGAACTGTGTTTGTGGCCATACCGGCTCGTCAAAGCCTGATCCCGTCAGATCTCAGAAGCTCAGCAGGGCCGGGCCTGGTTAGCATTTGGATGGGAGACCACTGGGAATTCCAGGTGCCACAGTGGGGCGCCAGTGGTAAAAACTGTCATAGTGTCCTTAGGCAAGGCACAGCACCCACATTGCCTAGTATGAAAGTGGTGCGTGCGTGAATGGTGGTCGGAGGGGCCGATGGCGCAGATTGGAGCCTCGCTTCTGTCAGTCTGCCCCAGGGCAGCTGTGGCTACAATAGTCATTTACCACCACCGGGTCTGGAGTGAATGAATAATGCTCTGTAAAGCATCTTCGACTGTCCTGAAAAGCGCTATATAAAACTGATGCATTACTATTATTATTATGAAGTAAAATTATAAAATGTGTTTATTTTGTAAGTCCAAATTAGGTTAAACGGGCCGGTCAGAGTCGACCAAAGTATGTGGCCCGGGAGCTGTACGATGCCCAGGTCTGTGTTATAGCACAGACATGCGAGTTAAGTTTGTTGCTCAACAACAACAGCGCTCAATAAGTTAGAACTGAACCACAGACGAATTGATTTGCGAACTATTTAACCCAAACTAAAACATGCCCCACGGCTTCAGTCTTCCAGCTAAAGTCCTGATCGAGACTAGAAGCAAGATCATGGAGATGGGTCCCCAGGCGCCCCGCTGCTCCTGAGAAAATGCCCCAGTGACATTAAAGGATGGGTCAAATGCAGCTGACAAATTTCTGTACAGGGACAAGAAAGTACCTTTTGTTTTAGTCATATTTTTGCTGATTTACCATTATCAATACATTTTATTTTATTTTTACTTACTGAATTCTGTTTAAAAGCCCTCCTAGGGACTGGTGTTGCGAATTAGCCTTTGGCTAAAACACTGTGGTACCTGCATCAGATGCTAATCTATGTTTGTTGTATCTGTCCCTATCAAATAAACAATAAATAAAATAAAATAAATTTAAACTGAAAAAACTGCCCTCTGGGAGGAGGTACAGGAGCCTCCGTTCCTGCACCACCAGGCTCACCAACAGCTTCATCTATCAGGCTGTTAGGATGCTGAACTCTCTTCCCTCTCTAATCACCAGGCTGTTAGGATGCTGGACTCTCTTCCCTCTCTAACCACCAGGCTGTTAGGATGCTGAACTCTCTACCCACCAGGCTGCAGGAATCTGCGTCTAAACCAAGAAGAACACTTTTTATTAGTATTAATTATACTAATATAAGATTTGGAGTGAGGAAAACTATTTCAATTCTTCATGTGTTTTATATGAAAATTGACAAACTTTTTGAATTTGTATTTGAATAAAAAGTTTTTTTTAATTATAACTAAAAATCTTAATATTTTCATCACGTGAGTGGACTTGTTTCTTTTATTAAGTCGTTTTTAAGTGGTTTTGGGGAACTCTATAACAAATACAATATGTGTTTAACTCTGCCCTGAGCCACAGCTGTAAATTTGGCGTTTCATTTCACAAACCTGTTTCTACAGCTCCTCTTCTGTTTACAGTCAAAATGTTCATGTGCTCCACCTGCCTCCTGCCAAAGACTCTTCCTCAAGAGTTTAACCTGTGAATGCTCTCGACTCTCCTTTCTTGTCTTTCCTCTCTTCTTTCTCTTCTCTCCTTTCTCTCCTCATCTCTCCCATCTTTCCTCTCTCCTCTCCCGTCTCTCTGCTTTCTCTCCTCTTCTCCTCTTTGTCCTCTCCTCTCTCCTTTTCTTTCCTTCTCTCCTGTCTCCTTTCTCCTCTATCCTCACCTCTTTCTCCTCCTCTCTCCTTTCTCTTCTGTCTTCTCTCCTCACATCTTCTGTCCTTTCTCTTCACTTTGCTCTCCTCTCTCCTTTTTCTCTCTCCTGTCCCCCTTTCACTCTCCTCTCCTCTCCTCTCTCCTCGGATGTCTCCTCCTCTCCTTTCTCTCTTCTCCTCTTCTCCCCACTCCTTTCTCCACTCTCTCTCTCTCTTCCCTCTCTCCTCTCTTCTTCTCTCTGCATGCAAACCTCCATCTCCTCCTCTCATCCAGGTCGTGCTGCAGGGCTAAGCTCAGGATTAACCCCGGCCTCAGAGCCCGGTCCTGGGCAGACTTCTGGCGTGAGGCGGGTCTGGTCGGGCGGTTCACGGTGCAGATTTGAAGATGAGGTAATGAGAGGCTGACAGTCCCAAGATGGCGCTGGCGTGGCTGTTTTTAGCGGCGGTGCGGGGCTGGATGTGGTCACTCTAAAAGCAGCCGAATGGGAGAGTCCAGGGTATTTACGTCGAGGGCAGCTGCACTTTCTCTGTGGGACAATTATCATTTCACGGTCAGTTAGAGCCAAGAAAAACAATGAGAGCCACCTCCACGGAGTCTGTACGGTCAAGGCCAGGCTGCGGGCAGTTCTCTCTCTATACAGAAAGTACGGTGGAGTTTCTGTGTAAAGCTGCGATATGGAACTTTTCTGGAGATGGAAATATATAAGTTTAATGCCATATGGTGACATTTTTTCCAGGTAAAGCAAAAACATCTTCATGAAGTCAACCCAGCGCCACATTTCAGCAGAAAAGTATAAATGTTTAATACGTTAAAGCGCCAATTATGACACTATTTTCTGAACTATTTTATAATGTAGTTTCCTCCTCGCAAACAGACCTGGAGTTGTGTTTTGTTTCATTCATTCATACTGCAAAAAAGCTTGGCCAAAATGTAAAATATAAACACTCAGATGCATCAGAAAATGACTTGAAAGTAGTGGAATTACACTGGGGAACACATTTTTGTTGAATTACATCTGTTTTAAACTAATTTTTGGGTGCGGAATCGAAAACTGATCTCAGTTTTTCTCTATTATGTCAAGTTTTTGAACTATAGGATCCCTGTTTTCTTAAAAACTATGAAAAATGGTGTACTTAATGTGTGTGCTTGTTTTATTTTTTTAAAAATCAAATACTGACCTACAATGAAATATGAAAGAAACAGGTATGACTGCGATTTTTATTTAACACTATTAAGTTTTTACAAAGGATATGGCTCCTGTAATTGTGCTGTAATAAATAGTACTGACACACACACTGTAAAAAAGAAAAAGTTAGTTCAACTCAAATTTTCAAGGCAACTTACTGCAAAGAGTTTTTAAGTTGTACGTATCAACTTAAACTTTTAAGTTTTGAAGTACTGCTATTATTAAGTTGGTTCAACTAAGCTTTTGAAGTTATGCCAACTAAGAATTTTAAGTTTGTTTCTATTTTATCAATGTATTTGTAGTTCATATTATCCCCTGTGAAAACTTACTATATTGAGTTGAAATTACTACACCCACAATAAATATTTATTTTTTTATTTTTAACTTTCAACTACATTGGTACAGCTTTTGAACTGAACACCAAAATGTTTGCCAGCATAAGTAATTTAAAGGCCAAAGGAAAAAAAAAGTCTTTCAGCATACAATTAACAAAAGTATAAAAGATTATAAATATACTTCAGCATCATCCATCTGAAATATGGGCAAACAACTTAACATGTCTTTAATTCAACTAATTGAGTATTAATACACAGCTGACAAAGCAAATTTGTACCTTTTTTCAACAGTAGCACACAGTAAAAAAAAACAACTAAGCCTTTAAAATAACTGTACTGTACAAAATAACTGTACTGTTAAATTTATCTTCTGAACAAACATCACCATGTTTCTGAACAAACATCATAGACTTTTGTGCAAGTCAAAATAAAACTCTCGTTCACTGCAAAATCATAGTGCATCAAATACATGTGGGAAATCAAAAATTAAAAACTGAAAAGGTGTTCTCTTACTACAAACTGTTTGACATTAATCACTGGCTTAACAGCTTGGCCTTGAAGCTCCTGACGCGCTGTGAACAGTCAGTGGACATTTGCATGAAAATGTGCTGGGCAGTTTCAAAGGTGTACTTGAGGTCTTTAGGGAAGTCCATGTTCGGAGCATACAGCAGGCCAAAGAGATACGCAAGTGCAGTTGGGAAATCTGGAATATCTCTCAGGACAATGATTTCCTCCAACACAAGTCTTAAGATTGTTGGTTTTAAAACTACATCTCACGAAAGGGCAACAAACAGTCTCTTGTTTTTTTTAAATGGTGTCCAATATGGGTGAAAAAACAACGCTGGGTGCAGAGTTCGGAGAATTCACATAAATCACAAAAAAACGTCCACTTCTCCTGGGTTTTAGCTGTCTTGCAATGTGATCTGGTTACGTGTGACTTTAAGGCGCCAGGTGTTTTGAAAGTACATACACAATCACTGTAGACACACGGCAAGTACGCTCCTCTACCGTGTCTTGCGCGATGGTGCCGCAGCAAACGTTGCACACTGGCACTGGCAAAGCTGCAAAAGCAGCACTTCATAGAAATCCTGCAAAGACAATGAGAAGAGCGAATGAACACAGGGATATGATTTGCAGTTGTTTATGTGAATTCACCTAAACACTCGAGTTGAATGTTAGACCAAAGCCTAATGATCGAAACATTAACAGTTGTATTTTAGCTCCGCGTGATAAAAACGATTACAATTTACTACGATTTTTGCTAATAACTTTGCTAGCCACCTGCCTACCTAGCTGACTGGTTCTATGGATGCTAACATGGTTATTAGCAACGCATCATTGTCGATACACCACAAGTGCATAGCATAATGGCTTAAATGGCCAGTTAGCTAGCGATACATTTGTATGGACAGAAATGCCTGCTTATGCCTAATACAAATTCTACCGCTTGTTAAAAGCAAATACAAATACAATTTACATATTCAAATTGCTCACATTACCTGTTTATGACAAAGTTTTATGTAGACAGCCGTTGTGGTCTGCCGATTGTGAGGGAAAAAATGACGGGCGCTTCTTTTCCAAACGAAGGAAAACCCCTGAGAGACTCCTCATGCGACCCCGTTGCAGCAGATTGCTACGAGATTTCAAGTGAGCATGCGCAGATTAGTTAACCTGGTCCTAAATAAGCGTCTACTGTGATTTGTATATTATGCCAACTCAAAATCTTAATTAAGGTCAACTTTTTATCAGAAACTTCCAAAAGTGAGTTGAAATGACTCACTTGAGACAGTGTAAGATGCAATTGGTAATTTTATTGTTTGTGGATGCAAAACTCCTAGTAAACTGAACAAATTCAAGTTGTCATTTTTACAGTGCATCTCTCACCGTCTCAGTTGTGACACGTAAACAAGTCGTCTCGTAGCTGTAGATGAGTCCAGTCGTGAGCTGCAAGTCTTACTACAGTGAATCAGGGGAATTTTGCTTATCTGGAGGGAGCTGTGGAGAAAAAAAACTTGACCTGCTAGGAAAAAAAACTGACTGCAATTTTGAATCAGACTATTATAGTTTTAATCAGCATAAAAATCTAACACAACACTTTTTTTCATATTGTTCATATTTGTCCATGCAGCAAAACAATTAAAAAAAAGACCTCTAGACTAGAATCAAACCGTCTCAGAACTAGTAAGTAAGGAATAAATCTGAAAACAAGATGAATAACCTGATATAAGTTTTAGAATCTTGACCAGATCAGAGAAATGCGCAGTGTAACACACAAACCCTGCATGTTTAGGCTGAGTTCCTCTCAGAACAGAAAACACTCTGCTCCACTTTGTGATGTCACGTGGTGATAAAGGCTTAAACTACAGACACCTTCACTAAAATAATTTGGATAATTTCAGCCAAAAGAGTTTAAAAAATCTCAATTTAACAAAACGTAAAAGGAGGTGTTAACTTGAAAACAAACACTTCATGACATCACAGGGTGGAACAACTAATAACTAATCATAAAGAATTAGTTAAACGTGTGTGAATGAAACAAAACACAACTCCAGGTCTGTTTTTGAGCATTATAACATGACTTCAAACTCACAAGACACAAATCAGAGTAATATTAAGAAAATTTAAGACCAAATGTATGTATTATTGGGAGCAACTATCATGCTAACATGCACTTTCTGATTAACAGAGAGTAAAATGGTGTATAATTAAACGTAACTCACTTTGATCTCAAGAGCTGCGTATAAAATATCTCTCCATAATTGTTTTCATCTTTTCAACCACATGAAAGCGTTATTTTATTACACTTATGTGACGGTTTTATTCGCAATCCATCAAATTTAATTACGTTTCTTTTTTCTCTTGTCTAACGAACGTTTCACACACACCGTTGAAAAAGACAGAGGAAAATCCTTTAGGTTCAGACGTTATAATTAGTGGTTTGCAGCTTGATTTCAAACACGAGCAGAGACAAAGCGAGTTGTGCACAGAGAGAAAAACCGTCCTGTACTCGGCATTTAAAATCCTCTTTTCATTAGAGACTCTGGAGGAGTAGAAACACGTCTTTTCTGTTGTCGAAGTAATGACAATGTAAGAACGCTCACCTCTGTCAGGTCAAACACAGATCAAAGTGCGACGAGCCCATTGAAAGAGTGAATGTGATGGAGCAGATGAAGGTGGAGGAAGGTGGATGTTGCTTTGATGCTGATTGTAATAATAACTCATGTTGTGAATGAGACAGAATCTTTTCTCTTCCCATGAATGAACGTCTCAGTGTTTGGGACAAGTTCAGACTCAGATTAGACCTGAACCCTAAAGCAGAGCTGCTCCACTTAAAGGTGCATTGTGTAACAGTGCCTTCATGTCCTATGATAATTATGGTAAACACCAAAAACCGACATCAAAATTGCACGTGAAAACCACTCGGGCCGTAATATTTACTGGAAAACTGGAAGATTTTTTATGATACGAGCTGCAGAGAGTTCTCTGCTGCTGTCAGTTTAGTTGGTAGCCTGAATAATGCTGTGGCAAACAATTTAAATAACATTGCCATTTACACTTTTTGTCATTTTTTCATATATATATATATATATCATTTTTAAAAATGCATTCTCTTCTTGCTGTAGTAGATGAATTAGCAAGTCTAAAACTGTTTTACTCAAGTAACAGGTCAGGATAAACTCTGGGTCCAACATGTTTCACTTCACTACAACAACAGAGCGTAATAATAATAATTATACATTTTATTTATTAGGCGTCTTTCTGGACACCTAAGGTCGCCTTACAACAACACACTTAAACACCACATACTCAGAATTTCTTCTTCACAAGTGGAGAGGCTCCTCTTTCCCACACCACGTGAAGGCAGCAAAACTTCTCTGGTGGAGGGTTTGTCAAATGATTTTCTCTGTGGAGACGCTATTGCTTTGTCTGGAATGTTTCACAGTATTAAACCTTTCTATCTTCATGGAGACCAAACTAGACCAAGTGTCAGGGTCAGATCTGTGGAGAGGTGACCTCGCTCACAGTCAAAAGCCATAATGACTTGTCAAAGCCTGATCATCACCATAGAAAAACGTTAGCTCAGCAGGGCCGGGTCTGCTTCATAGACCATATATATGAGTGGGCAAGGCTAATCCGTTAGCCACAGACAGGAAGTGCTCCAGGAGGCTCTTCTGGCTCCTTCTCTCCCTTTTTCCCATTGATACACATTGGAATCTTATCGTCCCACTCTCTGTACCTGCTGCTGTGGCCTCGTCATTTTGGTCTTCAAATGTTCGTATGAACCCGCGACACAGGATCCTGAATTTTTTTTCCACTATTTTGCCCGTCAAAAAAATCCTGTTCATAGAATAGATCCTGGCTCCAGATTCGCTCCTGTAACTGTGGCATCGCGAGCCTCATTTGAGCGGCGCTGATGCTGTGGTGACGTCACCCTCACTTAGTCCACTCATACATACACTCTATGGTCTGGTTGTACTTAACCTGAAGCGCCTGCACCACTGCTCTGGTGAGGAAGGCCCAGCAGAGGATGGACTTTCTACGAATTTTAAAGAAAAAACATCTGTGTGAGAAGCTGCTGGTGTCCTATCGCTGCTCCATCGAGAGCATTTTAACACACTGTGTGTGTTCGTGGTTTGGCACCTCCATGACTGCAGACAGGAAAACGCTCCACAGGGTCACCGCCACAGCCCAGAAGATTACTGGCTGCCCTCTCCCATTTCTGGACCAACTTTACTGTTTCCGTTGCTTCAATAAAGCAAGAAACATTTTACAGGACTTTTCTCACCCCGGACACTCTCTGTTTGTGCTGCTGCCCTCAGGAAAAAGATACAGGGCTCTCAAAACAAGGACAAATAGACTGAGAAACAGTTTTTATCCAAGAGCCATCACGTTTTTAAACACAGCTAAATTCTAAATTAACTTTTAACATTTATTAACGTCTTAACTTCTGAGATGGATGTGTGTGTTTTTATTTTTATCTGTTTTTCTGGATATTTTTGAGCTATAAAACCACCTGTAACTGAGTAAATGTAAAGTAGAGCTGTTTAATGTCACACTGTGGAACATTCCAGGCAGAGCAATGACATCTCCATAGAAACAAGTAAATGACGTATGAACCAAAAAGTTATGCCGTGCAGCTTTAAGGCCCAGAGGCTCGATCAGGACCTCTAAGCGATCTGATCCAGTCTTCCAAATATTACAAAACATGATTCTCTTGTTTACGGGTTCAGTTCTGGTTTGATCCTCGTTTAATTTGGCCTTTTAAGTCTGTGTTAGTTTAGTCCAGGTTAAGTCCGGGCGATTCTCCACAAAAGTCTGTGATTATTCTTCTGCGTCATTTTCTCTTTTCTTTTGTTGTGTGTAAACCCTCGTGATACCGTGCGTTGACGGGATTATCCTTATTTATGAAAAGCGCGTCGTCTTGTCCGACCAAACTCAGTGTCACAACAAGTTATGTCACTAAAGTTCATCAGTATGGCTTTGTTTTCATTCGGTGATGTGTTTTTACTGTAAAATCTCTCATCTGTAAATTGGCCTTTTGGTGTTACCTGCGTCATGGACACGCTGGGAGTGGACCATCAACAGAAAAGTTACATAATGCACCTTTAGCACTTGGATCCGTCCCAAACACCCATAAGACAGAAAGAGTTTGTCCACTGATCTGACTTATGGTGATCCGAATCTCACAACATTGGTGGAGCGATCAGATCCACAGATCCACAGGTTGGAGGTGCGATTCCAGCTCCCACAGATGAACACTGTTGTTGTGTCCTTGGGCAAGACACTTAACCCATAGCCCCCAGTGTTTGTGTGTGAATGGGTGAGTGGTATATTACACGGATCTATGTCATAATGTTGTTTCCTCATCAAAAACACACACTCTGTTCAACCTTGTGATGTCATGGGGTGATACAGGAAGTGCTCCACTGTGTTTTTACAATAGAATAGAATCATCTGGATGACTTCCAGCCATAGACCGTATATATGAGTGGACTAATCTATGCCGTTAGCCGCCGCGTACCAAACAGGAAGTGCTCCAGGAGGCTCTTCCGGCTCCTTCTCTCCCTTTTTCCCATTGACTTACGCTGAGATCTTATCGTCCCTCTCTCTGTACCTGTTGCTGTGGCCTCATCATTTTGGTCTTAAAATGTTCGTGTGAACCCGCTCTACATGATTCTGATTTTTTTTTTTTCCCCCGCTATTTTGTCTGTCAGAAAAAACCCTATTCATAACATAGAGCCTGGCTCCAAATTTGCTCCTGCAGCCGTTAGCATCGCGAGCCTCATTTGAGCGGCTCTAAACGCTATGGGTGACGTCTATGTTTCCAGCCCTGGGTTTGTTGAACTCTACTGAACAAAAAGGTAAAAGGAGCTGTTCACTTGACAACTACCACTTAATGCTATGTTCCAGGTATGTTTTTGATGAGGTAACAACATTTTTTTTATTATTATTATTAATATTTCATCGTAGTAGTGGTAGTTTATTCAGTCATTTTGCAGCACTACAAAACAAACAAAACACTTGTCATGTGTTTGCATTTGCACAGGATCATATCGATGAAGAGACGAATGAGGCTCGGCGCTCAGTAATATTCCCTCTGCTCCTTACGACCTGAAGACCCAGTCGCCGTCAGCACCAATGTCGCCGTTTTTGGGTCCGACCTGGGCGGGCCGCTGTCTGGTGGGATAATTGTGAAAATGAAGTAAGTGGTCGTCCCGGAGGAGCAGCGAGAAACCTTTAGGATGTCGTGGTCATCGACGGCGTATTTATGTAAATGGAAACTTTTTGCAAACGATGCTGTGTGCGCGATGTTATTTCAGAAAACAGAGCAAGGGAAATATTTGTTTTTTTAAATATCCTTGTACGTGTAAACGGGGCCTAAGATTGTTCCATATACTGATCCCTCTAGCAGAAAAGCAATCCCTTTTTTTCTTAGTTCTTAAATTTTTTTAAAGATGCCAGTTTTGGCCACATTGTAACATGACTCAAAGCTCAAGAGTCAGTTTTGTGTAATATAAGACCTATAATCACACCGTTCAGGTTGTGCTGTGACTTTCTTGTCTGCCGTCTGTATTTTCCTGAACATTTCTCTGGCTTAAAGACGATATCGATCCCTGCGTCCACTCGTGTGGGACGGTTGTGCGTCCGCTGCCTCGTGTTTGCCGCTAATCTGAGCGTGGCTTTAAACTCTGTGAAATCAATCATCAGGACCGCCCCGGGCTGCAGGGCTTTTCCACCGACTCGAGTCAGTCTCACCTTTGAAAAAAAAACACAACCAGATCTGAACTTAATCCTGCGCCCGGGGCTGAAGGGGCCCATGTCACTGGTGCGTACAGGAGCAGGGCCAGCGCCAGTATGAAACGGTAGCTCTTTTGTTTGGGGAAATACCAGGCTTAAAGACGCAAAGATGCCATGTGAAATAGAGGAGACGCAGCCAAGTTTCACTTTTCTCAGGTTTGGTTTAGGATTGAGATGTTTGGCTTCGTATTAAAGCTGGATCTGGTATTACGTCTTCTTAGAAACCCTGAGAATACAATGAACGTGTTTGCCTTTCAGTCAATACGTTTTTATATGTGAAGATTTGGCTCCAGACCTGCTTCTTTGTGCAGAGAGAATAATACTGCGATAGAAAGTGCTCAACTAAAGAGGACAAAACTTCTAAGACCTTAAAAGTGAATGTGTGGTGATGTTACAAAAGGAAAGACAAAAGATTCACCCTGAACTGACTTGAAGTTCAAAGTTTGTCTTAAAGCCCAGAATAAAAACACTTCAGAAGTCGCAGAAGGGCTGTTTTTATGATTCTCGGTATAGGTTTAAAAGTCCTTTGTTGCATGACCTCAGAAGTTCTTGGTGTTGTAAAAATGTTACATCTGTTCATTCATTCATAAAAGTTGTGAACATAATACAGTACAGTATGCTCTGACTCGCTTTTTGTCACATTTCAGAGGGCTTTGGAAGAAAGTGTGCACATTCTGAACTGCATATTTCATTCTGAAAAGTGATTATATTAAAACTACTTTATGACACAATAACTCCTAGGCAGAAAGAAAAACGTTTTCAATAAAGAAACACTGCAATGAAAAATGAGTTGAAGGAGAAATTCTTAACTTTTCCGGTGGAGGCGCAGCTTCAGTTTATCTCCCATGAAGGCCCTGTCCACACTAGTACATATTCGAGTAGTTTTCATTGCAGATGCAGTTCGTCCACACTAATCCAATGGAAAATGACTCCGGAGACGGAACAATCTCGAGCCACCAGCTAGCACATATTCACTTGATTATGGATTTGCTCCAGCGCTGTGTGGACACATGAAAACATTGATACGCTGATGTAGGAGCTCTAGTTGCCGTCCTTATTGGACACGTCACTGTGACTTGCTCCTTCCCAGTTCACTGATTCATGACATTGGTCATGTGATGCTATTGCAGAAAACAGTTTAAACAAACCCTAGAAAAACGCGAAACAGCGTCGGCCCACGAGAAGACCGTTTTCACGCTCCAGATCATCTTCCTCGACTTGCAATTGTCTACTGTAACTTCCATAGAACTTCGGCAACTTCAGACATGTGTTCAGCTCCTTGTTTTTACTGCCCACGTGGTGTCGTGACATGACTACGCCAAGGTAGTCATGTGACTAGCGTTTCAGATGGTTTAGACACGACATGCCTGGACTCAAATCATTCCCAATACCATGATTCTTTCAGTGTAAATGTAACCGAAGATGAAGATGAATTTATCAATCTACATGGAGACACGCAGACAATGAAAAATAAAACCAAAACAGCAGCAAGAAATACATCTGGCCTTTAGGATTGGGTGATAATACGGTAATACGGTATCAAAAAGTAGCAACAGTATCAGTTTCATTACCGTTATTTTTAAAAAATCTGCATAAGGACCTAAAACCAGAGCACAGACTTTCTCCCCTCCGCACTCTCTCCTCTTCAAATGTCGTTACGCTCGTAAAATTCCATCCACACGCAGCGAGGAAGAAGAAAAAAACCTGACTGACGCTTCGTGTGTGATGTTGAGCCCAAAAGTTTGCGATGGAGACGTTTTATTGAACGCCAAGAGTCGAGAGGGGACGAGGCACTGAAGAGGAGAAAGTTCGGGGGCATATTTGCGTTGACGCAGACCCCCAACACACAACATCCAACGTGTACCTCCGAAATGTTCTAACTACGCGTCAAAAGGATCATCTTACTTCTAAAATGATTCTATGGACAAAGACGTTCACATGAACAGTCTGGAGTTCTAATAGTTTTGCCTCAGGTGCGCTGTGGAGTGGGTAAGACTGTTTTTAGTGGCAGGACAACGATGGCCATTGACATACACTAGCCTAGCACCAGTGAGCTCTCCAAATACAAGGACTGGATGGAATATTTTTAAAAAAATCTCCAACACTCTGGCTCACGAGGAAATTAGGCCCTATGAGTTTTGAGCACAGTGTAAACACAAATAAAGTGTAAATCTCAAGAGTAAATGGAAGAAACTGCTCCTGGTCTGGACATGTAATTACGTTTTGAGTATTGAGCAACGGAGTCTTTACCAAAGGACGGAGTTCAAAAGGATAGATCTTTCTTCAAGCAAATTTGTTTGGTGAAGACAACAGCCGTGCATTAAGACGCTTCATCTGCTCAGAGCAGGTTTATGGAAAATGCCGAGGCCAAACACTCTCTGGGCTGCACTTCTGTGGGCTAATGGACACTTGAGGATTATTTTTCTTCACACAGATCAGAGTGTGAGGAGTGTGAGGAGGAGCGCATGAGTCACCACGAGAGCAGAGGTGGTGGAGCGGCACTTTACTCAAAGAAGAACAGTGTTAATCTAAACTCACGTTACTCACGTGGAGGTAAAACATACAGGAGTGAAAATGTACTTTAATTTAGTCTTTCTGAATAAACAGTAATACGTTAGGTATTAAACGTATCCATCTCCATTACAAGCAAAAGAAAATGGATGGATGAATACACTGCAACTTTCTCTGATCTGGACAATATTTTAAACTTCATAACTGTCTTTTTGTCTTGTTTTCAGTTATTTTCTACTTACTAGTTCTGGATTGGTTGTATAATCTTAAAAAATGTCAACTAGGACTAAAGATTCAACTAGAATAGACGAAGTACTTGTATCTAGAAATTGGCATCTTTGAGTTTATTATCAGGTCATGAACACTAATCATAAACTGATTTTAAGTATGTTTATCTAGAGTTTAGCAGAATTTAAAGTATTTTATCTATAATTTGGCATTTGAGAACTTTTTATCAGGCCATGAACCCTAATCATAAACTGGTTTCAAGTAGGGCTGGGCGGTATACCGTTTGAACCGGTAATTTTTATTTTTATGATATGAATTTTTTATTTACCGCCATACCGTGTGTGCGCGCATATGTCGGCAACACAGAGCGGCGGAACCACAGACAGCGGTAGATTGAGCGGGGCTGTTTTTCAGTGTTACACCAAACAAGCCAACAAGCCAGGTAAGGATAGCGAGTTGAGTGGTGAGCATGGACGAAGAAAATGACACAGACACAGAACTCATTCCGAAAAAGGGAGCCGTGTCTGTTGTTTGGAAATACTTCGGTTTTAAAAAATCTGACGCGGATCAAACACGCATCATCTGTAAGTGTTGTCGAGCTAATGTTTTAGCTGCAGGAGGCAACACAAGCAACTTGCTTCACCACCTCCGCCACAATCATATCCTGGAATACGAAGATTGCATGAAAGTAAAATCTGCATCTTCTCCCCAATCTCTGCGTAACGTTGGCACTGCAGCACAAAACACTACACAGACGTCCCTGGTAGGCGCGTTTGCTAAAGGGACCGTCTGTGTAGTGTTTTGTGACACGGCTCCCTTTTTCGGAGAGCGGGAGTGCGCGGAGCCGTGCCCGGGCAAGAGCGCGGGAGCGCGGAGCCACGCTCTTCACCTTTTCGCCCGGGCACGGTTCCGCGCACCCGCGCTCTCCGCTCTCTCGCTCGGGCGCGGCTCCGCGCACTCGTGCTCTACGCTCTCTCGCCCGGGCACAGCTCCGCGCACTCCGTCTAAAGGGACCGTCTATGACAAGAAAAGCAAACGTTGGAATGATATTACCAACTCTATCACACTCCACTTAGCCAAAGACAAAAATACCGTTAAATACCATGATACCGTGATAATTTAAAAAATACTGTGATATCAACTTTTGGTCATACCGCCCAGCTCTAGTTTCAAGTGTGTTTATCTAGAATTTTGCATCCATAAACTTATTTCCCATCCATGAACACTTACAGAGTCTGCTTCATTCTAGTCTAGAGGTCATTTATTTAAAGACAACTTGTCAAGGAAAATTAGCTTACTGCATGGACAAATATTTTCACTACTTTTAAGTGATTTTCTGATAGATTATGTGTTCAATTTTGGCCAAGCTTTTTTGCTGTGCATATAGTCATAAAAGGAAGATAGATAAGCTTAATGCCACACTGCAGAACAATAACATCTTCCTGGAGAAAATCACATACAGACTCTGCACCAAAAAAGTTACAACTTTTAAAAGGCAAGATAAGCCAACTGTTGTCATATTGTCTGTGAAATGTGAGCAACAATTCACAACAATAACTCTCAAATTATACTGTTCAGAATAATAATTATAATGTGGTGAGGAGGCTGTTTTCTTCTGCTAATGGATAATCACAGGTTGTCATTTTAAAAGCATCAATTTGCTGTTTTCACGCCCAATACCCTGTAGAGCGGCAGAGTGGTTAGCATTGGGAATCAATACCTCCTGGAGTGTGCATGTGCTCCCCAGACGTCCCTGTTTACCCGGGACAGTCCCAGTTTTGAGCCCTGTGTCCCCTGTCTCACAAGATTTATCCAAAACCAGTGATTTGTCCCAGTTTTTTATACAAGAAATGTCTCTATTTTTGACCAATCTGAACCCTGCCAACAGTAAAGAGAAGCATATATTGTCATTTGTTTAGCTAAAATATAAAAAAGCTGGTTAAAAATGACCAAAACACAAAGAAAATGTGACCATACTGACTCACATGTTAGTCATGAATGGTTTCTGCATCACATTTTTCTTTAATTACGCACTCGTTTCACTATTTTATTATTACAAACCACCAAAAAGCGGGGATGTCCCAGTTTTTTATTTTGAATATCTGGTCACCCTCTATATATATTTAAACCTGGTCTCATGTTTTGCAGAAGCTTTGTTTGAATCAGATTGGAGGGGAATTACTATCCTGCAGCTGGAGGATTGATTCCTAGTGGACAGACCGGTTCTCCTGTCTCCCCCTGTAGCGAGGCAGGGTGGCAGTTACAGCTAATCCAGACTAATTGTCGCGCTCCTGCCACGGTTAATACTTTTGCGCTTAAGAACGTACCAGCGACCACACATTTGTTTACAGTGATTCTGGAGCAGCGCTTTAAGTCCGGCTGTGAGAGAAAACCTATGATTAACCCGACCACAAGCTCCCGAACACATGCACACATGCCAGCTTCAACAGTTTTCTCCTAAAAAGTAGGACAAATGTGAAAATATGAGTAGCGCAGTGGTTTTGTTTATTGAATTTTGTGAAAATCTAAATGACCTTGTGTATTTCAAAAGCACAGGTGCGTTTTCAAGGTAACCACACGTCCAGCTACCGGAAGATTCTCAATACACTTAAAGGTGCATGTGTAAAGGCCTATTCAGACATATTCTTGTTCTTGAGGTGATAAGAACAAGAACAAAGTTGGTATGAGCTCTGATATTTCATACTTCAAAGAAATGTTTGGCTGCCAAACTGCCCCGCCCCCTCACTCTTCTGTAAGAATAGCTTACCTCCGTTTGACTTGTAAAATAAGAAAAAAATAAAAGAAATGCAATCAAATCTTGCTTGAATTAAGAAAAAAAAAACACTTATTCCACTGGCAGATAATTTTACTTGTCAAGTTGAATCTACTCAAATAAAGTAAAATGTTCTTAATTTAAGTCATTTGAACTTACCTAGATATTGTTTTTTTCCAGTGTATACAAATTATAATATACAAATTAATAGGAAATGTATAAAAATAAAGAATACAGTGACATTTAGATGAAGAAAACTGAGCCATTTTCTCTAGTTACTATCGCCAACAGAGCCCAAAGGAAGTCATCATTCACATGTTTCCAAACATCTTCCGGTTTTGTGACATAGTAGAGCCTATTAGGCAATTTAACTCAAAATATAATAGCTTTTGAATGGGTTTAAATTCCTTCAAATCCAGATGGAATTGTTTGTCTGAAACCCACAAATACCTGATTTTTACAGTTTTAAAAATTAAACCAACAGTGTGAACAAAAAGGCAAGGTGAATGGCCATTCAAATATACACATAACAAGCGCTTCAAAGTTCAGGATTAGAAAAAGTTCAGAAGAACAATACAAAAGTATTAATGTATTGACATAAAGAGTCCAGCAATATATAATTGCAGTATCGAGAGTCCAGCAATAATTGACTGTACCCCAGAAAAAAACAAAAGACGTTGAAGTTGTGTGAGTTGAATTGTTGAACAGTTCAGTGGGTGATGGTGTGAGCATTTTAACTGGGCTACTAAGAGCCCCTTACCGGCCCGGTGGAAGAATGTGGCTCTTCGACACTCTCTGTGACTCTGTAGGTTCAGGTTCCTGGGTTTTAGCTCGTCATCCTGGACCTGGCCTGGATAACAGGGCCAAAGTCTCAATATATCAAATGCTAACATTACCCCCATAACAGGTAAGCTAATGTCATATCTCATCATTTTCAGTGTGCACATAATTCATAAAATATTCATAAAATACAGCACTAATTGCACTAGACTTAAATTCTATACAGCAATCCATCAATAGAAAATATAAACCAGTATTCACAATTCACAAAGTGCTACCTGGTTAGCTGTGCTAGTTAGCTTATTCGTTGTCATCAAAATACATTTCAAGTCAAAAGTGCTAAGCTAAAGTGCTTCAGGTATCAATACATTCATTGAGAAACATCATAGCAAAAAGCACATAAAAAGGTATAAAACAATTAATGACACAAATGTAGTTACATAGAATACATTTGGCTCTTACTCTGAGTTTATATCATTGTTTAGTTTTGACTGAAACAGGCAGAAATTTTGTTGTAAAGGTGTGCTAACCGCTCCCATGTTAATGAATGGCGGCGGCTAAGCTACATTAGCATAACAATGAACTGACTCACCCAATTCCGCCAATAACACATGCTACGTCCTCAATCGCGTTCTGTTTCGAGGTCTCCTACGACATAACATGCACTACAATGAACATCCAGCGGAATTAAACAGTTAAAGGCCGAAAATAGTTGAAAACAGACCTGCGCCTAGTCTCTCTGTTTGCTTCCCCACCTCGTCTAACACTACTGAATCGCAGCGCAATAATAAATGTAGGCGATTAGCCGCGCCGTGTCACATGATAACGTGACGTCACGAAATGAAGGACCGTGATTGGCCGAGCGCCCCACGTGACTAAAAACGTCACTGCCGCGGGAAACAAGGTGACCAGCAATGCAAAAAACATAAAGGGCAAGGCAGGCAAACCAAAGCCAGCATTTTCCACCTGGGTTACACAAGTTTCACAATATCGTCACAGTATGAACCTCACGGTACGATATTTATTGCGATATCGTGGGAAAGCACATGATATGGTGGGGAGGCTCACAATATTACGATAGTGTACATAATAACAATACTGACATTCTAAAGTGCTTTGACCAGTCATTTGGTACATTTATTGTCGTTAGAGATGTAACGATATGCAAATCTAACGATATTTTTACCATATATATGTCACTGTATGATATTTAATACAATATTTTGTGGAGGCAAAAATAAAACTGTGAACCTGCTCCTTTTTCCTCTAAAAATGCCTTCACAAGACTTAATCCAAAGAATGAAGATGTAAAAGTGCTGAGAACAGTTATTTCTTCATGTCGTCTGCACTGAAACGGCGCAAAGGATCATGGTCTATGTAGTTCCCTCTGTTTTTTTTTTTTTTTTAGCTATTTCTACATCAGAACGATTCATTTAATCATTTAAAAGACTTGTGATTTGATATGTTGTGATGACCCACGATATTATTGTGAGACCTCTGACGATACGATATCACCATATTTTGGTTATTGTTACATTTCTATAACTGATCATTCACAACTTTCAAAAATCAGAGCGAAGCTTTGGAATTGACAATGCTAAAATGTTTTCTAATTAGATGCAAACGGCACACAACGGACTTATCTTGACTTCAGGAGCTGCTTATACAGTAGATCTGTACTGGTGCCACAGACGCATTGGGCTCAGATACATGGGAAAAAACGTGTAAAGGTTTATAACGCTTCTGGTTGAGAGCAGACTTGTCATGCGGGTATCAGCATTCCAACCACACATTCTCAAACACAGTCATTAAGCCATTACACACGTTTATGTTGTCAAACGTCGACCTACAATTTCATCTGATTTCCTGTTTTCCTCTCAGCATCTGCACAGACACTAACTCTAATTATATAGGAAATCATTTGAACATTACGGTCATAAAAACAGTTATTTTATGTCGTAATGAAAAGCGTTCGCCGGTGAGTCACGGTCGCCCTGGGGCAGACTGACGGAGACGAGCCAGTGGATCATCTAATCACAATCTTGGCGTTCAGTGTATTTCTGATTAGTTTAAAGTTATCTTCATTGAAAAAAACTGTGCTTTTCTTTAAAAAATAAGGAAATTTCTAAGTGACCCCAAACTTTTGAACGGTAGTGTACATACATAGATAGGCTACTGGAGGCTAAATTAACATCAGACACAAAGTAGTTAGAAATACAAAACGCCCTTTAATAAAAGTACGAATTTAAAGGTTTTCAAGCTACATAAAAATGTACAGCAGCTCTATTGCCTATTAACTAATCCTAATGCCGGCATCTAAATACACCGTACGCTGCAGGCCTGTATCGGTGCTCGGGTACAGTGTGACCAAAAAACTCACTTCACTTAAAGAGCAAAATAAAATAAAAGCGGGGTTCCTTGGGTAAACGTGTTAATCCCACCAGAAGCATCCGGTTCAGTCCCGTGGCGTCCTTGGCTCGCAACAGGAGCTTGTTACAGCACAATAACCGACCTCTCGCTTGTTGACGTGTAGGTCGGATGTAGGTCGGATAAATGCGTCCTGGCCGTTCAGACTGAAGTCGCATTTCAAAAGATCGGATATGTTTCGGTTTTAGGAGCACATATCCAAGGCCTGGGTCGTATTTGAAAAAATCGAATCTGTGTCATTCAGACGGTCATTAAAAGATCAGATACAGGTCGTATAGGGGCGAAAAAAATCAAATTTGGGTCACGTCAGGCTGAAGTCTGAACATAGCCAAAATGCAACATACACACATACACGAGGACCAAAATGCAAAAAATTAGATACATAAACATTAAAAATATAGTCTCGCTATTGTCAAACTGAGGTCTTTGGACTATTTATAAAGAAAACATGTTTAATTTTAGTGGTAAACTGTAAAAATGATCCTTGTTTTGCATTTTGTTAACTGTAAACTCTCAAAAATTACACAGTCACACATAGAAACAACTTTAATCAGTCTGAATGATTATTTTAGCTTTTTTATTGCACTTAATAAAAATATACTGTCAAATAAAGACTTAAAAATAAGTCTGCTGCGTCCTGTTTGTCTCTCAATATAAGGCGTTTTATTATCCAAGTATGAGGAAGTGTGTGGTTAGTATGCTAGTTATTGGTGGCTTTATAAGTAAAACTTTATAAAACAGAAGGAAAGTGATTAAAAAAACACAGTAGAATGTGATATCTAACATTAAATTGTACTTTCTTCTTGTGTAGTACTTTTTTTTTGTATATTCCATGTGGAAGTGTGTGGTTAGCGTGCTAGTTATTGGTGGCTTTATAAGTAAAACTCTATTCTGGCCTCTGAAAGTTGTAAAAAAAAACACTTACAAACTCATTGCTGTGAATAATTAGGATGCTCTGAACGCAGAAGGAAAGTGAGGAATAATTTTGGACAACCGCAAACTGTTTAAAATGGATTCGTTCTGTTTTTCATGTTTTCTGACGTACAAATCGCAACTTTTCCAACTTTTCCACCGCTGAACCTGTGTATGACGGATGTAAAGTGCGTCTCCTTAAAGCCTCGCAGCTGCAAACCTCCCGTATGTCGTTGTTGTTTTAGAGAATCGGCGGCATGTTGTGAGACAAATGATGCTCCTGTCTGCGAGATGAGGTTTCTATGGCGATACCTGCCTTATCTGCGTCAGTGCAGATGTAGTTAGCCGTGGGTACAGGGCGCCCCATTCGTCTTGTATAACCAGATTTTTGACAGAGCTAAAAATGTCCGCCGTCTAGCAGGTGTTTTCAGATTTTGTCATGAATTTCACTCCTCTGAGTCACCGCGTTATCTGTGGAGCTGAGCCACATTTAGTATCATCTTTTTTGCACTGCGCTTCGGGAAGGAAACTGGAAATAAATGAGTTCGGCGAGGAGACATGATCGCTCCTACGCCTAAATTTCAAAATCGATTTCTACAGGAACAGACTCAATAATGATTCTGATTCAGGATGCACTGATCCTGCTTTTCCCGTTCCGATACCAATTTTGATACCATTGATGGAAAGTGCATTATGAAACTTTTTGGTGAGTCTGAGTCCGTCACCCACTTGGTTCTATAAATATGTCATTGCTCTGCTTGAAATTTTCCACAGTATATGGCATTACTGCAGAATTTATTGCATTTATTAAATTACAGGTGGTTTTACAGCTTAGTCCTGGTTTAGTCCTGGTTTAGTCCTGGTTTAGTCCTGGTTAAATCCCGGTTTAGTCCTGTTTAGTCCTGGTTCAGTGTCGTGTTTTAGTTCTGGTTTAGTCCTGGTTTGGTTTTGGTTAAATCCCAGTCCTCAGTATGGGAAGTGATGTCGTAATCGTAAAACCCTGGATCACTGCATCTGTACCTGGACACGGAAAGTGACAAATATTTTTCACATTTGCTTGACGATCGACTTAGCGCTGACAGGCTGTAATTTGTGCACACGTTTCGTCTTGTGTGGCGGAGCCGTGACGCATCAGATAAAGCTGCATTTTTCCTCAGGTGGAAGAAGACAAAGAGAAAAATAACCTCAAATTTCGTACTATTGCAATTCCAACATAAATACTGATGACCCCCCAAAAGAATTGTTTTATTTATAACGTACTGAACGCTAAGTCGATATGCAGAACTGGTTGTATTTATTTATCTTTATTTGATATTTTTTATTGTTTTGTTCAAAGAAAAAGCGTCTCAATGGAGTCACGGCACATCCTCCTCCAGAAAAGTGACGTCATGGTGCAAATTTAAGGTGTTTTGAGTTATTTGCCACTTTGAATTCACGCTTAAATTCAACTCAGTGAAAGTCTTAAGTCAGTTTTTGAGCGACTCGATCCAGACGAGCTTTAGTTTAGACGTGTTAGTCCGAATGCAGGTTTTGTGTTGGTCCCACAGTGACATAATCCAGAGCTCTGGTTGCACGTGAGCCGCCGCGCCTCAGTGCACCCAAAAGACCTCTCTGTAGTCCTGGTTTAGACCCGGGTCAGTCCTGGTTCAGTCCTAGGTCAGTCCTGATTCAGTGGTGGTTCAGTCCTGGTTTATTCTTGGTTTAATCCTGGTTTAGTCTTGGTGCAGTCCTGTTTTAGTCCTGGTTTAGTTTTGGTTTCAGTTCTCGTTCAGCCTTGGTTTAGTTCACATTTAGTCTTGGTTTGGTCCTTGTGTGGTCCTGGTTTAGTATTTGTTTAGTCCTGGTTTTGTCCTGGTTCAGTCATGGTTTAGTCCTGGTTTAGTTCTGGTTTAGTCCTGGTTTAGTTCTGGTTTAGATTTGGTTTAGTCATGGTTTGTTCCTGGTTTAGTGCTTGTTTAGTCCTGATCTAGCCCTGGTTCAGTCCTGGTTTTGTCCTGGTTTAGTCCTGATTTAGTTCTGGCCCAGTCCTGGTTTTGTCCTGGTTCAGTCCTGGTTTAGTTTTTGTTCAGTCCTGGTTTAGCCTTTCGTTTAGTCCTGGTTCAGTCCTGGTTTAGTCCTGGTATAATCCTGGTTTAGTCCTGTTTCGTCATGTTTTAGTCCTGGTTTAGTTTTTGTTCAGTCCTGGTTTAGCCTTTCGTTTAGTCCTGGTATAATCCTGGTTTAGTCCTGTTTAGTCATGTTTTACCCTCCTGTGGGCTCACCACCTGCAGAGGGGTTCATAGGGGGGGTCAGGTGCTATGAGTATTGGGCAGCACGCTGATCCCGTGACCCAGCCGGATTAAGCGGGAGAAGATGGATGGATGGATGGATGGATAGTCATGTTTTAGTCCTGGTTTAGTTTTTGTTCAGTCCTGTCTTAGTCCTGGCTCATGATTCTGAGATGGGCCCAGTGCTGCGACAGCGAAGAGCGGATCAAATGAGGACAAATTTCACAAACATTAAACATTTAAACGTACTTTGGTCCTGAACCTTTCCCAAAAACAGGTCAAATGTCCAACAGGGGGCAACAGAGAGCAGCTTTGAAGTATATTAAAGACCTGATATTACACAAAATAGACTCCTGTGAACTTTAAGCCATATTAGAACGTCGTTACCTTGATGACTGATCGCACCTGTCATTATCCGCCACTGTCACGATCGTAAACCCGGGAATGTTTTGGGGCCAATGTGTGCGCGCATACCGGAATCGCGCATAATGTTTACACACTTTGAAACCGGTCTATAGTTACAGATAAACATGTTACTCGCACTGTGGGGACGCTGTCGTTACTCTAAAACTAAATACTCCTCTTTGTAAACAGCGATTCGGAGTGTGTGTTCTCTGGCATTTACACACACTGAGTCAATATGCGTCTGTGTTCTCGGTATTTGCAAAACCACAGCGGCGTCCCAGGTTGTGTAGGAATGTAGGATTGTTTTTTTTTTAAACCATGGATCGCGTTACGTAGGTCACCGTTAAAGCTGCATTGCGGAACTTTTAGGGAAAGTTTGTTTGGAAATTGTAGTTTGCAAATAAGCGAGACCCTGACTGCGCTGCTACAGTAATAAAAACGAGACTGGCAAACCGAGGCAAGATCTAACCCCAAAGCCCTCGCTGTAGTCCTGGTTCAGTCCTGGTTTAGTCCTGGTTTACGTCCTCGTTCAGTCCTGGTTTAGTCCTGGTTTACGTCCTGGTTCAGTCCTGGTTTAGTCCTAATTTATTCCTGGTCCAATCCTGGTTTAGTTATGGTTTAGTCCTGGTTCTTTTCTGGTTTATCCCTGGTATAACAAAGATCTAACCAGATAAACGAGAGCCCCAAACTCCTGACTGAACCACTGCTTTAGTCCTGGTTTAATCCTAGTTCAGTCCTCTTGGTTCAGTACTGGTTTAGTCCTGGTTCAGTCCTGGTTTAGTCCTGGTTTAGTCCTGATTTAGTCCTGCTTTAGTCCTGCTTTAGTCTTGGTTCAGTCCTGGTTTAGTCCTGGTTCAGTACTGGTTTTGTTCTGGTTTTGTTCTGGTTTACTCCTGGTTTAGTTCTGGTTCAGTCCTCTTCGTTCAGTCCTGTTTTACTCACGGTTCAATTGTGGTTTAGTCCTGGTTTAGTCCTAGTTCAGTTCTGGTTTAGTCCTGGTTTAGTCCTGGTTCAGTCCTGGTTTAGTCTTGGTTCAGTCCTGGTTTAGTCCTGGTTCAGTCCTGGTTTAGTCCTGGTTTTGTCCTCTTTGTTCAGCCCTGGTTCAGTCTTGTCCTCTTCACTCAATCCTGGTTCTGTCCTGGTTTAGTCCTGGTTTAGTCCTGGCTCAGTCCTGGTTTAGTCCTGGTTCAGTCCTGGTTTAGTCTTGGTTCAGTCCTAGTTTAGTCCTGGTTCAGTCCTGGTTTAGTCCTGGTTTCGTCCTCTTTGTTCAGCCCTGGTTCAGTCTTGTCCTCTTCACTCAATCCTGGCTCAGTTCTGGTCTAGTCTTGATTCAGTCCTGGTTCAGTTCTGGTTTAGTCTTGGTTCAGTCCTGGTTTAGTCTTGGTTCAGTCCTGGCTCAGTTCTGGTTTAGTCCTGGTTCAGTCCTGCTTCAATTCCGGTTCAGACCTGATTTAATCCTGGCTTAGTCCTGGTTCAGACATGGTTTAGTCTGTATTTTATTTTTACTTGCACATATACAAGAATTATGCCAATTTGACTCCAGTCACTTGTTATTTTTGCCATTTATTTTGAATTTATTATTACTGACATCGTTTTAAAAGCAATTATCTTAACATTTTTGGCACCAGGTCGAAATTTGTTTGGCTGTTGGTGAAGTTTTTCCAAATTTTACACTGAAGGCTGCACAGTTTTGGGCGTTTCCAAGACACGACACGACTTCTCTTTTGGACTGAACGGCTCAACCTGAAAACACAACAAAAATAAAACATTAAACATAAAACCTTGATTTGTTTCTATACATTCTGTGAAAATTTTAGGT
Source organism: Odontamblyopus rebecca (assembly GCA_030686955.1). Classification (NCBI taxonomy): domain Eukaryota; kingdom Metazoa; phylum Chordata; class Actinopteri; order Gobiiformes; family Gobiidae; genus Odontamblyopus; species Odontamblyopus rebecca. The sequence goes on from CM060655.1 coordinate 36,713,635, forward strand.
TATTTCAACAAGAACTGCCCAAATTATTGACCTGCAAAGTGTCATTTTTAGGAACACCCTGTACACTGCGATGCTTGAGCTGCTCGGTCCAAATAATTCCCCTCGCGGATCGGTAAAGTTTGTGTAAATGAACTGCGACTTGTACCTACACATTTTGAGACCCGCTGCGTCTTTAGCCTCCGTATGGCTTTAAGGTGGAGCTGCAGCTGTGTCAATAACAGACTCAAAACAAACCATGACCGAACTCCTTTCATGCTCCTCTCCATCTCCTCGTGTTTACACTTTTCCCTTTGTCCCAAAATCCTCACCTGGGTTCGGGGGCGGGGCCCGCGATGAGTGACGCGCAGCACCTGTACGCGGCACAAAACCCAGACGCAATTAGCAAACTGTAAAGCACCAAACGGTTCTCCCTTTGTTCACCGAGACAATGGGGAAGCCTTTGATTTGTAAGGAGCGAGTCCGAGCCTGCGCGTGTGATTTATGGACGTCGCCGCGTAACGGGCTGAATCCACAGGTGAAAGGAGCGGTTTAGGTTCGGGCAGATGTTGAGTGATTAAAACAAACACGAGAGAAGCCGCTAATTGTCCAAGTTGAGTTATGGACGTTGTGGTTCTTGAATAAAATAGAACTGATTGTAACTTCACAGCGCTAAGATTAAACTGATATTAGGTGAAATCAGCCCCGAACCAAGACAAGAGCTAAAGCAGAAGTCCTCTGGTTTAGTACTGGTTCAGTCCTGGTTCAGTCCTGGTTTAGTCTTGGTTCAGTCCTTGATTAGTCCTGGTTTAATCCTGGTTCAGTCCTGGTTTAGTCTTGGTTCAGTCCTTGATTAGTCCTGGTTTAATCCTGGTTCAGTCCTGGTTTAGTCCTGCTTCAGTCCTGGTTCAGTCCCGGTTCAGTCCCGGTTCAGTCCCGGTTCAGTCCTGGTTTAGTCTTGGTTTAGACTTGGTTCAGTCCTGGTTCAGTCTCGGTTCAGTCCCGGTTCAGTCTCGGTTCAGTCCCGGTTTAGTCCCGGTTCAGTCGCTGTTCAGTCCCGGTTCAGTCCCGGTTCAGTCCCGGTTTAGTCCCGGTTCAGTCCCGGTTCAGTCCCGGTTCAGTCCAGGTTCAGTCCTGGTTTAGTCCTGGTTCAGTCCTGGTTCAGTCCCGGTTCAGTCCTGGTTCAGTCCTGGTTTAGTAATGGTTCAGTCCTGGTGCAGTCCTGGTTCAGTCTCGGTTCAGTCCCGGTTCAGTCCCGGTTTAGTCCCGGTTCAGTCCCGGTTCAGTCCCGGTTCAGTCCCGGTTCAGTCCAGGTTCAGTCCTGGTTTAGTCCTGGTTCAGTCCTGGTTCAGTCCCGGTTCAGTCCCAGTTTATCCCCGGTTCAGTCTCGGTTAAGTCCCGGTTCAGTCCCGGTTTAGTTCTGGTTCAGTCCCGGTTAAGTCCCGGTTCAGTCCCGGTTTAGTTCTGGTTCAGTCCCGGTTCAGTCCTGGTTCAGTCCTGGTTCAGTCCTGGTTTAGTAATGGTTCAGTCCTGGTTCAGTCCTGGTTCAGTCTCGGTTCTGTCCCGGTTCAGTCCTGGTTCAGTCCTGGTTCAGTCCTGGTTCAGTCCTGCTTCAGTACTGGTTCAGTCCTGGTTCAGTCCTGGTCGGATCCGTCTCCACAGGTGAAATGAGCTGCTGTGGTTTTGGCAGATTCAGGATTATTAAAATAAACATAAAGAAGCTGCTAATTGTCGCCGTCGACTACATCAAAGACTGAAATCTGTTACGTAACTTGTGCTTGTTGCTCATTAAAAAATTTCTAACCTTGAGCGATTTGCATGAGAGCTGCTTTATTACTTTTCTACATTCATTTTGTTTGGAGGTTTTCAGTCTCGGCTGGTGGGTTGTTTGTCGACAGAACTTGAAAGGAAAATATCGCCAAAATCAAAGAATTCAAATCCATCTTAAAAAGTAAAAAAATAAAAAATAAACATATAAAAACACATGTGTAATACAGTGAAAAATATACACATACAACAATTACTGAACAAAACACATAAAAGATCTCAAAACTAAAAGCATGAAGAGAGTCAGCCTGTCATTCCATAATTTAGGCCCATAGACCATTTATATAAGTGGACTAAGCTAACCCATTAGCCGCCGCGTGCCAAACAGGAAGTGCTCCAGGAGGCTCTTCCGGCTCCTTCTCTCCCTTTTTCCCATTGACTCACACTGGGATCTTCTCGCTCCTCTCTCTGGACCTGCTGCTGTGGCCTCGTCATTTTGGTCTTAAAATGTTCGTCTGAACCCGCGACACAGGATCCTGAAGTTTTCATTTCTCTATTTTGTTCCTAAATCAAGATATGAATAGAAATAACGGACCAATCAGACGCCTTCATTCCCCGAGGCCCCTCCCCTTAGCGTTAGCAACCAGTTTGATTGACAGCTCGTGCGTTTCGTTGCTAAGTAAGTTCCCTTCCCATTTTCCTGCCCCGATTGACGATTTTTGAAATAAAATGACAAAATATCTCAATTACAATAGCTAATGTAACCCCCGTCTCCAAATCCCATGCAAATATCTCCTCCTCCACTGCAATACCATTGGACCCGCCACAAGTGGCGCTCTGTGATAAAAATGACAGAGCCCCGAGCCACTTCCTGTCTCCACTTCCTGCTCCCGGCTGTGGACTGTAGCGCGTGGCAGAGGCTGCACAGAACCGCCCGCGGTACTCTGAATTCTCCTCAAAAAATTCTCAAACTCAATGGTGAGTGACCCAAGAGTTTATTTTATATAATTAATTTGTTAAAAGCTTGCTAACTAGCGCAAAAACGGCTAAATTAAGTAAAAATATTAACTTCCGGGTTGCCGCGATCAACTTCTGTGAACGTTTTCGGCTCTCTTGAGTTTTGTTTTGAGATTAGAAACTCAAGAGAGCAGTTTAAAATATGCGTGGTCTGTATCGGACATTGTTTAATTATGTCTATAACGACATTTCTTTTTTTTTTCCTTTTACTGCTAATGGTACAAACCCATTGAAATTGATTCATTACATGTCTTGTAGTTTAGCTGGTAATGGAGATTATAAATATATATAGTGTTACGCAACTGAACTTTATTGTTTTTGTTTTGAATTTGGATTAATTCATTCATTCAAATACAATGCAATGATTACTTTATAAAAGGAATAATAATACTATGAAATGTAACTGACTAAGTAACTGCGTAACTGACTTGTGATATTTATTGTTTTGTTTTTTTTACCGTTGTCACAGGTCAGGTTTTTTGTGTTACCACACCATGAACTCTGATTCCTCGTTCTGAGGTGGCGAGCTTAAGACAAAACAAACTACGAACTGGTAGGGTCTTTCTGTTTCCCTCCCTTATTATCCGGACTCGGATTATTTTGGTTTTTGGATCATTCTGCGATGAACAATTTTTTGCCTGAAATGGATTACTTGTGTTGAAGCTTTACATTTTTGTTTCCATTTTAAACTCAACCGAGGGTTACAAACCTCAACAAATGGACTTGGAACTGATCAAAGTAAAAAATCTTTGATGTAAAACTTGAAAAAGAGACTTGAGCTAAAGTTTTTTTTGTGGTCTTTTGCCACACTATTCATTCCAATTATTTATTTTGTTAGTTTTCCCTGTACCTTCTCAATTTATTTAATATATTCAGTTAAACTTATTTCTGTCTCTGGTGTGTTTTCATTTTCCCCAAGCTCCCATAACGAATCTGGTATTTTCTGTCAGTCACATGCATCCCATTGTATAACTCAGCCTTAATGTTTTAGCTTCCCAAAATTTAAGTTAGCGTACATCGTTACACTAATGTTACTAGAATCTTAACTAGCATAATTTAAAGTAGCATAAAGTAAAGTGAATTTTGTTAAATTGCGACTCTATTGTTGTTCGTACGTAACAGAACATAGAACATAAATCAATGACTTAAACTTACTGTTTAAAGTTTGATGATAAAAGCTAAAAGTTTCCTTATTATTCTCAAGAATCACCGAAATACAGCGGTTCAAGCAGGTGCAGAGTATCACCCTGTGCCATGTGTGTGTATGTGTGTGTTTATTTGTATGTGTGTTTATTTGTATGTGTGTATTTGTACGTGTGTGTGTATTTGTATGTGTGTATTTGTATGTGTGTATTTGTATGTGTGTATTTGTGTATGTATGTGTGTATTTGTACATGTGTGTGTATTTGTACGTGTGTGTGTATTTGTGTATGTGTGTGTGTATGTGTGTGTGTATTTGTGTATGTATGTATGTGTGTATTTGTGTATGTGTGGATGTATTTGTGTATGTACGTGTGTATTTGTGTGTGTGTGTGTGTATTTATGTACGTGTGTGTGTATTTGTGTATGTGTTTGTGTGTATTTATGTATGTGTGTACGTATGTGTGTATGTATTTGTGTATGTATGTGTGTATGTATGTATGTGTGTATTTGTATGTACGAGTGTATTTGTGTATGTATGTGTGTGTGTGTGTATTTGTGTATGTACGTGTGTATTTGTGTATGTATGTGTTTTGTGTATGTGTGTGTGTATCTATGTATGTGTGTGTATTTGTACGTATGTGTGTATGTGTGTGTGTATGTGTGTGTGTATGTGTGTGTGTATTTGTGTATGTATGTGTGTGTGTGTATTTGTGTATGTACGTGTGTATTTGTGTATGTGTGTGTGTATTTGTGTATGTATGTGTGTATTTGTGTATGTATGTGTGTATTTGTGTATGTGTGTGTGTATTCGTGTATGTATGTGTGTATTTGTGTATGTGTGTGTGTGTATTTGTGTATGTGTGTGTGTGTATTTGTACGTGTGTATTTGTGTATGTATTTGTGTATGTGTGTGTGTATTTGTGTATGTGTGTGTGTATTTGTGTATGTGTGTGTGTATTTGTGTATATGTGTGTGTGTATTTGTGTATGTATGTATGTATGTATGTGTATTTGTGTATGTATGTGTGTGTGTATTTGTGTGTTTGTGTATTTGTGTACGTGTGTGTGTATTTGTGTATGTGTGTATTTGTACATATGTGTGTGTGTATTTATGTATGTATGTGTGTATTTGTGTATGTGTGTGTGTGTGTATTTGTGTATGTGTGTGTGTGTATTTGTACGTGTGTATTTGTGTATGTATGTGTGTATTTGTGTATGTATGTGTGTATTTGTGTATGTGTGTGTGTATGTGTGTGTGTATTTGTGTATGTGTGTGTGTGTATTTGTGTATGTGTGTATTTGTGTATGTATGTGTGTGTGTATTTGTGTGTTTGTGTATTTGTGTACGTGTGTGTGTATTTGTGTATGTGTGTGTATTTGTGTATGTGTGTGTGTGTATTTATGTATGTGTGTGTGTATTTGTACATATGTGTGTATGTATTTGTGTATGTGTGTGTGTATTTGTGTATGTATGTGTGTATTTGTGTATGTATGTGTGTATTTGTGTATGTATGTGTGTATATTTGTGTATGTATGTGTGTATGTGTGTGTGTATTTGTGTGTATGTGTGTGTGTATTTGTGTGTATGTGTGTGTGTATTTGTGTATATGTGTGTGTGTATTTGTGTATGTATGTGTGTATTTGTACGTGTGTGTGTATTTGTGTACGTGTGTGTGTATTTGTGTATATATGTGTGTGTATTTGTGTATATATGTGTGTGTATTTGTGTATATATGTGTGTATTTCTGTACGTGTGTGTGTATTTCTGTACGTGTGTGTGTATTTCTGTACGTGTGTGTGTATTTGTACGTGTGTGTGTGTATTTGTACGTGTGTGTGTGTATTTGTGTATATGTGTGTGTGTATTTGTGTATATGTGTGTGTGTATTTGTGTATATGTGTGTGTATATGTGTGTGTGTGTGTATTTCTGTACGTGTGTGTGTGTATTTGTACGTGTGTGTGTGTATTTGTGTATATATGTGTGTGTATTTGTACGTGTGTGTGTGTATTTGTGTATATATGTGTGTGTATTTGTGTACGTGTGTGTGTATTTGTGTATATGTGTGTGTGTGTAGCTGCAGTGGGATGTTCAGAAGACGACAGCTGGTGGTCAAACCGTGTCCACAGATCTGGAGCCAGGGCTCTTGTGCTTCCGCCCAGAGACCGACTGAATAATGCAGCCGACAGAAAACTCCTGCACCACACCGTACTTTTCACTTAGAAATGTTTTATAAATACACATTATATAGAAACCCGTGTATACGTCTATTTATATACAGCCGTGGCTGACGAAAGTTTAACACGTTATCACCTGTATCACTGTACACACACACACACACACACACACTTTTGCACGGCCACAGTGGTTTAGGGCCGTGATCCTGGTCTCACTGTAAACACTGTGCCTCCTGTCGGTATTATCTGTGTGTGTGTGTGTGTGTGTGCGTGTGCGTGTGTGTGTGTGTGTGGCGGACGCTCTGAAGCACTGGAGCTCGACTGGATTACTCCGAGCAGGCGTCCGCGATGTCAAACCCGACCTCGCTCCAGTGGGAAATACAATGGACTTTTATCTCTCCTGCAAACCGCACACGGGGACAAAAGCTTCTGTTGAGAAGTCAGTTGTCGGGGATTTCCAGGGTCGTTTCTATGTAGATTTTATTATTGAAGCCGAGTCCATTCTTTTGTAACATGTTCAAAAGACGTTAAAGCTGCTATTAATATCTCATAATCAGTGGGGGATGGTAATGAAAGTACAATACTAAAGTACATTTTTAGGCATTTGTATTTACTTGTCAGGTTGGGGTCGGCTGCCATGGAGATGCTGTTGCTCTGAGGAAACCCAATGCACAAAAACAGATTGAAAATTTAAGAAATCACTTAAAATCAGCCAAAAAAACAGCTTGCTGCCCAATCCTCATAGCACCTGACCCCCCCCATGAACCCCTCTGCAGGTGGTGAGCCCACAGGAGGGTGGACAACATGGTTCCTGATGTTAGTTCATAGGGGTGCGGGCATGTTTTGGGTTGATGGGGGAAACCGGAGCCCGGAGGAAACCCATCCAGACACGGGGAGAACATGCAAACTCCACACAGAAAGGCCCAGGCGACCCGGGGATCGAACCCACAACCTTCTTGCTGTGAGGCCTGAGTGTTGCCATTTCAAACTTTCATAGTGATTTAATAATTTCTGCAAAATACCTTTTCTACTTTTTACCACTGAAGTCCATTTTTACACAGGTTCTTCAGCAATCTTACTTCAGCAGAGTTTTGCATGTGATACTTTTACTTTTACATGAGTAATCTTTTGCCCCTGTATCTGTACTTTTACTGCGTAGTATTTCCATTAAAGGGTCCACCACCTGTTTGTCTCCATGGAAATGTTGTGGCTTTGTCTAGAATGTTCCACAGTACAGATTAAACTGATCAGATTAATACCACACCTTAAAACTAGAAAAATCCACTTGTTTTAAGTTAAAATGCTCTAGAAACAAGTGAAAAGATCGGCCAGAGCTGTCAGGGAAAAATACTTATCAAGAAATCTTAAAATGAGAAAATATATCCAGGCCTTCAGAAATCTCAAAACAAGATAAAATCACTTATTCTAAGCAATAATTTAAGATTTAAGTGATGTAAAATAAAGCATAAAACATTCTAAGAATAAATTAAGCTGAACTAGAATATAACACTTGTTTTTGTCTGTTTTATTCTTGATTTTAGTTCATGAATCTTAATGAAATTCTTTATTTCCATATTTTAAGACTAATTACCACTTGGTTACATATGGACAAATTGCAACAAAAATGGACAAAAAAATTAATTTTTCCATCTGACAAACAGAAGGTTCAGAGACACTGGACAGTTTCAGTTCAGGATCGACTGATTTACATCCATAAAAAATGTCTTAAACACCATTTTAATGCTTGTTTTTCTTGTTTTGTGCATTCTGACTAGTTTATAAATATAAAGAAAACTAAAGAAGAAAAAAGTTGAACTTGAAATAAGTTTAATAATCTTACATATTACATATATAACATAAGATTTTTTTGTCTAGATTTAAGAGAATAAATCTTTTTTAGTTTTATGAAATTTGCAGTGTGGAAAATAACAATATCTAGGTAAATTAAAATGATTTAAATTTAGAACATTTTACTTTAGAGTCGATTCAACTTGACAAGTAAAATTGTCCCAGTGGAATAAGTTTTTTAGGAATAAGCAGCATTAGGTCTGGTTTCTTATTTTAAGTGTAGTAAAATGTATTTTCATATTTTAAGTACGAAAAGTCTTGATCTATTCGCAGATAATTTTACTTGACAAGTGAAATTTACTCAAATCATGGTAAAACTTTCTGAATTCAAATCATCTTAACTTGACTAGATTGTGTTTTTTGCAGTGTACTCTACATTACAGTTCAGATCTGTGGAGAGTCGCCCCTATTCACAGAGGGGGTCACTGTATTTTAGAGCAATAGAAATGATGAATAATGCTTGATGGATATGTTTAATGTCATAGCATGGAACATTCCAGGTAAAGCAATGCCATCTCCATGGAGACACGTGGACAGTAGGTGGACTTTGCACCAGAAAAGTTGCACAGTGCAGCTTTAAGTACCAAAACTACTCCATCCACCACAGCTCAGAGTAAAGAGACTGTGTGAGTTTGACAGAGTTTTCGGGAGGGGCCACAGTCTGCACAGGCTTTTGTGTTTAACACTAATGATGAGTTGTATAAATGCACTTGCATATTTGCAGATTTGGCTGCCGGCTGCACCTTAGATCTCAGATAATCACGAGTAAACAGAGCACAGGTTCAGCGCCGGCTCCATTAGGTCATGAATACCGAAGTGCAAGGCGAGTTTATTTGTACAGCAGTTTGTGAGCAAAGTAATTCAAAGTGCTTTAGCGAACACGAAATGCATTAAAATCACAATACAGGCAAATCAAAACGTAAATAATCCTCATAAAATTACAAAAGAGAGAGAGGAGTGTGGAATGAGAAATGAAAACAAGTTAGTGAGGCTGAAAGAATCAAAGCAGAACACGATAATACATCACATAAATACCTTAAAATTATTTATTTATGTAGGCATTAAATTTAATCCAATTTATTAATGTATACTTTATTATTATTATTATTATTATTATTATTATTAGTATTATTATTATTATTATTATTATTATTATTATTATTATTATTATTATTATTATTATTATTATTTTTTTATTATCATCATTATTATTATTATTATTATTATTATTATTATTATTATTATTATTATTACACTGAAAAAACTATATCTAGGTAAGTTAAAATGACTTAAATTAAGAACATTTTACTTTATTTGAGCAGATTCATCTTGACAAGTAAATTGATCTGCCAGTGGAATTAGAGTTTTTTCTTAATTCAAGCAACATTTGATTTGATTTCTTTGATTTTGAGTGCAAAATTTTTTATTTTTTTTTCTTGTTTTAAGTGTAGCAAGATGTATTTTCATATTTTAAGTGCAAAATTCTTATTGCACTGGTGGATTATTTTACTTGTCAAGTGAAATTTAGTCAAGTCATGGTAAACTTTCTGAATCCAAGACATTTTATCTTGACAAGATTTAGTTTTTTGCAGTGTATTATTATTATTATTATTATTATTATTCCTCTTTACAGCCAATAAAAACATGAGAATTTAAACAGGCTGGATTAAGATCTGGTTCCCTACTTAAACCTTCCTCCTCCTTTCAATTTGTCCTATAACCATTAATCTACTTTTAATATTACACACGAATACTTCTATACTTCGCTTTTCAGCTTTTTCATTTCTAATAATAATGAATAGTTTTTGTTGCGGGGGTTTTTTGACGCTCCAAAATGCTTTTCTTTGAATTATTTGAGGTCCTGAACCCAACTTTTCCCCGTGTATTTGAGTTAAAAGTGTGTTTCTACTGTAGACCAATAATCAGGAGGTGTGTGTTTGCATGCCGAGTTGTGCTTCGTAGTTTCATACACGTTTGTTTGATGAATCCTGTCTAAAACGTGCACTTTTGAATCCATAGAGTTTTATTAGCCTGTATTGTCCATTACTGTGTAGTGTATATTGTTGTATTTCTCTACATGGGTGTAAAAACCCAAAACGGAAAGGGTTTGTGGTTAGATTCTGGGCTGTTAACATCTCCCTGCAGAAAATGGCTACGACCAAGCCTCAAAAACTTGCACTAAAACTGATTCCAAATCTGATACAGCACCTTAAGAAATTCTGAGTTTCATTTGAGATCCGATTACTTGAGTTTCACCAAACTGGCGCTGCGGTCGACAGGGGCCCTAAGCCTCACGTACGATTACAAAACAGGAATATTTAATACCAGCTCTCGATAGTAAAAGCAGAAATGTAATCCCGTTAGTTACAGTTGTATTTTGTGAAGAGTCTCGGGACACTAGACCTCTGGACCTACCCACACATGACACCAGATCAGACCGAGTGTAATGATCGTCAGCTCCATTAGGACACTATCACGTCTCTTTTCTTCGCTCGGAGCTGTTAGCCTACACCGTCTCACCTTCGCCTGCACAAAGACGCACGTATCGGGCTGTTTTTAAACGCTCTGTTCCCGTAAATCTGCCCCAGGACCCACCTCCAGACCACAGAGGTAAGACTTCCATTCCGAGAGCGGACCGGGGTTTGGGTGCTGCCTCTGGCCTCAGATAAACCGCTCAGACTTTGATCGTGATCTCCATTCGGTGACAGGAAATCTTTTAAGGCGAAAAACAATATCGCTGTACAAGTTTGACACATATTTCGCGTTCTTGTGGCTTCGGTCGCCTTTTACGCCTCTGTTCGTCCACACTAGTCCAATGGAAAACGGCTCCAGAGACGGAACGATCTGGTGCCGGCAGCGTCCACGAAAACGCCTGAAAACGTTGATACGCTGACGTAGGAGCTTTAGTTGCCGTGTTGAGGAAAACAGCCTTTTCCTCTCATGTTTGTTAGTTTCCGCTTAGATAAAACATAAACATGAAACAGAAATAAAGTCCAGATAATTTATTTATTTCAATATTAGATGTGTGCCTGTAGTGTGCCGACATTCCCGTGCAGAGACTCCATATTTACGCCTCTACAATGACTTTTATACACAAACTATAGTGGGAGGAGACCGTGGTTTAGATTTAGCGCCTCTTCGTTGGTGCACAGACCTCTTGGTACATCACACAGTCCAGTCTGACTCCATCTGGGTGTCATCTGGCCAACAAGTCATGACTTCATCCCTATCAGTAGTTCTTGTCCTATTTAGTGAGTTTGCTATTAGACAGATTGGAATATCCTGCATTTGTCTTGACATACAGTGAGTCTATGAGTCTCACAGCTGTGATCAGAGCCCTTATCTTCATGACCTCGGTACAATCATGAAATATAGCAGCAGTTGTACAAAATAGCTAAGCCTAGTTATTTATCCTAACAGCCGTTCTTATTGGACCACGTCACTGTAACTTGCGCCTTCCTTATTCGCTGATTTGTGACGTTGGGCATGTGACGCTATTGCAGAAAACGGAAACAGCGTAGCCAGAAACTGAACCTCATTGTCGGTCCACGAAAAGACTGTTTTCACGTTTGCCATCTTCCTCGGCTCAAAATCTGCTGCTGCCACTTCAAACACTGTGCTCTACTTCCTTGTTTTTGCCGCCCACGTGACGTCGTGACACCGGCCTAGTCGTGTGAGCAGCATTTCAGGTGGTTTTGGAGACACAGAAACGACGTGTCTGGACGTAAATCGTTTCCGATACGGTGATTTGTTTCAGTGTAAACGTAACCTTAAACACCTTGGGGTCAGTACGTCACATTTTCTAACTTCATAAATGCAGATATGAACTTCACCTCCGTTTCTATTGAGGTATTTAGGCGTTGGAGCTCCCTCTGCTGTCAGCAACGGGTATGAACAATTAGAAAATAAACAAATTAAATTGGTTCTTTGATTTGTGTCTCTTGTTTAATGTTTATGCTACTGGACAACTTGAATTTCTCCTCATGGGGATGAATAAAGTATATCTCTCTATCTAAATGAGGTCTGAAAGCGACAGAAGCTCAGTTGGTGTTGTGTTTGTCCATTGATCTGAAGGTTGGTGGTTTGAATCCCGCTCTCGACATAAACACCATAGGCAGAGCAGACAGATTCATCGACCCACAAATGAAATGCTGTCGTGTGTCCTTGGTCCAGATACAAAACACATCTATATATACACAGCTTTATAAAACTTTGACCATTTCCTCTGTGTGAATGCAGTGTTTGTAGAGCTATGGGTTTGTTGAACACACTGTTAATCATTGCATTTATGTAGCGCCTTTCAAGACTCTTTACAGTTCATTGTTCGTTCACTCCACACTCAGCAGACTCCACTTTCATACTAGGCAATGTGGGCGAAGTGTCTTGCCTTAGGACACAATGACAGCAATGACAGCCATCCAAGTACTGACCAGGCCCGGCCCTGCTGAGCTTCTGAGATCTGACGGGATCAGGCTTTGACAAACGGGCATGGCCACAAAATGTGACCTTCGAATCAGTTTGGTGATGGTTTATGGCAGGGATCTCCAACCTGCACAGCAAAAAACAAAATCTAGTCAAGCTAAAATGACTTGGATTAAGAAAGTTTTACCGTGATTTGAGTAAATTTAAGTTGACAAGTAAAATAATCCGCCAGTGCAGTAAGATTTTTGTACTTAAAATATGAAAATACATCTTTGCTAAACTTAAAATAAAAAAACAACATCTTTTTGCACTTAAAATGAGAAATAAATGCTTGATTTTAGGAAAACACACTTATTCCACTGGCCGATAATTTCACTTGTCAAGATGAATCGACTCAAATAAAGTAAAATGTTCTTAATTTAAGTCATTTTAACTTACCTAGATAGTGTTTTTTCCTGTGTGTCGCTCTCCACCCCATTCCAAGCAGCTCACCAAGGGATTTCTGAATTATTGTCCTAAATAACTCAAATTTGAAGAATGAAATGCCTATTATTACTGTAAATCTATCATTCGTAAATAAATAACGGTTTGTGTTTTATGTTTTATCAAACTGTACCTCATCTAAGTCTTGCCATGTCTCTTATGTACACTTTATTTCCTGTGACCGCTAAAGCTAAAGTTTGGCGACTCCTGGTTTATGGGGTTAAAAATTGTACCTAAGAAATCTGAGGTTTTATCTGTGACGCAACTAAACTGGCGAAATGTGAACAGAGCCTTTTTAAGCGCTGAAACAACACGGGCAGCATGATTAATAGATTCATTTAACAAGCGCGAATGAAGCGAAAATACAACTCCAGGTATGTTTTTGATGAGACGACAGCTCCTTCCCTGGGGTAGACTGACAAAAACAAACCTGCCCATATCAAAGGCAGAAGAATGCGCTGCTCGGAGTCACTATTGAACTAAAAACCTCACATTTTTGCACCCTGCGACTTCTCGTACTCAGTGTACTATCCTGTCCTAGTCTTTTCTTAATATGTTCCTTTTGATGTGAGCAAACACTGGCATTTCCGCTTTTCCTTAAATCATTTACCTGGTATAAGTCATGTATTAAAGGCCTAATGGTGTCAGATCTAATCCCAAACTTTGAACTTAAGTCTCTCTATATCTTTACTCTCCTTTTTTCCTTCTGTTTGCTCATTCTCTGCTACAAATCTCTTGATGTGTAGTTTAACCAGACCAAAGCCACAGCGCCGCCCTGATCCCACACACATCCTCAGCCTCTCCTCATTATCAAAAATAAGAAAAAAATACCAATTTTGAGGTAAAAATGCCCCTAGACTCGGTTTGGTCCTTTTTAGTCCTGGTTTAGTTCTGGGTTTAGTCCTGGTTTAGTCCCAGTTTAGTCCTGATGTAGACTTGGTTTGGTCCTCTTCTAGCCCTGGTTTAGTGCTGTTTAGTCCTGGTTTAAACCTGGTGTAGTCCTGGTTTAGTCTCAGTTTAGTCCTGATGTAAACTTGTTCCAGTCCTCTTCTAGCCCTAGTTTAATCCTGACATAGACTTGGTTTGGTCCTCTTGTAGCCCTAGTTTAGTCCAGGTTTAGTCCTGGTTTAGTCCTGGTTTAGTCCTGGTTTAGCCCTGGTTTAGTCCTGGTTTAGCCCTGGTTTAGCCCTGGTTTAGTCCTGGTTTAGTCCTGGTTTAGTCCTGGTTTACTCCCAGTTTAATCCTGATGCACTGCATAAAAGGCCTATCAAAAAATAAGGAAAAAAATTAGAAATTTTGAGGTAAAAATGCCCTATTTTAAGTGAAATTATCTGCCAGTGCAGTAAAAAAATTTCACTTACCAATTTTTCTTAAAACAAGACGAAATACGAATCTTGTTCTAATCAGAAAACACGAGTTTCAAGTATTTATGGCAAGATTTTTCACCTTATTGGTTTGAGGAAGGAAGTTAAAGAGGCTTAACCTGGACTGAGTTAATATAAAAAGTGCTTAGAATAAGTTGTAATATCTAGATAAGATAAATCAGGATGGAATATTTTGAAACAAGTAAAAAAAATCTCATCTTATTAAGTAAAAAGATCTTAAAATTGATCTTTTAAGATGAATCTGCTTAACTCAAGTCAGTTTAACTATGCTAGAAAATCCTTTTGTTGTGGTGCAGGCGCCGCAGACTTCGCCGAGCTCGGAGGAATCTGCAGAACCGCCCATTCGCACCCGTGCACCTGCGATCCATACATTCTGCGAACCCCCGGCGATGAGAAACGCCCGAGCGCTCTTTGTACGGCGAACGCTCGTAAAACGCAACGCAAAACAAACAAAACGTGGCCTTGTTTTGAATAGATTTGAATAAATGTAACTGCGCTCAGTGTTTACAATGTAGATGAAAGGATCTGAGTTCTGTGGTTTAACAGAAATAAGGGCGCGCCGCAGGGCTGTGAACAAGACGAGGCTTATGCGAATCCTCGAAGCAAAGCATTGAGTACATTTGACTTGTAATGATGGTCCTTTGAGCCACTATCAAAGGACTTCAGTGTAGTAATAAGCAGAGTTTGTACAGTGAGTGTTTGAGTGTATTAAAGCTCCGCGATGTGTGTGAACCAGATGAACTTTCACCGTCACTACAGGTGTGCAGGCTCAAGGGTCAAAGTCAAAAAACAAAAACTAAACTTGATTAAAAGGTAAATAAATAAATAGAAAACAAAGTATGAAAGGGAAGTGAAATTGTGAGGATGCTAAAAAGGAAAAGCTGGTTAGAACTTTGTATGATGTGTGAGTCCTTCTTCTTCTACTACTACTACTACTACTACTACTACAACTACTACTACAACTAATTCTACTGTTACTAATACTACTACTCCTCCTGCTACTTTTAATCCCCTACGAGCCCAGTACTAGTCCCAGTTAAGTCCTGGTATAGACGTGGTTTGGTCCGTTTTAGTCCTGGTTTAGCTCTGGATTTAGTCCCAGTTTAGTCCTGATGTAGACTTGGTTTGGTCCTCTTCTACCCCTGGTTTAGTTCTGGTTTTCGTCCTGGTTTAGTCCTGGTTTAGTCCCAGTTTAGTCCTGATGTAGACTTGGTTTGGTCCTCTTCTAGCCCTGGTTTAGTCCTGGTTTAGTGCTGTTTGGTCCTGGTTTAACCCTGGTTTGGTCCCTCTTAAGTCCCAGTTTAATCCTGACATAGACTTGGTTTTGTCCTCTTTGGTCCCAGTTTAGTTTTGGGTTTAGTCTCAGTTTTGTCCTAATGTAGACTTGGTTTGGTCCTCTTCTAGCCCTAGTTTAGTCCCGGTTTAGTCCTGGTTTAGTCCTAGTTTAGTCCTGGTTTTAGTTCTGGATTTAGTCCCAGTTTTGTTCAGGTGTAGTGAAATTCTGAACACACCTAAAGGCCTCAAGTGTGTCATGTTTACTGTGGCATCTGTCCAAACATGAACGATTAGAGCGATTATTGTGTGTCACACTCAGAGTTTTGTGTAGTCACAGTCGCCCTGGGGCAGAGCGAACAAACATAACATGCACAGAGCATTTGGTGTCTTGCTCAAGGATACAATAACAGCAGCCTTTGTGAGCCAATGTTTTTACTGTCCAGGTTAAGTTTGTGTTTGTCTTTACAGATTATTATAAGATTATGTTATGTTGCATTATGTCTTTCTCTGTTATCTGTCTCCATGGAGACAAACTCATCACCAACGGCCTAAAGCCCTTTTCACACTGAAGGTGATGCAAAACCGATACGGCTGCAAACTGTTTTTTTTTTTTTAAATGGCTGAGGCTCAGCCTGGTTCACAAGGTTTATCACTATATGAACACAAACGTTCGCCAGGGACTCGTCATGTTCGCCATCCTCTGACAATGGTTTTGAAATATCCAAAAAATTCATCAGTGGTCATCAAGAAAAATACACCTGGTTAATGTTTTCCAGTGTTTGTTATTGAATCGCTATTGATCGCTATCGTCAAGATGTCGCCAATGCAAGAATTGATGACATCTTGACAATTTAGTAGTGATTCAGCAACGAAAATTGATCAACCCTCTGCAAATACGTGTGATTCACATCCAAAATTAAACGGACACATTAACAAATAGATGGATTTCTGTGCTACAGACAGGCTACGTCACAGACAAGCTGCAGATTGTCTGTGACGTAGCCTGTCTGTTGTGTCTGTTGTGAAGACACAGACAGATCACAGCAGAGCCAGGAGCATATAAATTATAGAACTATAATAGATCCATGATATAGATCCATGGCCAGGAGAGGCGTCTATTCCCCCAGAATCTGAATCCGTCCATCCTCTGAGCCGGGACCTTTGCCAGTGAACACAGCTTCATCTCCCACAGCAGCCGCCTCCAGATCCTCCGGTTAATCCAGACATGTCGGTCGAGAAGGAACCGTCCAAGGCCCCACTTAATTCCCCTGGTTTGACTGACGAAGAAGAAACGTAACTCTGCGATCGGTCCAGAGATCATCCTGTGTCGTTACTGAATCACATCCACATCGCAAGTCCTCACCGATAGTTCACCAACAGTCGTCAGTATTCGCTAATATTTGTCAAGACGTCGTTATAAGATCGTGGTAACAACGTTTTTGCGTCGTAACCACCTCGTCAAGACTTTAACACATGGCAGAGTGTCGCAAAGTATCGTCAACAGTATACAAATACAAACAAATATAACGCAAAAGAGGAACACTAGAGATGTCTTGACGAGGTGTTTGCGATATTGCGCTCACGATGTATGTGCGATGCGTGAAAAGGGCTTAAGTTACAGGTCAGATCTGTGAAGAGATGACCCCCGCTCACAGTAAGAATACATGTTTTTCATGGTGTATTTCACTAAGCAGAACAGGGTCTAAGTTTTTGCTGTGGGGCATAAAAATCACCTCCAGAAAACCAGAAAAGTTACGCAGTGCAGCTTTAAATGCAGCCGTGTCTTTTTTGGTGGTTTGTAACTGTAACAAAACTGTAAAGAATGGAGCATAATTAGGATGCAAAAATAGCCTGGAACGATTTAAACTTTGGTTGGAAGTAAAATATTTATGAATGAAAAGTATTTTGCATTTTATTCCACTGGAGGTGAACGAACCGTGGGCTCCGAACGAGACGCGAGCAGAACATGTTTGACTTGGACCCAAATGAAAGTCTGCGGTGAAACCCTGGCCTTTGGTCTCAGAGTCAGATCCAGCTCCAAGGCCGAGTCCTGGTCTGTCTGTCCACATGGAGCTCTCCCGTTCACAGCTCAAACAGAAAGGAGGTGGACTGTGGCATCGCAAAAAGGTAAAATAGCCTTTTTTCCATGTTATGACATCGTTTTCTCATTATATTCCAAAAAAACTAAATCTATCCAAGTTAAGATGACTTGAATTAAGAAAGTTTTATCAAGATTTGGTACCGTGTTTAGCAGATCATTAGACTTTTCAAGTTGAATCGACTCAAATAAAGTAAAATGTTCTTAATTTAAGTCATTGTAACTTACCTAGATATTGTTTTTTTCCCATGCAGAATCGTACCTGGGGTTTAAATTATCTTAATCGCACTTTTTTGATGAATCCTGCAGTAAATTCGCTCCCCGTGAGCATCACAAAAAATCATACAGCAAAAAACTAAATCTATTCAAGTTAAGATGACTTGAATTAAGAAAGTTTTATCAAGATTTGAGGACCGTATTTTCCGAACTATAAGTCACTCCGGAGTCTGGCACACAAGCCTAGAGCGCCCCCTTGTGACTGTCAGTGTGAAAATAACCATAAGTCGCACCTGAGTATAAGTCGCAGGAACCACCCAAACCATGAAAAAAACAACTTATAGCCCGAAAAATACAGTAAATTTCACTTGACAAGTAAAATGATCTGCCAGACTTTTTGTACTTAAAACATCTCATTGCACTTAAAATAAGAAAAACTTTTTTATGCTTAAAATAAGAAACAAAATTGAACGTTGCTTGAATTTAGGAAAACACACTTATTCCACTGGCAGATAATTTCACTTGTCAAGTTGAATCGACTCAAATAAAGTAAAATGTTCTTAATTTAAGTCATTTTAACTTACGTAGATATTGTTTTTTCCAGTACAGAATCGTACCTGGGGTTTAAATTATCTTAATCGTGCTTTTTTGATAAATCCTGCAGTAAGTCCGCTCCCCCTGAGCCGTCACAAAACACTCGGTTTAAAATGTCCCATGATTGTTGCGTCACAGGTAGAAACCCTGTGCAGTTTTAAGCCCATAAATCTCCGGCCGTCTCGCTCTGGAGCGGTTCTGCTGTCAAAGCTTGTTCATTACAAGGTCGTGTGCTTACATTAACATGCCGGGGCACGTTTGTTATCAGCGAAGTTTAGTTTGCCCCACGGTAATTCCCACTGCTGCCAGCTGAGGGCTTTTAATGCCAAATACCACATCTCGTATGAGCACAGATCCTGGAAAATAATGTGCGGCTCTTTACAAAGTCATTATTTTAAGTTCTGAAACATTAAATACCAATTCAAAGTAGTTTTTTTTTCCTCAGATCTAGTAAATCTCCAAATAATGCTAAATTAACCCATTGTTCATTTATCTGACCTTGCTTCGGGTATGTGTACGCAGAGCACCAGCAGGGGGCGTAAGGACTCCAGCTGTTCAGTGCAGTGAAAAGTGAAAATGCTTTAGGCTAAAAATAATCTGGCTGCTGCCGATGGTGAGAAAGTTCAGCTACCACCACGGTGACACTATTGGTGCGAAACACAACATTATTTTTAAAACAATGGGCAAAACGTGGTTACGTCACTGCTACGTTTGAAAAATGGGGATTTGTGATGAAACAAAGCTCAACTCCGGGTGTGAGGAAACAATAATATGATGTAATAATAGGACAATAATAATAAAATGTAGTTAAAATACACATACACACAACAGTTTAGGAGAATATGGGTTGTGGAAGTACATTTTTACATCATTTTCCCCCCACAGACTTTCCAAACAATAGAAATTTAAAAATATATATTAAAGATTAAAGTTTGCAAGCAGCTAATGAGCTACATGGCAACTAGAATAAAACATACTTCAATGTGTAATGTATTTCTGAAACTTTATAAACTGCAGAGTCTGAAAAACACCAATTTAAGGTTTTCGGTCACTATTGGTTTCGGACTAAAATAATCCTGTGGTTCGCATTAGTCACTAAATTGCCGTGTCTTTAAACTCTTAAAGGGCCCATATTGCGTTATTTTCTGATCTGTGTTATAATGTTGTTTTCTGGAAACCCTGGATATGTAGACTGTAGTTCTTCTCTCAAACTGAAAACACTCTGTTCCACCTTGTGATGTCATGCAGTAATACAGGACGTGCTCCAGTGTGTTTTCAAACGCCACACACCTTCACTAGAATCATCTGGATAATTTCAGTCCTGGAATCTGAACTAAAAAAGGTAAAAGGAGCTGTTAACTTGAAAACTACCACAACATGACATCACAGAGCATTTTGAGCTTTGGAGATGTAGGCAGAATAAAGTTACGTTTACACTGAAATGAATCACCGTATTGTCCAGACACGTCGTTTCCGTGTCCACAATCAAACCCTTCCCTGTCCACACAGTAACGTGAAACCGCCTGAATCGACGTCATGTGGGCAGTGAAAACAAGGAAGTGAAGCACCGTGTCTGACACTGAAGCAGTCGATTTCGAGTCGAGAAAGATGGCAAGCGTGAAATTAGTCTTTTGTTCCTTGTTTGCCATAGTACTAACAAATAGTTCTAGCTCCGCTGTTTCCCATTTGTTTAGGGTTTGTTTAAACTGTTTTCCACCATAGAGCGTATATATGAGTGGACTAAGTGAATGTGACGTCACCTACAGCATCAGCGTCGCTCAAATGAGGCTCCCGATGCCACAGTTACAGGAGCGAATTTGGAGCCAGGCTCTATGTTAGGAAGAGGATTTTTGTGACAAAATTGTGAAAAAAGAAATTCAGGTTCGTGTAGAGCAGAATAATACGAACATTTTAAGACCAAAATGATGAGGCCACTGCAGGAGTTACAGAGAGACGAGCGATAAGATCCCAATGTGCGTCAATGGGAAAAAGGGAGAGAAGGAGCCAGAAGAGCCTCCTGGAGCACTTCCTGTTTGACACGCAGCGGCTAACGGGGGTTAGCTTTGTCCACTCATATATACAGACTATGTTTTCCACAGTAGGGTCACATGACCGATGTCACGAATCAGAGAATCAGGAAGGTGCAAGTCACAGTGACGTGGTCCAATAAGGACGGAAACTAGAGCTCCTACGTCAGCGTATCAACGTTTTCAGGCGTCCACACGGTGCCGGATCAGATCTGTGCTCAGGTGAATTCTTAGTAGCTGGCAGCACCTGGTCGTTCTGTCTCTGGAGCTGTTTTCCATCGGATTAGTGTGGACGAACCCTGCATCTGCTATGAAAACGACTCAAATATGTACAGTACTAGTGTGAATGGAGCCTAATAATAAAGGTTTACTCAAACGTGTGAATGAAACAAAACTCAACTCCAGGTTTGTTTTTGAGGAGGCAACAACATTATAACATGGCTTAAATTTCTCAAGAATCAGTTTTGCGTAATATAGGAGCTTTACAGATGCGTTGTGTAACTTTTCTGGTGGAGTTTTCCATCAAATGCTTCTCTCCATGGAGATGTTATTGCTTCTGCATCTGGAAAGTTTCACAGTACGGCATTAAACCTTTCTATCTTCAGTTATAAGTCAGATTTGTGAAGAGGCGACTCCAGAATGTCTGTTTCTAGGTACTTTCAAGCATTAAAACCACCTGTAATTGAATAAATAACTGTAAAGTAGAGCTGTTCATTGTCGTACTGCGGAACATTCCAGGCAGAGCAATGACATATCCATAGAAACAACCAAAAAGTTACATCGTGCACCTTTAATATTTGACTTTTACGACATGTCCATGGGAAAATTCAGCGGGAAATGGACGCCCCAAATGCCCCTGCGCTCGTGTTAACCTACGACTCCACTTCAGATCCGCTCATGACCCCGGCGATATTTTCAGGGGCGCGATTCGGGGGGTTGGAACGAGCGGAGAATTAACCGTATCCTGTGTTAATCTGTCAGAGGAAGTTCCAGAGGAGGGAAGGACTCGTCTCCCGCCCCGGCCCCGCATACGCTTCACATGCAGAGGGTAAAAATATCCCACACCTGCCCCTACTGCTGGTGCCGCTCCACCCTCGGCTTTATCTGCGGAGGAGCGGAGATAAGAACACAGCTGCTGCACAGAGGGAGGGGCGCTCGCTCACACCAAACAAACGAAACGGGAAAGAAAGTCCAGTCCTAAAAGTAACAGTGGGGAATTATGTGTTTGTTCTTGATTCTTTTCCACCTGGAAAACTGGAAAATGAAAGGCCCGATATCAGATTCCTTTTTAACATGTCCCTGGGTTAAATTGCCCCAGTACAAATACATACAGAAGCAGCTCTTGAGGTCAAAATAGGTCTTTATAAGCGTTTGTTAATGGTAATGGTTTATTTTTTTGAGCTGATATTACACAAAACCATATGTACAGACATGCAAACTGCAAATACAAGAAACTAAAATTGAAACAAGGACGATCAAATTTATTTACATGCCCGAAAAGGAGTGAGAAGTGAGAGTGAGCCTTTCTCCAAAATTAGAAATAGTTCCTTTTTCACTTCCTGTTAGGCTTTCATTAGGACTTAACCAAGCAAGTTTACACCTAAATCATTGTTCACATTTAAATTTTACCGTACTGATCAAAACATTCAGTGAGACAGTTCATTTCAAACCAACAATAACAATACATATTTCCAAAAGAACCTTCTTCATTAGTATAGTGTGTCAAAGTGATATTTTTGAACATTTTTAAAACTGTTTTCCTTGAGGTTCACATTTAACTTAACTTTTATCGTCCAAGAACTGGGAAGTGCGGTGTTAGCATGCTAGTCGCTGTAGTTGTTGACGGTAAAACTCCGGTCTGGTCTCTGAAAGCTGTGAAACGTGCTCAGAAACTCATCGAAGTGAGTTGTTTTTTTTTTTACGTTTTTGACCGGACTAAAATCAAAAGTCGTTATTTACTATTTAGATCAAGGGACTTAAAGGGATTATATTATAGCGCGGAAAAACGTGGCTCGCCTTCTCCGGGTAGATGGGGAATTCCTGCCTCAAGTGGAGGAGTTCAAGTATCTCGGGGTCTTGTTCACAGTGAGGGGAGGACGGAGCGTGAGGTCGACAGGTGGATCGGTGCGGCGTCGGCAGTGATGCGGTCGCTGTATCGGGGCCGTTGTGGTGAAGAGGGAGCTGAGCCCAAAGGCAAAGCTCTCGATTTACCCCAGTCTACGTTCATACCCTCACCTGTGGTCTATGCATCTCTGGGCCTGGGAACGCCTCAGGATCTCCCCACAAGAGCTGGAGAAAGTGTCTAGGGTGAAGAAAGTCTGGGAGTCTCTGCTAAAACTGTTGCCCCCGCGACCTGGCCCCAGATAAGTGGAGGAAAATGGATGGAAATGGACGGATGGGACAAAATGACGCTATTTTCTGATCCACCTGGATGTTATAATGTTGTTTCCTCGTCACAAACAGACCTGGAGTTGTGTTTTGTTTCATTCACACATGTTTAACACACACATCCTGCATATTTAGGCTGAGTTCTCTGTTCCACCTTGTGATGTCGTGTCAACAAAAGCTAAAAGGTCCAGAGCTGCACTACAAAAAAAGGATTTTCTAGCATAGTTAAACTGACTTGAATTAAGCAGATTCATCTTAAAAGATAAATTTGAAGACTTTTTTACTTAATAACATGAGATTTTTTTTACTTGTTTCAAGATATTCCATCCTGATTTATCTTATCTCGATATTACAACTTATTCTAAGCACTTTTTATATTAAATCAAGCCAGGTTAAGCCTCTTTAACTTCCTTCTCAAACCAATAAGGTGAAAAATCTTGCCATAAATACTTGAAACTAGTGTTTTCTGCTTAGAACAAGAGTTGTATTTTGTCTTGTTTTAAGAAAACTTGGTAAGTGAAAATATTTTAGAATTCCACTTAAAATAGAACATTTTTACCTCAAAATTTTTATTTTTTTCTTACTTTTTGATAGGCCTTTTTTGCAGTGTGTTAACTTGAAAAGTACCACTTCATGACATCACAAGGTGGAACAGAGCATTCAGAGCATATGAGATGTAGACAGACTACTACTCTGCCCTCCAAAAACAAAAGACCTTAACTTGCCAGAGTGTGCAACTGAGAAAAATAACTGTTACGCCTTTCTTCGGTGCTTTCTTGTACGTTTTTGGATGTTACTGCTGTCATAGCCCTTTATTTTCTCGTTAAAACAATCAAATAGGCTCACGATATTTATCCACGTGATAAAGAAGGTCTCAAATACCCCCAAAATAACTAAATTTTGACCAGACACGTTACAGAGTTCTGACTTTGTAGGGCAGAACTGTGCTAAAGACTTACTCAAACATGTGTAAATGAAACAAAACCCAACTCCAGGTCTGTTTTTGATAAGGTCACGGCATTATAAAGTGGTTTAAAGCTCACAAGAGTCAGTTTTGTCCAATATAAGATCTTTAAATGATGACGACCATATATATAGAGAGAGAGTGAGGTGGAGAGTGGCTCTGGACCAATTAACTGGACTAGTGATTTCCCTCTGACACAGATTCACAGGTTTGAGAGTCGCAGTGTTTCCCATTTGACATTTGAGCGTCAGAACGGTGGATAAATCAATGGTCGGCAGCTGTGTTGTCTTGGTGCGGAGAATGTGGCCGTCGCTTGAGGATATGATTAAGTCCAATATGGATTTATGTGACAAGGGACTGCATTTAAAATCACTATTCTATCACCTTTGTGCTCGGAGGTAATATATGAGGGATTTAAAGGGCTGACGTGTCACTCTACTGGAGCTGGGGTGGTCATTAGTTTGGCTCCATGGTGAGGTTATGGCTTTTCTTTGGAATATTTCACAGTATGGCATTAAAAAGATGGATCCCGCATGTTCAAATACAGCTGTTTTTCAAAATTGACCTGGTGTTCACAGATGTGGACATATATGTTCAACACATTTTGGGTTGTTCAGGCACTTCATAATTAGTTTTTGCAAATTATTATTCAATTGTGACATTATTGTGTTCCAACAAACTAAAACATAGATTAAAATTGATTGATTAAAACATAAAATGAATCTTTTATATATCATACGTGGACAGATAAATATAAAAAATATAATAAAAATATAATTCATCATCATCATCATCATATAGACTCTATAGACGCATATAGTCCAGAGTTTAACAAGACACATTGAACAAACACACTCCAAAAACACAATATTCACAACAAACTGCAGCACCAGCGCCTCCACAGATCTGACTGTGACCTCGTGGTGCTGAGTTTTCCACTCGTTAGGCTCATGGTAAAGCTCTTCTCACAGTCATTAAGCCGACAGGTGAAAATGTGCATTAAACAGTGCAGATTTGCATGAAAAGTTCTGGTGCCTGTCGACACAAACAGGTTACTGCACTTTCCCATCTCGGCCTTTTCAACAAAATCCTTAGACAGTCATTATACGCCACATTAAGTTTGTGTCCGCTCCCCTTTTCGTAGTTTGACCACAGATGTGCCGTAAATAATGCAGAACAGGACGTTTTTAAAAGCGTCTTCTTCACTTCCCCTGTACAGGCTCCAAACCTGCGTGAGCCTGTTCACCTGCACATACATCATGCAGCACCTTCTGTAGACGTCCTCATCATCTGAGATCGTCTGTGATAAAATGACCCAAATATTTAGATTTGTTACATACAGTTAAAACATTACCACACAGGACAAACTGAGGAGACTTTACATACTTATCCTCCTTAGTTCTGCAGACCATTATTATACTTTTACTACGTTTACTTTATAATTCTTTGTTTTTGCACTGATCAGGTCCCAATCAGCCCAAATAACAAAGAGAAAACAATAAAGCCATGAAATAGTTCGGGTCCAATGCTGTTACCTCCTCAAAAACCTCAAAAACCTTCTCATGCTTTGAGTTTTTTGCTTCACACAAGTTTGAGAAATTATTATTCATTTATTTACTTTATTATTAGCCTGTCTACATCTCTAAAGCTGTAAATGCTCTGTTCCACCTTGTGATGTCAAGAAGCTGCAGTTTTGAAGTTTTGTTGAGTATCATTTGTTTTCCACGGCCAAAATGATCCAAATGAATCTACTGAAGGTGTGTGGAGTTTATAAACACAGTGGAGCACTTCCTCAGCAGTGGAACGGCAGACTGTCCATGTGAACGTCTGTGTCTGGAGAATAATTTTAGAAGTAAAACCAACCGTTGCATTTGAAGGATTTATGTCTGAGCAGCAGCAGTGAGTTGTACTTCCTGATAGAAGCTCGGCAGCGGCGGACTGATATATGAGAAAATAGTCCCTCAACGTGCGACGATTCAGGCGATGCAAGATTAGTTTCATTTCATTATTCAACACAGACATTCACATGGACAGTCTGACTGAAACTTGTTCGGACATGGTGGGCCAGAGAGTTCCAGAGTTTGGGCCACAGAAAATCCCTGTTCCCGCTGGTTTTAAGTCTCGTCTTAGCACCGCGAGCTGGAGCTGGGCCTCGATCCTCAGAGCAAGCGGGGTGTAAATCTGGATGAGGCCCGAGATGAAAAAACAAACAATAAAATCTTGAAATCAGGTCTAAAACAAACAGGAAGCCAGTGCAACGACGCAAGAACTGGGGTAATGTGCGCTCTTCTTTTGGTTCCTTTTAAAAGTCGTGTAGATTTACAGTGTAGTGCTACAAACTACAAAACGAAATACAAAAAAAGGTGGAAGTTGATAGCTGAAATAAAGTCCAGACTGGCCAGGTCGGTGACGTGTGGTTTTATGGAGAGAGGAGCAGACATGACCTGCTCTGCTCCTCATTCATCACTGAAGCATAATTAAACGTCTCCTCTCCTCACTCACTCACACAGAGGCAGCTTCTCATTTCTCTTTCCTCGCCTCCTTCCCCTCGATTCCTCTCCTCGATTCTGCGGGAAATGAGTGAGGAAGTCCCGCCCATAGAGGAGACACAGCGAGGACCGAAGATCTACCGCAAACTCCTCACTGAGACCGATAAAGTTTGATTCTTTCCGCTGATGTTTTCTCCTGAAGCCCCCCTCGTGTTTACTCCTTCATTCCGTGGTTTTCTGTGGGACGCCACTCAGTATGACACATTTGAGCGACAGCTGAAAAACGGAGGATAGAGGGGAGGAATCGAGGAGAAGGAAGCGAGGAAAGAGAAATGAGACGTGAAGAGACACACAGAGGACGTGAATCAGGCTGTGAGCTGATCCTGGACCAGTCTGAAGACCTCACAGGGCAAAGGGAAAAGGTCACCCACTGCTGTTAGGAAAGAATTGCAAGATTTTGTTAAAAAGCATTGGTGAAGTCTCAAGTAACTGTAATTTAGTTTATATTTTGGGTAATTGTACTTCTTTTTGAGTGTATTTTGTATGTGATTATAATTATTCAAGTTTCAGTTCAAGTTTATTTATAGAGCACATTGAAAACAACTTAAAGAAGAAACATACATACAGTAAAAACAGAAAACACAATGTAAAGAACTATAATAAAAACCAAGATAGTCTGACTGGTTATTATTAAATGCCAGGGAAAAGAGGTGAGTTTTCAGTCCGGTCTAGTTTGGGTTTTTGACATGAGTCTGTACGTCCCCGTCAGCAGTGTCGTGCATCAACACAGACTTACCTCCTGACAGCATCCGGTGAGACGAGTTCTTCCCCGGTTTGTTGCTGATGAAAGTGTCCAGCAAGTTGGCTGGAGTCATGAAAATAAACCGTTTTTCTTCTCAAAACAATATGTGTTCAAAAGAGTGAAACATTTGCGTCACAAAACGTGGGGGTCAGCCCTATGTTCCCACGGCCCAATGGTCCCACAGCCCATTGGTCCCACGGTGTTAGGGTTGGGTTAGGGTTGGGTTTGGGTTGGGTTTGGGTTTGGGTTAGGGTTTAGGGTTTAGGGTTAGGGTTGGGTTAGGGTTAGGGTTAGGGTTAGGGTTAGGGTTAGGGTTGGGTTAGGGTTGGGTTAGGGTTGGGTTTGGGTTAGGGTTAGGGTTAGGGTTAGGGTTAGGGTTAGTTGTGGAACATAGGGCCTGAATTTGATTTTTTTCTTAGAAATGTGGGAACATGGAACATTGGGAATATGCTGTGGGACCATTGGGCTGTGGGACCATTGGGCTGTGGGACCATTGGGCTGTGGGACCATTGGGCCTAAAAACTTTTTAAAAAGTCTTAATGATGTGGGACCAATGGGCTGTGGGACCATTGGGCTGTGGGACTATTGGGCTGTGGGACCATTGGGCCGTGGGAACATAGGTACGCTCCCCAAAACCTGAACCACGAAAAAGTCACACCTCATAATCGCTTGGTACTATTTTCTCCGCTCATACTCATCACTGCGCACAAATCCAACACTTTTTTCAGTAGTTCATCAGTGTTTACGTGCTCAGACTGAGCCAGAAATGAAGCCTATATGGGCTAGTGGCTCAATGTTTAATGCGTCTGACTACGAATCAGAAGGTTCTAGGTTCGACACCTGGCTAGCTCAACTGTAGTTTTAACCAGACACTGATCATTGAAATACATAATTTCACTGGTCAGGCAGTTGAAAGTAATTCCTTTGCAATGTATAAAAGGTTGATTGTAGACGGATTACTCCACTCTAAACAAGACTGAAAAGCAGCCGTGATGGTATAGTGGTTAGTACTCTGTGTAGTGACCGCAGCAACAGCATCAAATCTGGATCTTGGCAGGACTACGATACAACTTTCTAGGTTTAAGTGTTTGTGTTTCAGTCAAAGGCAAGAATATGTTTTACATGTATGAAGCAACAATGCAAGAGCTTTTGTAAATTTACAAAATTTACAGTCCTCTAGTCTTTCAAACATACTAGAGTGGGTTCACAAACCTGAGCCAGGAGCCAGTTCAACATGGGCTAGTGGTGCAATGGATAACGCGTCTGATTACAGATCAGAACGTTCTAGTTTGACTCCTGGCTTTAGCTCAATTGTGCTTTAACCGGTCACTGAAATACATAATTTCACTGGTCAGGCTGTTGAAAAGAATTCTGTTGCAGTGTATAAAAGGTTGATTGTAGCCGGATTACTCCACTGTAAACAACTTTGCAAAACAGCCGTGATCGTGTAGTGGTTAGTGCTCTGCGTTGTGGCTGCAGCAACTCCGGGTCACGGCAGGGCTACTGTATAACTTTCAACGTTTAACTGTTTGTGTTTCAAAGCCAAGAAAATGTTTTGCATGTATAAGGCCACAATGCAAGGTCTTTGTAAACTTGTCTAAATTTTACAAAGCTTTCAAGCCTCTATTCTTTACACTATTTCAGACATTTCAGATCTTTGTTCAACCTGCTTTGATCAAACATACCAGGGTGGCTTCACAAAGCTGAGCCAGGAGTGGAGCCTACATTGGTTAGTGGAGCAATGGATAAGGCCTCTGACTATGGATCAGAAGCTTCTAGGTTTGACTCCTGGCTAGCTCAGCCGCACTTTTAACCAGACACTGGTCGCTCTTCGTGCATCTTGTGGATAAATATCATGAGCCAATTTGATTTTTTTTAACAAGAAAATAAAGGGCTATGACAGCAGTAACATCCAAAACCATAGGTGAAAGAACAGCATCAGTTATTTTGGAGGGCAGAGTAGTAGTTTGTCTACATCTCATATGCTCTGGATGCTCTGTTCCACCTTGTGATGTCATGAAGTGGGAGTTTTCAAATTAACATCTCTGGACCTTTTAGCTTTTGTTGACACGGCATCACAAGGTGGAACAAAGAACTCAGCCTAAATATGCAGGATTTGTGTGTTTAACATGTGCGAATGAAACAAAACACAACCCCAGATCTGTTTGTGATGAGATAACAACATTATAACATCCAGGTAGATCAGAAAATAGCGTCATTTAGTCCCATCCGTCCATTTCCATCCATTTTCTTCTGCTTATCTGGGGCCGGGTCGTGGGGGCAACAGTCTGAGCAGGGAGTTCCAGACTTTCTTCACCCTGGACAGGTTCTCCAGCTCCTCCAGGGGGATCCCGAGGCGTTCCCAGGCCAGCCCAGAGACACAGTCACTCCATAGGGAAAAACGCTTTATTTTCATGACTCCAGCCAACTTGCCGGACACTTTCATCAGCACCGAAACCGGGGAAGAACTCGTCTCACCGGACGCTGTTGGGAGGTAAATCAGGGTTGATGCACGACGCTGCTGACGGGTGTGTCATACAGATTCATGTCAAAAAACCCAAACTCTCCCTTTAAACTGCGTTACAGACTGAGAGGATCTGACAGGAAGAGGAAGGCTGGTCCACAGTCCGGGCGCTGCCACAGAAAAGCCTCTGTTTCCTCTCGTCTTGAGCCTATTTTTGGGCACGAACAACAGGAGCTGGTCAACTCAGGGCTCTGGGGGAGTTTAGGGATACAGTAATTCCCACAAATAGACTGGACCATAAAGTGGAAACGTCTAAACATAATCAGTACCATTTTAAAGTGAACCTGATAGAAGACAGGAGGCAGCACAGGTCACACAGCTCAGGTCTGATGTGTTCTCGTCTCTTGTTGTTTGTCCGCAGACGAGCTGCAGCGTTCTGGACGTAAACGCTGCGGGAGTCCAGCTCCAGCCCCACATACAGAGAAGTGCAATAGTCCAGACGTGATGTAACAAATGCACAGATCTCTTTTTCTCACAATCCGCCTGTGGGAGGTCGGGTTTTATTTTAGCGAGGAGCCTCAACTGACAGAAGCTGGACTTTATCCCAGTATAAAAGTAGGAAAGTTCACATTTCAATAGGACAATTCCAATTTTTAGTCGTGTAATTTTCAAGGACTTTTTCCACTATTGGAGTGATTTTGTTTATGGTTTTGTTCTTATAAGTCACTGTGAATAGAGCAATTGCAAAATACTTAAAGATATAGACAGTTTATGATTTTGTTTGTTTATTGGTGCCTAAAATACGTTCTTAATCCAAAACAGATCACTAACAGAAACCCTGTTAGAATCTTACACCAAAACGTAATCTAATTCTCTAAAACCTCCTCCTTCTCCTCCTACTTTTGAATTAAACTGAGACACAAACTGGACTCTTTCCTTCTCTCTGTATTTAGAATCGATTTGTACTTTATTTTCATGTGAAGTTCGGTCTGATCTCTACTACCTCATCTACAGTATTACAGCAACAGATATCGGCATCGTCAGGATAGTTAAATAAAGACAAAGAGCTGAATAAAACACCCACAATAAAGATGTACCAGACGAGAAGAGAGCGTGACATATCGATCGATCTGTGACAGGAGTGAACACATCATTCTGGAACGGAGAATGAACAGACTCAACAAAATGGAAAAACAATGGATCTTCAAAGTTTTTAATGAGCTCCCAAAAGTAAATTTTACTTTCTCCATGCTGTCAAAATAGAGAATGTCTCTAATCCAGAACAGACCACTTAAACCCTGCTATGATCTCTTCTCTCTGTATTTACAATCAATTTGTACAGTTTTTTCATGCTATAATTGGCCTGATCTCTACTGTCTCATCTATTCAAGTTTTTTTTATTTAATAACATTTTCCATATATCAGCTTTGTCAGGATGAAATACATAAATATAAACAAACACGACAAAAAAGGATTTTCTAGCATAGTTAAACTGACTTGAATTAAGCAGATTCATCTTAAAAGATCAATTTTAAGATCTTTTTACTTAATAAGATGAGATTTTTTTTACTTGTTTCAAAATATTCCATCCTGATTTATCTTATCTCGATATTACAACTTATTCTAAGCACTTTTTATATTAACTCAGTCCAGGTTAAGCCTCTTTAACTTCCTTCTCAAACCAATAAGGTGAAAAATCTTGCCATAAATACTTGAAACTCGTGTTTTCTGCTTAGAACAAGATTCGTATTTCGTCTTGTTTTAAGAAAACTGAGTAAGTGGAAATTTCTTACTGCACTGGCAGATAATTTCACTTAAAATAGGGCATTTTTACCTCAAAATTTATATTTTTTTCTTATTTTTTGATAGGGCATTTTTGCAGTGAAGAGCAGTAAAACACAGGCAAAAAAGACAAAACAACTACCAGGTCACAATAAACATGTACCAGATTTGAAAAGAAAGAATGAGATAGAAATCGATCAGTGACAAGAGTGAAAACATTGTTCTAGATCAGAAGAAACAGCGACAGTCGCTCAGTTCGTAGCGCGTTGGTCGACTGATCTGAAGGTTGGTGGTTTGAATCCCGCTCTCGACATAAATGGAGTTAATATGACCAACTGAGATTCAGGAGCAGGAACGAGCCTCATCCCCCTCTCTTCTCCTCTCCAGCGAATCACAGCTCACTTCGACCACACCTCAATTTCCCATAATCTCAGTTTGTCTGGACTAACTCGACCCCACCCTCCCAGCCCCTGTCTCGTTCGTCTTCCAGACGTAAGACGCCTACGAGGGGGGTTCCCATTCCGGCTGGACCAATTGACAATTTAGACGGAGCCCCCAACCATGAGTCTCGACCCAGCCATCTCCGCCCCACCACATACACCAGGGGTGTCCAAACATCAGATTTGATGTGGTAAAATGTGGGTGGGCCGACCTTGGCTGACGTTCTTTACATAGAACAACAATATATTTTAGCCTTTTTATTTTAATTGAAGCATGTCCTTTGGTTCATTTGAAACATGCAGATCACATGCAACTGAATATTCACTTAACTTTTTATTCTTAAACAGACGTAATTACACTTTTGAGTGCAAATTGCATTTGAAACGTGAAATATATCACCATGGCAGTTCAGTGTTCACAGAACTTTTGAATAAAATAACAGAGAAATGAGCAAACAATAGTCATATCCACAAGTGCAGGGCTCATTTCAAATATGACATATCAGCAAATAGAAATGTTGTTTGAACTTTTAAAAGTTTATTCTGAAGTGAAAACTGACAACTTGTCTGAATTTATGACTGATTTTGATCCTAACAAAACAAAATTAATTCAGAGACTAATTGTAAATGACAATTGACTTGCCTGCAATAATGTGAGGGGTGAAACTGTGATCTGGGCTGCAGCACAAAGACCGGGTCTGGCTCAACACTGATCAACAAACTTCTTCTTTGCACAGTGGTGTTGGCGTGGTCCTTGCTGGTGAAACATCATTGGTTGAGCTGCCAAATCTACTGATTCACAGTTACATCCGCTGAGCCACAGTTTGGCTGGTGTGACTCCAGCTCCCACAAATCAATGCTGTTGTTGTGTCCTTGGGCAAGACACTTAACCCACCTCACCCCCAGTGTCTGCGTACACTGGTGTATGAATGTGTGTGTGAATGTGCTGCAAAAAAACAAAATCTAGTCAAGCGAAAATTGTGAAAAAAATTGGATTAAGAAAGTTTTATCATGATTTGAGTAAATTTCACTTGACAAGTAAAATGATCGGCCAGTGGAATAAGTGTTTTTTTCTTAATTCAAGCAACAATCGATTCATTGTTTTGCATTTTAAGTGCAAAAAGTTATTGTTTTTCTTATTTTAAGTGTAGTCAGATGCACTTTCATATTTTAAGTACTAAAAGTCTTATTCCACTGGCAGATCATTTTACTTGTCAAGTGAAATTTACTCAAATCATGGTAAAACTTTCTTAATTCTAGTCTTAACTTGACTAGATTTTGTTTTTACACTGTAGAGCAGATTAATACGAACATTTTAAGACCAAAATGACGAAGCCACAGCAGCAGTTACAGAGAGAGCGACGATAAGATCCCAGTGTAAGTCAATGGGAACCAGGGCGTTAACTTTATCCACTCATATACATGGTTTATGTAAAGAGCTTTGAGTTCCTTGAAGGTGGAAAAGCGCTGGATAAAAATGTGACCTTTTACCATTTAACAGACTCAACAAAATGTAAAAAAAATTGATCCCACGTTTTCTTCAAGGTTTTCATTGAACCCCCACGAGTACATCTGACTTTTTCCATGTTAACAAAATATAAAATGTCTCGAATCCGGGCTCAGACTGTGGGCGGAGCAGGAGACGTCCACTTAAGAAGAAAAAGGCATTGAGCGAACATGAAAAGATGGAGAAAAAAAAAGAAAATTCACACTTTTTTATACAAAACACACAGCAAACATGTATAAACAACTTTTTGGACATAAAAAATGCTTAATTTAGGGCCTTAGCTACAAAAATGCTAAATATTAAGTCTGTAAGTAAATTAAAAAGTGTAATCGCTCCATTACTTTTCTGGTTCAGTCATGGAAACAGCTCCTGTCAGGTCCAGGGCCAGAGCCACAGCACTTCTGCATTTCCCTGGTGTTTATTACATTTGGATTTGTTTATTTTGAGTGAAATAAACCTTTAAATAAAAATAGTAAGAGATGCACAATTGCACACACCAAGATGCGTAATTTGCCATTTATTTGAGAAAAAACTGCACTTAGAGCATCTTTTTCAATCGTTCTAAACACACACAGTCAGAGGAGTCGACCATCTTGACTCACTTCACTCTTTGGCAAAGTTTGGCTCGATCAAAATGGACGGAGCGCATGAGTTTGGGGAAAACAAAGTTCCTATTGGACACTCGTTTTGCGCACGTCATCACACAGCGTGAGTGTGACGTAGGATAAAGCCGCAGAAATGTACAGAAACCTCTATGTCTGCACTTTCAGAGGGGAAAAAGTAAGTTTCTGTCTTTTACGGTTAGAAAGTTCTGCGCGGTTATAGAAAACATATTCCTCGTTATCATATACGATAACATAGGTCTTCAAGGGTTAACTCTGAAGGCTCCTCTGCTTTGCTGCTCGTCTTCATGACGATGTTACTGCCTTGTCTGGAATGTTCCGTGGCATTAAATGTATGTATCTCCATGGAGACAAGCATCAGGCCATTATTACAGGTCCGTTCTGTGGAAAGGCGAGCGTGCTCACAGTAAGACGTGATGTTTTTAAAGGTATTTTTGAGCGCGGTTGCCTCCCCATAGATATAACCTGCAATTTTGCCGGTGGAACATTTGAAAGCAGTAACATCTCCATGGAAACAAGTCGATTTCAGATGCTCAAGCGAAAAAGTTACATAGCGTGGCTTTAAATCGAACCCAATCATTTAATTTAAACCTTTCTTGTTCGGAGCGGTGCACGAATCGCGACCCGACGTCTAAAAACATTTGTCCTTCACCAAATCCTCTATTACGGAATATGATGGGAAACGTCGCGCTGTGATTGGCCGAGGGAAAACCCGGAGATGAATGCGCGGAGGTGCGGAGCCGAGCGGCCGTGAGCAGAATCCAGATGTCCTGTTTAGAGACCGGACCAGTCCTCCCAAAATAAAGCTGCCTTATAATGAGCTCCCAGCAGCAGAGGAGCAGAGGAGACAGGGGCAGCGGAGACAGGAGGCAAGGGCAGAGGAGACAGGAGCAGGAAACAGGGGTAGGAGGCAGGGGCAGAGAAGACAGAGGTAAGGGCAGAGGAGACAGGAGAAGAGTCAGGGGTAGGGACAGGGGCAGAGGAGACAGGGGCAGAGGAGACAGGGGCAGGAAACAGGGGTAGGAGGCAGGGGCAGAGAAGACAGAGGTAAGGGCAGAGGAGACAGGAGAAGAGTCAGGGGTAGGGACAGGGGCAGAGGAGACAGGGGCAGAGGAGACGGGTAGGAAACTGGGGTAGGGGAGACAGGGATAGGAGGCAGTGGCAGAGGAGACAGAGGAGACAGGGGTAGGAGACAGCGGCAGGGGCAGAGGAGACAGGGGCAGGGACAGGAGGAAACAGGGGCAGAGGAGACAGGGGTAGGAGCATGAGGTAGGAGGAAGGAGACAAGGGCAGGAGTCAGGGGGTATCAGTGGGTAAGTGGGTTTGATAAGGGTCATGTGTTGGGTAACAAGTATATTTAGCTTCAGTGTAAGTAGCAGGGTTATGGTTGGGGTCATGTACATTGAAATAAATGGTAAAAAAATATCAGCCCAGCAAGTCCATAGTGAAATGTCTCTGTTTTCTTTTACATCCCTCTGGTCTCCACTCCCTCCGTCACATCTCCAGCCAGAACCAAACACAACCGTCCAGTCAGATTGGTTTATTTCAGTGATGCTTGTGAAAGGAAGGAGCCCATCGCTCGCTCATCATTTACAACAAAATTGAATCATTGTCGCGCCATAAAATATCAAATCAAAGTTTATTTATAAAGGGCTTTTCATACAAAAAAATGTAAGTGCTTTACAGAGACTAAAAACAATTCCACATTTCTGTCCAGCCCCACACAACCAAACAACCAGACACACTCACGCTTACATAAGAACATTCTAAAATACACTAAAATGTGAATCTAAAAATATTTTTTTAAGTATATAAATATATTGGTGGTGGATACCAACAGAACAAAGCTGTGGTGATGGACATTGCGATACCAAGTGATGGTAATGTCAGGAAAAAGGAACAGAAGAACCTCGAGCACGGGTCTCCAACCTGTAGCTCGGGAGTTACAAGTAGCTCTGCAGCCTCTTCCACGTAGCTCACCAAGGGATCTGTGTATTATGGATAATAAGTAAAATGTGATAAATTATTATTGTAAATGTATCATCTTGATGAATAACTTGGTTCACCAACAAACGATCGTGTGGCCATACCAGCTTGTCAAAGCCTGATCCCGTCAGATCTCAGAAGCTAAGCAGGGCTGGGCCTGGGTAGTACTTGGATGGGAGACCGCTGGGAATTCCAGGTGCCACAGGGGCGCCAGTGGCAAAAACTGTTGTTGTGTCCTCAGGCAAGACACTTCACCCACATTGCTTAGTATGAAAGTGGTGTGTGCATGGCAGGACTCTCTTGAAAAAGAGATGAGTAATCTCAATGGGACTTTCCTGGGTAAATAAAGGTTAAAAAAAAACAAAAAAAACGGATAATGGTTTATGTTTGATAAGCATCTAACTGTTCTCCATCTAAGGCTCACTGTGGCTCTTATATTTACTCAGTTTCATTGCGACTGCTGAAATGTGTAGCTCTGGCATTTTTGTTTCGTGAACGTAGCTCACTGGAGAAAAAAAGTTGAAGATCCTTGACCTAGAGAAATACCAGGGGCTCGAGGAAGAGCTGGAGAAGGCCTGGAGGGTGAAGGCATCGGTGGTGCCTGTGGAGATCGGAGCACTCGGAGCTGTGAAGCCCAAACTGGAGGAGTGGCTACAGCAGATCCCGGGAAAAAACAACAGACGTCTCAGTCCAGAAAAGTGCAGCACAGGAACGGCGAAGGTACTGCGCACAACTCTTTAAGTAGGGTCGGGCTGTATCCAAATGTTGATACCGTTAAACCTTCTCAGCATTTTACCAGGATCTATGGTATTACCGTGGTTTTGTAGCTTGGACCTAAACCATTCAGAAACAGAAGAGCAGCTTTATATTTGAAGATGAGGCACAAGTTCTGATCAAACCAAACTTCACCAGCGCATATCTCCCTCCATTTAATGATCTGGGACACGGCGAGACGAGAAAAGCTCAGAAGAGGCAGATTCTGGAGTAAAAAGTAAAAGGCGACAGTCCAGGGCTGTTGATATTTCCCACCGCAGCATGTTGTATCTGACAGACCCGCGCTCTCGGCACTCGGAGAAGTTTCTCCTCCGTGAAAGTCTGACTTCGGCCTCGAGCGGGAACTTTCTCCTCTTCAGCGCCTCGTCCCCTCTCGACTCTCGGCTTCAATAAAACGTCAGACTTTTAAGCTCAACGTGACACACGAAGCGTCAGTCAGGTTTTTTTCTTCTTCCTCGCTGCGTGTGGATGGAAATCTCCGAGCGTAACGACGTCTGAAGAGGAGAGAGAGCGGAGGGGAGGAAGTCGCCGCTGTGTCCCGTGTCCGAAGTGACTGTGGTGGGATCTCTGGCCTGACGCAGGGTCGTAACTCCTTAACATTTGCTGTTTCTTCCCTGTCATTCCTGCAGCCAAAATGCCCCTAATATGATATTTGGTCCTTATGCGCTGCAGATTTGTTTAACGAGGGTAATGAAACTGATACCGCTGCTGCTTTTTGATACTTTTGGATACCATATCACCGAGGACTCGAGCTGGATGAGGGTGAGAGGGACAAACCACCGTGGAAGATGAGGAACACATTTTTTAAAATCCAGACAAATATCATTACTCACTGAAGATATAGTAGTTACTCCTGCGAAATAAGTGAGGGATTAACATCTATAATCATACTCAGAACAGGCTGCCAAGTGTTGTAAAAGTGATTTTCTCTCTTGTTAAATGCGCATAAGATCAGCCACAATCTAAAGGTTGGAGGTTGTTTGTCTTTCCACTTAAGCAATATTAGTCTTCGAGCCAGGAGTGTGACTCACTGGATCTGCTGAAATCCGTGTGGTTTTTCAGTCTTTTGTGCAGCCGTACAGAGACTTCCGCCCACAAAAACTTCATAAACATGTTTCTGAAACTTTATAAACCACTAAGTTATTAAAACATTCTGCATTTTACAATCGCTTTTTGGACTTAAAACAACTGCGTCTATTCCATTGTTTGTAACTCTTGCTCAGTTTCACGTGACGTCAGATTCTATAGACTCTATTGCGCTACAAAAAAGGATTTTCTAGCATAGTTAAACTGACTTGAATTAAGCAGATTCATCTTAAAAGATCAATTTTAAGATCTTTTTACTTAATAAGATGAGATTTTTTTTTACTTGTTTCAAGATATTCCATCCTGATTTATCTTATGTAGATATTACAACTTATTCTAAGCACTTTTTATATTAAATCAAGCCAGGTTAAGCCTCTTTAACTTCCTTCTCAAACCAATAAGGTGAAAAATCTTTCCATAAATACTTGAAACTCGTGTTTTCTGCTTAGAACAAGATTTCTATTTTGTCTTGGTTTTTTAAGGAAAACTTGGCAAGTGAAAATTTCTTACTGCACTGGCAGATAATTTCACTTAAAATAGAACATTTTTACCTCAAAATTGTTTTGTTTTTTTAATTATTATTATTTGCTATGTGGTCTTGTTCTAGTCCTGGTTTAGTTCTGGTTTAGTCCCAGTTTTGTGGTGGTGCGTCTTATTAAAGCCATAATATGTAATGAAGAAGACAAAAAACGCATGTACCTTATCTAAATGTGTGTTTATTGCGCTGGAAAACATGCGTCCTTCCTCAGAATGGGCTTGCATTTCCACAAACCTGACTCCTATCTGGGCCTTCTGCTTGTTTTCATGGACATGTGGCTAAAATACTCCGCAGAACAGCACGAAACACATCTCACGCTGTGGAAAATGTCCTGACGTAGCACTACATAAACAGGTTCAACGTCGCACGGCGCAAAAACTCACGTCTAAGCACTAACATCTCCATGGAGACGAGAAAATCACGGCTAACCCGCGCCAGAAAAGTGACACGGCGCATCTTTAAGGCTTTAACAACCACATAACATCTGTAAGAAGTCAGCACGACAACGAGAACAGGCCGATTGACTTGGTTGAACGCAGAACGAAACGCGATCTCTTTTGAATGCAAATGGCCTCGCGTCAGAGTCCCGCGGTCGTGTTTACTCGACTCGCAGGAACTGTACTTTCCCCGCGGCGCAGCGTCTCATTACCGACCCAGAAACGCTCCTTTAGTTTCGCTTTTCCACCCCAACGCCGCAGTTACGCGCGCAGACGTTCGCAGATGACAGGGACTTCGAAAACGGCCTGTAATAAAGACGAGATGAGGTCACGGAATTACACAATGCGTCTGCGCTGCGGCGGGCGTATTAAAAAAGTAATTAGGGCCATAAAGGGCACGGCTCTCCTTTAAAGCGCGCCAATAAAGTCTGTGTACTTTCAATGTTGGTTTTGGTAATGAGAAAGTTGAGGTTTAGCGTAAGGAGCTCGCAGCGGAATAAAGGCCAGTCCCACGGAGGTTTGTAAACACAGACGACTCGATACGGGTCCGTTTTAAAGAAGAACCATTGTGCTTCTGTCTGCTGGAGTTATAAACCAAGAAACTCGTGCGTCGTTTTGTTGAATTTGCACATTTTTAAGTGATGCGACTTTTCTGGTGGAGGGTTCGTCGCCAGCTCCTCTCCACGGAGATTAGCGTGGTCCTTATATGGAGTCAAAACATCGGTTCCACTTGATATAAAAGCGATTTCTGTACAATATGTTTTCATTTGAAACAAAATTTAGGGTAAGCTCGATGCAAACAAACAGAACATTGTACATAACTGGAGTCTGAACGACCTGCGTGAAGTTGGGCCCCCATCAAACACAAACCTACACAAAAACTATGTCAATCGTTTGTGCTTCGTTTGTGCTGCTTTAGTTTTTGAGAAATTGATGATTCTTTCATGGGTCAAATTGGGGTCAGCCAGCCCCTCCAGGAAGCTTAAAAATGCTTTAAAACGCCCAAAATTGAGTCAATTGTTTGTGCCTCATTTGTGCTGTTTTGTGCCGCAAAAAGTTTCGTTTGTGCTGCTTTAGTTTTGGAGAAATTAACGATTCTTTTACAAGTCAAATTGGGGTCCGCCAACTCCACAGGAAGCTTCAAAATGCTCTAAAACGTCCAAAATGGAGTCAGTCATTTGTGCTGTTTAGTGCTGCAAAAAGTTTTGTTCGTGCATTTATGGTTTTTTAAGATATTAAGAGTTTAATTTTCGGCCGATGACGTCATCCAGCCCCTCAGAATGTTAAATAGAGCTCAAAACAGGCACAAAATTGTAGAAAACGTTTGTATTTCGCTTGTGCTGTGGCAATTTTCATTTGTCCGAGTTTATTTTTCGAAAATTATTCATTATTATTTCTGCTGTAAATATGTGACGTCATTTCCGCTCAGCTGACGGCGGCGATTTTAGCAAAACTCCACAAAACTGGTGGCGATAAACGATCTGAGGCTGTGGAAAAGTCTGTATTACAAAAAGTTTTGTTTGTGCTCCTTTAGTTTTTGAGAAATTAACGATTCGTTTATAGGTCAAACTGGGGTCAGTCAGCCTCACAGGAAGCTTCAAAATGCACTAAAATGGAGTCAGTCGTTTGTGCTGTTTCGTCCTGCAAAAAGTTTCCTTCGTGCGATTATGGTTTTTAAGATATTCAGAGTTTTATTTTCGGCCGATGACGTCATCCCGCCCCTCAAAATGTGAAATAGCCTCAAAACAGGCAGAAAATGATAGAAAACGTTTGTATTTCGTTTGTATTTATTTCCAAAATGATTCATTATTATTTCTGCTGTAATTATAACAACATCCCAGTGGAGATAAGTAGATGATGGACCGTCCACCAGTGCAAATGTGAATTTTAAAACACAATAATCATCTAAAAAACTTAATAAAACTGTAAGATAAGGTAAGGTAACTTTATTTATATAGCTCTTTGTATAGAATGGCTGTTTGACATTAAATTTATGTATCTCCATGGAGACAATTACAGGTGATGCCACTAAGTCAGGTGTATACGGTGTGATTTTTGACACTTTTTGAGCCGATTTTTCACTTGTGCGACTGTTTTTGGGATCTTAATCGTGTCTTGTGCTTCGTGTAGTAAACATGGGGTCACGAGAACCGATTAATACCTCCCGACCAGCTCCTGATCGACAATCGTAGGTCACAAGAATCTCAAACCTGTTTAAAATCCAGTCGCTTCTCGTGAGGGTTTCACTGTTGAAGCCGTTCGTACGGTGTGAGAACAGGAACCGTGAGCTGTGAACTTTTAAACTCTGGGATTTGTTCGTACAGTTTGAGCTGGAGCTGAGTGAAACCGTCGAAAATATCACACAGTTTACGCCCGGGTTTATGGGTAAGATCAGTGGAGAGGCAAGGCCATAGTGAAACATACATGTTTTTCAATGTTGACCAATAAAAACACTAAAGAAAACACGTTAAATATGTTTAATGCGATACTAAAGAACTTTTTATTTTAACGCAGAGCAATAACACCATGGAGACAAGCAGGAAAAGTTACACAGATTTTAACAGGCTTCCATTTATAACAGTGTACGCCCAGATTTACAGGTAAGATCAGTGGAGAGCCAAGCCCATCGTAAAACATACATGTTTTTCAATGTTGACCAATTAAAACACTAAAAACACCATGGAAACAAGCAGGAAAAGTTACACAATACGCCTTTAATAGATTTTAAGCTACCATTTATAACAGTGTACGCCCGATTTTACACTTAAGATCAGTGGAGAGGCAAGCCCATCGTAAAACTTTCATGTTTTTCAATGTTAACCAATAAAACACTAATGAAAAAATGTTAAATATGTTTAATGCCGAACCACAGAACTTTTTATTTTAACGCAGAGCAATAACACCATGGAGACAAGCAGGAAAAGTTACACAGATTTTAACAGGCTTCCATTTATAACAGTGTACGCCCAGATTTACAGGTAAGATCAGTGGAGAGCCAAGCCCATCGTAAAACATACATATTTTTTTTCAATGTTTTTCAATGCTGATCAATAAAAAAATGTTTGTTAACGTTTTATTTTAACACAAATCAATGGCAACACCATGGAGACAAGCTGGAAACATAACACAGTATGGCTTTAATAGATTTTTTAATGAGCTCCCACTAAAAATAATCTTTACACATGGGCTTGGACAGGTGTTTTATCCCGACACTGCAAACTTTCTACTGCAAACGCGCCGCAGCCTAGTTTTTCCATAACATCACTCCCATTTTCCTGATTTAACCCCGGGCCCGTGCACAATAAATAGTCCAAATGAATGCCCCTGCTGGTAGAAACATGCTTACGCAGCTTACGCACGGCTCCACATGCTTTCCATTTCTCCTCTATCATCTGCAGACCGCCAGCCTCGTTTAAAAGAGACGCTCTAAGTTAAGGGATGACACAACGGGAACGCCGAACGTGCTCGCTTCATTCTTACGAAATGGGGGCGTTTTGGGTCCAATTCGCAAAGTAATATCCATTTATAAAGCCAAAAGTACTTAAAACTGCAACTAAATGGATGAATAACGCGTAAAAAGTGTAGTTTTTGAGTTAGAATAGTAAAAAAGTTGGATGTCTTTAAAGGATTAAGACGGATAAACTTGTGGCCACCCCCGTTTCTCGTTTTGGTTCAGTCCACAGCCCCTTTTGGTGGCTACGGCGCAGAGAAGTAGAGCACAACATGTTGGAGAGCGACGCCGCGCTGCTCCGGCCAGAGTTAACTTTTTAATCCCGGTTTTGAGGCTTTATTGTCGGGCACCAGCGCAGAGGAGGAGTCGGTGTAGCCTCGGAGCTCAGTGGGACTGTAAAAAAACAAAGCATAATCAGTCATGGTGCAGAGCTAAAAGGGGAAAAAAGGAAAGACAGAAGAAGTGGATGGACTTGGTTTGATGCCTTCGCTTTTGTGATTTATAACTCGGAAAAAGACGCGGAGAGTACGCGAAGGAGAAGGACCGACGGTGGATAAAAGGGAAGCCCCGTGAGCGAGAGTGAATAGCGGGGTACAAGATGCAGCCTGCCTCGGTGTTTTGGAGCTCTGTCCTGGTAACTTCGCTGCTCCACTACGCTCCAGGTAAGGCAAAATCCGCCTCCCGAACTCCACTTTTACGCAGTTTTTTCGCCGTGCACTGGTTTCCACGCGCAATTAAGCGCGGCTTGGCAGATCTCCCTCGTTATGAAGGCTTATTTAGCGGGTTTAATTACACCCCGGGTTGCGTTTTACCCCGAGTTAGTTACATTTTCCACATTTTCAGCCGTACTGTTTTTGCGTGCACGCTTGCAATGCGCAGCGCACCCCTCTCATGTGGCAAGGCGAGTAGAGTATTTTTGCACTATGGCTTGCTATATTTACTACAATGTATTCGCTGTTGGCATGGGCTATTCCGGGGCTGAGTCAAGCTTTGGAGTCAAACTCAAAACCTGACGGGAGACTTTTTACGCACGGGATTTTCAAGTTTTGCACGGCGCTTTACGTGACATGATTTCACCCGGATCACGTTTCATGTATTTGTCACAGATACACGAGGGTTTTACGAGCTCGCAGGTGTTGGACAGACTCACCTGCCACTTTGATTCAGCAGTGTTTCGTGTTATGTGGTGTTCGCGGGGCGTACGGATTTGCGAGATGTTTGATTAGGGCTATTATAACACGATAGGTACCGCGCTGGTGCATGTGGGCGCACGCGTTTCGCACGGTTTCTTTGGGTTAGGATCAAAGTGGTAAGCTTTAGAGCCACCTCTGCGTGTTGTGGGAGGATTGGGAGTCTGGTACGCGGATTGCTGCGTGTTTTTGGTTCGCCCGGGCACTTTCGGCTGGCAAAAAAGTCCAAAAGTCATGCGTTTTTGTGGTGATTTCTGAGTCCGAGTGCGTTTTTGTCACATTTTTGTCATAGTTAATCAATATAACATGAGGAAATAGCAGTTTGAAGCTTTATTTTAGTATTTTCTGATGCAAATAAAGGTGAATTTGTGTTGCCATGACTGTTGATTTTGTTTAAGGGGTCAGTATATGTTACGTTTAAGACAATTTTCCCATTCATTTTATTAAAGATGCACCATGCAACTTATGTGGAGAGGGGTTTGAAGCCTGTTTGTCTCCATGGAGATGTAATACTTTGGTTTAAATTGTCCACAGTACGGCTTTAAGAGCCATTCTGTCATTATATATCAAGCAAAAACTCAAGATATCAGTATTTTTAATCACTTTTTCATAAATAAACTAGATGTTTCTATAGTATACACACCCTTAATGTGTTAAATGAATTATTTGGCGAGCTTAAACTCGAATTACTTTTACAATATTTAATGAAAATTGTCAACTGTGTTAAAAAATGCTAAAACTAAAGCTAATCTGTCTTGCATTTATTCAATTTACAGTTTAAGTGCTCAAAAATATCTTCGCTTTCCACAAATTTAAACTTGTATTTTGGC
The DNA here is from genome assembly GCA_030686955.1 of Odontamblyopus rebecca. Taxonomy (NCBI): domain Eukaryota; kingdom Metazoa; phylum Chordata; class Actinopteri; order Gobiiformes; family Gobiidae; genus Odontamblyopus; species Odontamblyopus rebecca. The sequence continues at coordinate 36,757,811 of CM060655.1, forward strand.
TCTGTTGAGTTTATGGACATACTGTGGAACTTTCTAGGCACATCTCCATGGAAACGAGCAGGTGACGGACCCTCCACCGGGCAAATTAGACAATGCGCTTGTAAAACAACATATTTCCAGCGGTTTGACTTTCCCGAAACCTGCCAAAAGCTTTACGCTGGATTGAAATTCTGCACAATAGGCATGATTTTTCTCATAATGTAAATTCCTGTTCGCAAATAAGTATTGATCTCTTTTTGCTGTCATTTCGTGCCAAGATTGGGACAGATTCAAGCTTTTACAATCCCGTTTGCCTCTTGAGAAGCTTGCACTCTTGTGATCATGCAACGTACTTTTATTTATTTCTTTGCTTTTTACAAATTAATAGCGTCTTTTTGCATCTATTCAACGTGTTACATTACGCAAAAGTGACTCTCGTGAGCTTTAAATCATGTTGCAATGCGGTTACCTCGTCAAAAACAGACCTGGAGTTGCGTTTTGAGAGAAGAACTTGGCCTAAATACGCAGGTTTGTGCGTTAAACATGTGTGAACGAAGCAAAAAAAAACACAACTCCGGGTGTGTTTGTGACGAGGAAACAGAATTATAGACGTACAGATCAGAGAATCGTGTAGTAAAGGTTTAAAGGATCTGCACCAGTGCTTTCCTCCGTCTGATGTTTTTGTTGGAGAGGCTGTAGCTGAAACGAAGCCAGACTTATTAAGATGAGTCACTTTTCCTATCTGTCTTATTTTGTATTTGTTCTTGTGCTTAACAAGATCCCACATCAGTAGAGCCTCGTGATTGTTTTTGTATCGGCACCAAAACCGCAACACGGGTCACTGGAAACGAGCGATGTCGCCGGCACCTCCCGCTATCGCAGCCCGTTACCTGATAAATAAACAAATATATTGAATCGCAAGATAAGTTCGTCGGTTTTTACTTATTTTCTTTAAAAGTCTCATATTACTCTGTTTTCTGATCTGTGTTATAATGTTTCCTCATCAAAAACAGACCTGGAGTTGTGTTTTTTTTGCTTCATTCACACACGTTTAACACACAAATCCTGGATATTTTTAGGCTGTGCTCTTCTCTCGAACCGAAAACGCTCCGTTCCACCTTGTGACATCACGTGGCGATACAGGAAGTGCTCCATTACACCTTCACTAGAATCATCTGGATAATTTCAGCTCTGGCGTTGCTAATCTCTACAAAACTAAAGGTAAAATGTAGATGTTGAGCTTGAAAACTACCTCTTCATGACATCACAAGGTGGAACGGAGCGTTTTGAGCTTCGGAGACGCAGACAGACTCATAATAAACACGTGTGAATGGAACAAAACACAACTCCAGGTCTGTTTTTGAGGAGGTAACAACATTATAACATGGCTCAAAGCTCTCAAGAGTCATTTTTGCGTAATATTGGACCTTTTAGCAATTCATTTAGCACAAATTGTGATTGAAATTTGTGTGTTTACAAGTAGGAAAATCCACAAAACTGCAAATTTACGTAATGCTGTGTCCAATGTGGAAATCTCTATGGGGACGTGTCGACTCTGAAATGCATGGGATCCTTGAAGTAGTTGCATTTGTCAAATAAAAATAACTTTGCCTCAGTCCTGGTTCAGACCTGGTTCGGACCTGGTTCAGACCTGGTTCAGACCTGGTTCAGACCTGGTTCAGACCTGGTTCAGACCTGGTTCAGACCTGGTTCAGTCCTGGTTTAGTCCTGATTTGGACCTGGTTCAGACCTGGTTCAGACCTGGTTCAGACCTGGTTCAGACCTGGTTCAGACCTGGTTCAGACCTGGGTCAGACCTGGTTCAGACCTGGCTCAGACCTGCTTTAGTCCTGGTTCAGACCTGGTCCAGACCTGCTTTAGTCCTGGTTCAGACCTGGTTCAGTCCTGGTTTAGTCCTGATTTGGACCTGGTTCAGACCTGGTTCAGACCTGGTTCAGTCCTGGTTTAGTCCTGATTTGGACCTGGTTCAGACCTGGTTCAGACCTGGGTCAGACCTGGTTCAGACCTGGCTCAGACCTGCTTTAGTCCTGGTTCAGACCTGGTTCAGACCTGGTTCAGACCTGGTTCAGTCCTGGTTTGGTCTTGATTTGGTCCTGATTCACCACAAAATATTGCAATAAATCTGTTACGGTGAGATGTTTATGGTGAAAATATGGTACAGAGAGATTTGGATTTCGTTCCATCCTTAATGACAATAAATGTACCAAATAACTGGTCAAAGTGTTTTATAATGTCAGTCTTGTTATTATGTAGAATATCGTAATATCGTGAGCCTCCCCACGATATCGTAAATAAATATCGCACCGTGAGGTTCGTACCGGGACGATATCGTGATGGTCACGTTCCTCCTCTTTACTGTTGGCGGGGAACAGATTAGTCAAAAAAGTTGTGATAGTCCTGTTTTAGTCCTGGTTTAGATCAAACTGGTCTAAAACAGGAAAAACTGGGACATTTCTTGTATCAAATCAGTGGTTTGGGATAAATCTGCTGGGACAGGGCTCAAAACTGGGAAAATGGGGACGTCTGGTCAACCCTAGTCAAAATATAGATGAAAACAAGGCATATTTTTAATCCATTTTGCTTTGGTTTATTGCAATAACATACTTTGAGTGGGCTCGCTTCTCCACAGACCTGACTCTTACTTGGCCTGGGGAAGAGCGGCTTGTTTTCACGGAAATGTTGTACCTTTTTATATTGTTTGTAAGCTATAATCTGTGACCTTTACGGCATAAATCGTATCTGTATCTAAGGAGAATGTTCCAGAGTGGTTAGAACTTTCTATTTCCCGTTAATTATGTCGGAAACTTAGACTTAGACAAACTTTATTGATCCAGACGACAACAAAGAGTTAAAAATATAAATGGTGATAATCAGGGGAGTAACGATGTCCAAGTCTCACGGTGCGATATTTATTCACGATATCATGGGAAAGCTCACGATATTCTACATAATAACAAGACTGACATTATAAAACACTTTGACCAGTCATTTGGTTCAACATTTATTGTCATTAACGATGTTCAAATCTCTCCGCACGATATTCTCACCATTTGTTCGTTCTTTCTTTTTCCGTTCTTTCAATTCTTCGTTCTTTCTTTCTGTTAAAAGTTTAGTTTTTTGTTCTTTCCTTTGTCCGTTTGTCCGCTCTTTCTTTTTCGTTCTTTCGGTTTTTCTTTTACACTGTTTGGCTCTCTCTCTCTTTCGCCCGTTCTTTCTTTCGTTTTTTTTTTCGTTTTCTTGTTCGTTCGTTCCTTCTTTCTTTCGTCCTTTTACGTTCTTTGTCGTTCATTCTTGATTTTGTTCACAGTCGATGCGCGTCTCACGGCTCAACCCAAAGAATGGAGATGTAAAAGTGCTCGGAACAGTCATTTCTTCACGCCGCCTGCGCCGAAACGGAGCAAAGGATCATGGTCTATGTAGTTCCCTCTGTTTTTTTTTTTTTTTTAATCCATTTAAGCAAAGACACTTGGGATTCGATCTGTTGTGATGCTCCGCGATATTATTGTGAGACCTCTGACGATACGAAATCACCATATTTCGGTTATTGTTACGCCCGTAGTGATAATAAATTCTAAATTCGTAGCAAAAAAGATTTTAAAAAATGAAATACTCGTTCTTTCTTTGTGGTCTTATGGTTTAGGCTTCACTTTACGTCCAAACAGATGCATTTTGGATGTCGGGCTTTAAATTATTTAGCGTCGGATAAGGTGGATTCTGTATAATCAATAGTGCAAAAGCCATGTCAAAAAAACACTACAATATTCATGAACACTGGGGCCTCCGTCAAACCCGTTCGTCTCCTCCAATATCCGGAGACTTCCTGTCAGATTCCGGTATGGATCTGCCCCCCGTCTCCTCCCCTTCACCTAACGTTTTTTTTATTTTTTTTTTAATGCTTTTTTAACGCTCAGATTCTCCTCAAACGTGACATTTTCGACAGCAGAAAGCGGAAATCTGTCCGGATGAATGAATAAACGAGTCCTTCACGTTTCGGAGCGTAAAACGGGATGTTTCGTCTGAAGAGGAAGTGACGTCGCATAAATAATCGGCGTCTTTGGGGATCTGATAATTGCGACGGTTTAAATTGTGGTTTTGATTTGATTTGGAGTCGTCCCGGAGCTTTAATCGGATCCTCTGACGTCCTCCTCTTGTCTTCCTCGCTTCCCTCTCTTTGTCTCTCTTCTTTTTCTATCTCTATCGCTCTCTCCTCCTTTTCTCTCTTTCTTCCGCTTCCTCTCTTCCTCCTCCTCCTTATCTTTCTCCGTCTCTCGTTCTCTGTCTCTTTCTCTTTCTTTTCCTCATCCTTTTCTCTCTTTCTCTCTCTTTCTTTGAGAGAGAGGAGAAGAGAGGGAGGAGAGGAGGAGAGAAGGAGAGGGAGGAGTGAAGGAGAGGAGAAAAAAGTGAGGAGAGGGATCACAGAGACCCAAGTGAGAAGAGAAAGAGGGAGGAGGAGGAGGAGGGGAGCGGGAGAGAGGAGAAGAGGTGGAGATGGAGAGAGAAAAGGAGGTGAGAGAGAGAGAGGGAGAGAAAGGACCTCCTCCATTTTCTCTATCTCCTCCTCTTCTCCTCTCTCCCTCTCCCCTCCTCCTCCTCCTCCCTCTTTCTCTTTCTCCCTTGGGTCTCTGTGATCCCTCTCCTCACTCTTTTCTCCTCTCCTTCACTCCTCCCTCTCCTCCTTTCCTCCTCTCCTCCCTCTCTCCTCCTCTCCACCCTCTCTCCTCCTCTCCTCCCTCTCTCCTCTCCTCTCCTCCTCTCTCCTCTCCTCTCGTCCTCTCCTCCTCTCTCCTCTCCTCCTCTCTCCCCCTCTCCTCTCCTCCTCCTCCCCCTCTCCTCTGTATTTGGACAGGAAACAGAAGGAGCAGATTGTGACCGGCCCCAAATGTCACCAGGAGACGGTCGCCTCCAAATGTCAACTCGATAACGCTCGATAGATAATTCTCCTCCTCCTCCTCCTCTTCCCTCGGTTTCAACTCCTCCCTCCCTCCCTCTCTCTCTCTCACTTCTCTACATCCCGTCTTTCTTTCTCCCTCTTCCCTGTATTTCCTCCCTTCCTTCCTTCGTTATAACTCCCACAGTCCAGTCTTTCCTCCTCGCTCATTTTCTCCTCTCTCACTCCCAACTTTTTCTATTCCTTCTCTTTTCTCTCTTTCTCTTCTCCTTTTCTCTGTCCCTCTTTCACCCCTCCTTCACTTTTTTCCAATCTACCTCCTCTCTCATCCCTCCCTTTCCCTCTCTTTCCCCGTAAGTCTCCTCTTCCACTCCTCTCTCTCGTTTCATACAATTATCAGTCTATTCTGTATCCCTCTCTTCTCTTGCTCTCCTTTTATCAGTCTATCATGTCTTGCCCCTCTTTCTCCCCTCTTTCAGGTATTTATCAGTCTATCCTGTATCTCTCTCTTCTTCTTGCTCTCCCTCCACTCCTTTTTCATGCATTTATCAGTCTATCCCCCCTCTCTCTCCTTTTTCATACAGTTATCAGTCTATCTTGTCTCTCTCTTTCCCTTCTTTCTCCCTCTTTCCCCTCCTCGCATTTATCAGTCTATCTCGTCTCTCTCACTCCTCCTCTCCTCTTTCATCCATTTATCAGTCAATCCCGTCTCTCCTTCTCTCTCTCTCTCTCCATGTCTCTCCCTCTTTCATACAGTTATCAGTCTATCTTGTCTCTTTCTCCCTCTTTCATGCATTTATCCCTCTCTCCACGGCGGGGCTTCTTGTCGTTTTGATTGCTCACTTGTTCCACCACAAAGCTCTCCACCTCCGTCTCGGCGCTCTTGCCGTTTCTCTTCCTCTCGCGTCGTTTTTTTTTTCTTGGCTCTTCACCCGTTTTCTCTCTCGTCTCCGTCACGTGTTGTTGCCACGACGACGCCATGGAAACTCGGGCTGTTTACACGGCGAAACCGGAGCTGCCGGATTCGCCCGGACGCTCGTTCGCTCCGTTGTGAAGCCGAGATCGAGGAGAAAACGCCGGCTTTTACCTCCTTCACCCCCGTCAGTCACACGCCAGTTCGTCCGCATCAATTAAACCGGTGACATTATGGAAAACGATAAAGAAAAGTCCACAGCTCAGATTTGACTCTGAATTAAAGAAAAACGTTGTGATAAAGATTCAGTAATTACCGTCTGAAATACAATGGTTAAGGTCGCGCTGTGAGACGTAATCGTTTTTGTTTTCTGCTTTAAAAAGGCCATGAAAACACTTAATTCCTAATGAAACAGATTATCTGGAATTTAATTAACTTAACTCCAAAGTAATAAGTTAAATTCCGAATTAAAGGGGAACTCCAGCATGTTTTAAGCTAAAGTCCGTTGCTAGAGGTGGTGGAATTCTGTCAGAAGCCAAAAAACGGCACAGATCAGCATTTCCTCGGCGGAGATCTCACTGTGGCAGGACAACAAACTCGTGTAGTGATGGGGGCAAGTTCTGAACTTCCACGTAAAACACCACCCCCCCGCCCCCCCCCCATCTAGGTCCTTTTAACTGAAGTGATTTAAATTGCAGTTTTCTTCGAAGCCATATGAAAAGGGGGTGAAGAGGCGGTGGAGGCATTCGCGGGGCTGTTGGACCTGTGTTGGACCTGTGTTGGACCTGTGTTGGGGCTGTGTTGGACCTGTGTTGGACCTGTGTTGGACCTGTGTTGGGGCTGTGTTGGGGCTGTGTTGGGGCTGTGTTGGGGCTGTGTTGGACCTGTGTTGGACCTGTGTTGGACCCGTGTTGGACCCGTGTTGGACCCGTGTTGGACCCGTGTTGGATCCGTGTTGGATCCGTGTTGGACCTGTGTTGGACCTGTGTTGGGGCTGTGTTGGGGCTGTGTTGGGGCTGTGTTGGACCTGTGTTGGACCTGTGTTGGACCTGTGTTGGGGCTGTGTTGGGGCTGTGTTGGGGCTGTGTCGGACCCGTGTTGGACCTGTGTTGGCCCCGTGTTGGACCCGTGTTGGACCCGTGTTGGATCCGTGTTGGGGCTGTGTCGGACCCGTGTTGGGGCTGTGTTGGGGCTGTGTTGGGGCTGTGTTGGACTTGTGTTGGACCCGTGTTGGACCCGTGTTGGACCCGTGTTGGACCCGTGTTGGGCCTGTGTTGGGCCTGTGTTGGGCCTGTGTTGGACCCGTGTTGGACCCGTGTTGGACCCGTGTTGGACCCGTGTTGGACCCGTGTTGGACCCGTGTTGGGCCTGTGTTGGGGCTGTGTTGGGGCTGTGTTGGACCTGTGTTGGGGCTGTGTTGGGGCTATGTTGGACCCGTGTTGGACCCGTGTTGGACCCGTGTTGGACCCGTGTTGGACCCGGGTTGGACCCGGGTTGGGGCTGTGTTGGGGCTGTGTTGGACCTGTGTTGGGGTTGTGTTGGGGCTGTGTTGGACCTGTGTTGGGGCTGTGTTGGGGCTGTGTTGGGGCTGTGTTGGACCTGTGTTGGACCTGTGTTGGGGCTGTGTTGGACCTGTGTTGGACCTGTGTTGGACCTGTGTTGGACCTGTGTTGGACCTGTGTTGGGGCTGTGTTGGGGCTGTTGCTGTGGGTGTGAAATGTTCCGCAGTGTTGTCATGCCAGAGCGCTGTGTTTGTCTTTATAAAAGGAGCATGAGTCACGTCTCAGTCTCTGTCACAACAGCTGATCACAGAGGGACACAGCTGCTGCTCCACTCCTCTGTCTATATCTGTCTCTCCATCTTTCCATCGTTCTCTCTCTACTGTGGTTAATGCTCTCTCTCTCTCTCCTTTTCTGCTCTCTCTCTCCTCTGACACTCCCTCTCTTTTTCTCTCTTCAGAACAGTTCCTGATTATTTTTCTTTCTTCTCTGTGTGTCACTCTCTTCCTCTCCCCCTTTCTCTTTCCCTCTGAACAGTCGTTGAAGCTCTCTCTTTCCCTCTCTCCTTCCCTCTTTCTCCCCTTCGCTCTCTCTCTCTCCATCTTTTTCTCGTCTTTCCTCTCTCTCTTCAGATTCCCCCATCTGTTTCTCTAAACCCCTCTCTCCTCTGAATGTGTTTTGATTCCCTTCATCTCTCTCTATGTCTCTCTCCCTCCATCCTCCGCCTCTCTTAACAGTTGCTTATATCGTCTCTCTCTTTCCCTCTCCTCCCTTCTCTCCTCTCTCTACCTCTCTCCTCTTAATAGTAGCTGATGTCGTCTCCCTCCCTCTCTCCTTCCTTTCTCTCCTCTCTTTCTCCCTCTCTTCTTAACATTTGCAGATGTCATCTCCCTCCTTACCTCTCTCTCTCCCTCCCTCTCCCTCTCTCCTCCCTCTCTTCTTCCTCCCTCTCTCTTCTTAAGTTGCTAATGTCTTTTCTCTTTCTCTCTCCTCCCTCTCTCCTCTCTCTTCTTTCTTAACACTTGCTGATGTTGTCTCTCTCCCTCCTTCCCTCTCCTCCCTCTCTTCTCTCTCTTTCTTCTTAACAATTGCTGATGCTGTCTCTCTCTCTTCTCTTCTCTTTTCTCTCTCTTAACAGTTGCTGATGTCCTCTCTCTTCTTTCTCTTTAACAGTTGCTGATGTCTTCTCTCTCTCCTCTTCTCTTTTTTTCTTCTCTCTTTAACAGATGCTCATGTCCTCTCTCTCTCCTCTTTTTTCTTCTCTCTTTAACAGATGCTCATGTCCTCTCTCTCTCCTCTTTTTTTTCTTCTCTCTTTAACAGATGCTCGTGTCCTCTCTCTCCTCCCTCCCCATCTCTTCTCTCTCTTCTCTCTAACAGTTGCTGATGTCTTCTCTCTCCCTCTCTCTTTTCCCTCTCTTCTCTTTTCTTTCCCTCTTCATAACAGTTGCTGATGTCTTCTCTCTCTCTTTCCTCTCTTTTCTCTCCCTCCCTCTCTTTCCCTCTCCTCCCTCTTCTCTTCTCTCTAACAGTTGCTCATGTCCTCTCTCTCTCTCCTCTCTCTCCATCTCTTCTCTCTCTTTCTCTCTAACAGTTGCTGATGTTTTCTTCTTTCTTCTTCTCTCGTGTTTTGATCGGGCCTGACTCATAATGACACATTTGGCTCTTTCCTTCACAGTCTGCGGCAGGCGGCATCGGCACGGCACCGATTTCAGACGCTTTATTTGTCACTGATCGGCCTCTGCTTCTAAAAAAAACTATTTATTAACATCCAGAAATCAGAATTATCCCAAGTACCACGAATTTTGGATTTAGTTTTATTTTCGTACACATGTCTCGGGCGTCTTTTATAACCTTATAGCTTCTGGGAGTTCCCTTTTACAAGACTTCCATAAAATTACATGAACTTTTATGAATGTTTGCATATGTTTCATAAAATAAATACAGAAAAAATAATGAAAACAACAACAAAAAAACTACAATACAACTTATAAGTGATCTTTGCTCAGAGGAAGTTGAATTTTAAGTTATTGAATATTTATCTTGAGAAAATTTAACTTCTAAACCTGCATTTTCTTTTTAGTATTTATTCCCCAAACTGTGCAATGGCTTAAGGTTTAGCATCTCCCATCCCCCACCCCCAAGCTGCTTCACAGAGACATACAATGCATGGTTTTTTTTACACTTTTTAATTACTTTTCTGGACAATTTTGCCTGTTTTAAATCAGTATCTCCATGATTAAACCTTTACCAAATCTCTAGTAACTCCTGCGTCCTCAAAAGACTCAAAAACGCCGTAACCGGGAGCTACTTCCTCTCGTTTCTTGACCCCACGTAGTTGTGAAATGTCCTCAGGCGCTGCTGTTGTGATTGCCTGTGATTGTGTTGTGTTTGTGTTGCGACGTGGAGGTTTTAGCCGCGACGGGGCTGTAAAGGTTTGCCCCGGGCTCCAGCTGACAGACCGGACCTCCCCCTCGGAGTTCTGCCCCCGGGGGGAGAGGGTCTGCGAGTGTGGGGGTCAAACGGCTCTTCACGTGGAGCAGGGGGCTGTCGGTGATACTAAAGATGAACTGCAATCGAATTTAACTTTAAAGAGTGTCGTTTTTTAGTGGTTTAGTCGATCTATTGGTTCATGGTGTCAAAGATTTGTGTCAACCTATTTCAGTTTAGATTTTCAAGATTTATGTGGGACGATAGTCGAGTAGATGGAGAGAATATTCAGGAATTTAATCTGCATTTGTTGAAATGCGTTGTTTCCTGTCACTTTTCTGCATACACGGCAAAACAGCTTGGCCGAAATTTAAGATATAAACACTTAAATCTATCAGGAAACAACTGGGAAAGGGGAAAAAAACATAAAAAAGTCCTCAAAAGTGCTGTTCCTGACATTGGTCTTCCCCCGGTACAGATATATTATAAGTAGCTCTCAGGAAGTGCACTGTTAGCATGGCAATTGTTGTTGTTTCCTTAGCGTGAGTGCAAAAAGTGCTCTTGTGTCTGTAGTTTGCGAAAAGAGCTTATGAAATAATCGTGGTGAGTAATTAGGAGCACCACAATCTGTTTTAAATGAGCTATATCTGTTTTCACGTTTTAAGACGGTAAAAATCAGGTACAGCACCTTAAAAAATAGTTAAAAAATAGAAAAAATACTATATTAAATGCAGGTTTTAAATGAATATTCAAGATTTTTTTAGGTCCAAGTCTTCGGTTTAATTAATTTGTGATTGTAGGCTTTATTTTTAGGAAAGGGTTCATCTGCATTTGAAATCTCATGAACTGCAAATAAGCTTGGCCAAAATTTAAGATATAAATGCTTAAATCTATCAGAAAATGACTTAAAAGTAGTAAAATGATCTGTACAAGCAGCAAGATAAATTTACTTGACGAGTTATCTTAAAATAAACTACCTCTAAACTAGATTTAAATAGTCTCAGAACTAATAAGTCAATAACAAACCTGAAAACAAGATGAATAACCTGATATAAGTGTTAAAACCTGCGGTGTAAATAGATTTAATTGATTGTTAATTGCAACTAATCTCTTACTGAAAAATAATTGTTGAAATATTCGCTTAATTATTAAAAATACTTATTAGTTGCAGCCTTAAAATTGTTGTTTTTGGATGAAATTTTGTGCAGTTGTCGCCTTTTGAGTGCAGTTTTCGGACAGATCAGGTCATGTTCACTCAGTTTGATCGCCTCTGCACAGATCTGACTTGTAACTTGGCCTTGCAAAGCTGTAAAATTTCCATATAATCCAAAAGTTACATAGTGCACCTTGACATTCTTTTGTTCGTTCACAAAACTGTCGCCCAAAGCGCCCAAACTCTTTCCGACCTCTTCCCCCCGTTTCCCGTCCCAGCCCTGCGCCCTCTCCCGTCTCTCTCCTCGGTCGCGGTTCTGCCTACCCAGCATGCACTTCACTCCAGATTTACGAGTCTGCCGTGCGAAATGGCTCCCGCTCCCCACGGCCGCATGATGAAGTGGCCTCAGAGTAATTGCGTCGTATTAAACGCTGTTGCCACGTTGATATTTCCCGCATGGGTCCAGTGGAGACAGATTGGACGCGCCGAGAGTTGGTTTTGGGACCGATCTGCTGGAGGTTTTTTTCGTGGGAGAAGGGAGAAGTTTGAGCCAGAAATGCTGCTCTTCAGACGAGATTGGATGATTTTAGCTGGAGATTTTGTCTAGGTAAACGGTTGAGGTGCTCTGTGTGAGGTTTTGGGGTGGGGGGTGAGTTTCCAGGCATTAAAACTCACTTTTCCATGACTGATTTTCTTAGTTATGGCTATAGTTACAGTTTACTTTTCGACTGGGGGTCCGTCGCCTTCATATTTCTATAGATATGACATCGCTCTGCCTTAAAAGTCCCACAGTGTGACATTAAACAGCTCTGCTTTACATTTTACTCAATTACAGGTGGTTTTATAGATCAAAAATACCAAGAAAAACAGGCGTTCTGACTGTGAGCGGGGTCGCCTCTCCACAGATCTGACCTGTAATGAATACAGTACAACAATAATAATGTAATGGCTTCTTCTAGTTGCTTGGACACCCCCACAGCTGGTCCACAGACTGATTGGTTCTTTTAGTCACTGAAGACGTTTGAATTAAATGTGATAAAATGTACGTGGAGGATAGTAAGTAAGTAAAGTTCATTTATATACGGCTTTTCACAGACAAAGGTCACAAAGTGCTTCACATACAAAAGATAAAAAACATAATATAACATAATAAAATCAGTCATAACAGCTCTGAAACCTAAGCAGGGACACTTGTTCAAAGAGAAATGTTCTGAATTGCTGTAGCTCTCCACCCCATTATAAGTAGGTCTCCAGAAGATTTCTGAATGACGTATTATACCAACTCACTCAAATGTGATTAATTACTATTGTAAAAGTGTTATTTTGACCTTTGCGCACTAATAAATGGATAATGGATTATGTTTTAAAGGCATCTAACTGTATAACATCTAAGGCTTTCCCTCTTAGATCGACTCAGTTTCTTGCAGTCTCTAAAATGAGTAGCTCTCCGGCATTTTTGTTTTCTAAAAGTAGCTCACTGGATGCAAAAGGATCCTGATCTGCACTTTCTAGAGAGCGTAGGTTCATTAGACAACACGCACTGCAAAAAAGCTTGGCCAAAATGTGAGATATAAACACGTAAATGTATCAGAAAATGACTTAAAAGTGGTGAAATGATCTGTCCACGCAGCGAGATAAAGTTATCTTAAAATAAACGACCTCTAGACAAGAGCGAAGCCGTCTCAGAACTATTAAGTCGATAATGAACCCGAAAACAAGATGAATAACCTGATATAAGAGTTAAAACCTTGGCCAGTGTGGGCGTGGGTCCACCAGGATCATTTGTACCCAGAGCCCAGAGTTTGGCGCTTACACCTCGGACTCTCAGTTTCACTTTCATCACGGTGCGTAGCTGTAACTCTAGAGCTTTGTTTTGTGGTTTAACTTTTAGAAGTCGTCTTAAATTCCACTATCGCTTTGTTTTCACTGCAGCGTTCACAATTACAAGTGTCAGATTATCACTGACTCAGAATGTGTGAAATTTCTACTCACTTGGCCAGTCACTTGTAATATTATTAGGCCTGAATAAAGAAGAAGAATGAAGTGCACTGTGGAACTTGTTGGTTGTTTCTGCTCGTTTCTATGGGTATGTGATTGCTTTGCCTGGAATGTTCCGCAGTCTGGCATTACACATCTTAAGGCAAGCGTGAGAAAAAATGGTGTAAACAAAGAATGCTTTCAAAAATATAAATAATGATTGTTTGTTTTTATCTATTTAAATTTGTGCGGTACATAACTTCTCCGTATCACATTTCTCCTCAAAAGTTTTGTCAACCATCATTATTTGGTTAAAGAACGTAAAAAATAACAGAAAAACGCAGCGCAGCCCCGGGTCAAAATCCCCTGAACACGTCACTGAAGATCACGCGCTACAGAATCACAAACGATAAACTCAATCGAAGAAAATCGCAGCAGAACACAAAGTTTGATTAAAGCCGTTAATGTTGTTTTTTACCGTTGGTTTTACGTTACCGAGCGACACTTTTCATGCTGGAGTTATGGGGAAGAGTCTTTCTACTCTCCATATTCCTTTGTTTGAGAAATAAAGTAACACAAATTCAAGAATTGTGTTTTTCTTTGCTGGTAGGTCTATGAAATAGGCTGTAAAATGGGTATTAGGTTTTTATATCAATGGTCTTAATCTCATACCTCATGTTTTTGGCTTGTTTTAGTTTTTTATCTTAAGAAAACCTGCCTAAAGTTCAGAAGAAGATTTATTTATTACACATTACATCTTATCACAGTTTGGAACATCTGGTACATATTTGGACACTTGTGCCGAATTGACATATTTTTACAAAAAGGGTCACAGCACCAAACTCTTAGGCCTCAAGTCTGAAATTTTACACAGTTGTTGCCAACAACTTCAGCAGTGAGTGTAGTGAGCCACAAATGCCTAGGATGAAGTATGCCCAAGTTAAGCCTTTTTTATTTAGTTTTTTCCGAGGCAAAAAATTTAATTTTTTGAATTTTTGAATGTCTGTACTGTAAGTTAGCTGCACTCACAGTCTTCATATACATATCTGCAGAAACTAGAAAGTCTAAGCTTTAAAATGATGCATCACACAAGCATGTGGGGTCCAAGATTTTCTTTTAATCAGCTGTGACATTTGAGTTTGTGTTACCGTTGTGCACAGACAAAATTAGACGGGTGGCAACAGGTTAAAAAGGTTTTAAAAAGACTTGAATTTAACTTGAAGAAACCTGTAGGAACCCTGAAAGTGTGGTCACACCAAATATTGATTTGATTTAGATTTCTCTTTTGTTCATTCACTGCATTTTGTTGATTGATGAAAATAAATGAACATTTCTGAAGGCATTTCTAGTTTACAGCATTTTTTCCTTGTCTATAACTTTGGCACAGTACTGTATATCTTACATTTATTCAGTTACAGGTGGTTTTATAGGTCAAAAATACCTAGAAAAACAGGCGTTCTGGCCGTGAGCGGGGTCGCCTCTCCACAGATCTGACCTTTCACTTGGTCTCTGTGAAGATAGAAAGGTTTAATACTGTGAAACGTTTCAGATAAAGAAAGAACATCGGGCATCAATTCTAGCATCAGAATCAAGTCTTTTTCCTTCGTATCAAGATTGATTTTAGTTTTTGATTTGTGAAAATTGCTTTAAGATCGAGTTCTTTAAGGTTGCCTCTCCACAGATCTGACCTGGAACTTGGTCTGGTTTGGTCTCCGTGAAGATAGAAAGGTTTAAGACGATACTGTTGAACATTTCAGACAAAGCGATGACTTCTCCGTGGAGAAAAAGCCTTTGACGGGCGCTCCACCAGAAAAGTTTTTCTGACAAACTTTGCGATCGGATTTGTGTCGTTTCTGTTGACATTTTTCTGCGATTCTGTTCGGAGTTTGCATTGTCAACTCGTCCAGAAGAACTGACAAAAGGCTGAAATCTGAACCGGCAAACTCATACACGAGTCGCCTTTCAGAACATGTTTGTGCAGATATAAACGATGAGGGTGAGGAGTTTTCACGCACAATAACACTGGAGGTTTTGTTTGGATGAAATGATGGTACTTAAAAACTTGCGGCTTTAATCATTTTCTAATTACGTCCATACAGGGAGCGATTTTTTGTTTCAGTGGTGTTTAATCTCACGACTCTAAATGTCACAGTATTTTTTTGCATTCAAAGAGCCTCTCGAACTCGCACGAGCGTTTCTCAAATACCTGAGTGACGGCTTCAGCGACTCCGTTGTAATTACGAGGACTTAACTTTTCAACACACAGAGGCCAAACGTACTGAGTGAATCTTTGGACTGACCCAGATTCTTGAACCGCAAAAACGCAACAAGAAACGGGACGAAAACTGATCCTATATTTGTAATTTAGTCATTTGAGAAGTCATATGGATTATTAGGCTGAATCATCGACTCTTTAGCAGCTTAATAACACAATTTATAAGTTATAACATTTATTTCCTCGAACGTTTTTGGGTATTGTGGACGTCAAGTGTTCACAGGTTCCAATACCGATACTGTTGTGAATTTGAGACGTATATTACGCCATTTTTAGGTATTTGCAGCATGAACTTAAAGCAATTTTCACAAAACAAAACCTAAAATCAATCTTGATACGAAGAAAAAACGCTTTTATCGGTTCTGATGCTAGAATTTTATTGTAACGCCCAATGTTCTTTCTTTATCTGAAACGTTTCACAGTATTAAACCTTTTTATCTTCACGGAAAACCAAACCGGACCAGGTTACAGGTCAGATCTGTGGAGAGGCGACCCCGCTCACAGTCAGAATGCCTGTTTTTCTTGGTGTTTTTGAGCAATAAAACCACCTGTAATGGATTAAATGTAACATAGAGCTGTTTAATGTCATACGGTGGAACATTATAGGCGGTGCAATGACATGACATGACAAAAAATAGTAGAAATTTTCATAATACTTAGGCTAAAAGAGTATGACAAATCTTGAATATAAGTGTTGCCTGAAAAAATACGCATTGGACCTTTGCTTTTGTCAGATTAAAGGTGACTGCAGACTGGTAAAATCTGTAACCTGATGTCAAATATCTGATCGAAGTGGTTTAAAAAGCGTAATTATCTACAACAACGTAAAGGCTTTTGCACCAGACCTTCCCCAACTTCTTCAGGCCGAGCTTCAGACGTGAGGTCGGACTTTCCAGAGGAGGTCTTCTTTTTAAATCTATTTATTTTTGTTTGTATTCAGTCTTGACGCGGGTGACACACATTATAACGCGGGGAACAGAAGTGAAGCCCAGAGGCACGAGCTCATGTTCTGAAATCAGAGCCTGGTGAAAAACACGTCTCTGTAGCCCCAAGAGACGGAGTTCGAGACAGGTGATTTATAAGGAACATGAGCTGGGAAGAGGGCGAGGAGGAGGGGCCCGTTTACAGTCATTTAAACTCACTTTTCCAGGACTTTTCCAGGACTGTGTTGGTCATGGTTATAGTTCCAGGTATAGTTAAGGATACCACGGCTGACAGTGACTCGGTGGTTAGTGCGGCGATCCCTCAAGCTGTAGGGAGGATCAATTCCCGACTGTATGAATGTGACGTACGCCTGAGTGTTGGTGTTCAGAGGTGATCGACACACTTTGTTGAAAAGTTTAACGTGGGATTTAAACGCGCAAGGCACCGGTTTGAGGGTCAGGGTCTATTTACCGCCCACTGCTGCGGGTGCGTTTGAACTTTTCTTGGTTTGGTCCTGATTTGAGCTCATGTAGATTTGGGCTGCTTTAGTTTCAGGTCCCCCTTCTCCCTCCGGACGCCTTTAGTTGGCCGAGTTACACACTGTGATGTATTGAGCCGTTCTATATCGTAATAAAATTAAATGTGAAGGTAGTGAGACCAAATGTCGGGCTTTGTTTATGTCATTTTACTGACCGTTTGTGCCTCGCTTGGCCCTGACATGGACTATTCCGGAGGATATTGGCAACACTGTCTTTACTCTGTTTGTGTGTGTTTGAGACCACATCATTTTTGCATGTTTCGTTTGTATGACCAGTTCTGTGCAAAAGTTTAAGGCAGGTGTGCAAAAAAAGCTGTAAACAAAGAAAGGTTTCAAAAATATAAATAATGATTGTTTGTTTTGATCAATTTACAAAATGCAAAGTGAGCGAACAAAAGAAAACGTCATTAAGAACTCTCTTCAGCGTAAAGAAGAAGCAGAAGTTGTGTTGGTGATGGTCTGGCCCCGCAGAGCCCTGACCTCAGCATCATGGAGTGTGTCTGGGATTAACATGAAGAGACAGAAGGATGTGAGGAAGCTCCATCCACACAGGATCTGATCTTAGTTCTTCAACATGTTTGGAACAACCGACCAGCCCAGTTCCTTCACAAACTGTCTGCAAATAAACCTAGAAGAACTGATGCTCTTCTGAAGGCAACGCTCACACCAAAGATTGATTTGATTTAGATTTCTCTTTTGTTCATTCACTGCATTTGGTTGATTGATGAAAATAAATGATGAACACTTCCATTTTTGAAGGAATTCCGAGTTTACAGCATTTTTTCCACCTGCCTAAAACTTTTGCACAGTACTGTATATGAACAAATGTGTTAAGATATATTGTAATTTGCGTGTGTCATTAGTACGATATATAATGCAATTTATAGCTTTTTATGTATATAAGTTAACTAACTTAAATAACTAACTTAGTTTCATAAAGGGTACAATTCAGGGGGACTTCAGCCTCGGGGACTTTCCAGCTGATTTCCACCGACTTTGACGTGTATTCCCTATGAATTTCCTACTTCACTTCGCTGCACTAATACGAGAAACATTTCAGAGTTTCAGTTTCAGAGTTTGTAAAGGTCCAAACTACAGGTACCACAAGCTTCTTTATAAAACTTTCTATTATCTAAATAACTGCAGCCTTTGCGATTTGACAATTTCGCCATCTAAAATTGCGATTTCGATTGCGGTACATTGTGCAGACCTTTCGAGTAAACTTTTAGAAGACCAGATGTTTAGTTCTTTACTGACACCAGGTTAAAAATAGTCTTGCCACATTTATTTAAGTCCTCCCTGTAGAGCCCCATGTAAGTGGTCTGGTTTGGTCTCCATGAAGATAGAAAGATAGAAAGGTTTGTAGTTTTTCTTTACAAGCTTTGCAATCAGATTTATGTTTAAGTTTTTCTTAGATTTTCTTAAACTCGTCCAGAAGAAATGACAAAAGTCTATGAATTCCCTACATCGCTGACATGAGTTGAGCACGTAGTACAAAAATTTAATAATATTTGAGAAAAAAACGAAATAAAATGCTGCACTAATACAAGAAACATTTCAGAGCGTTTGTAAAGGTCTAAATGACATGTACAACAGGCTTCTTCATGAAAACTTTCTATTAGTCTTTGTAATTTGATAGTTTTGTGATCTAAAATTGCGGTACATTGTGCAGACCTTTCGAATAAACTTTTAGAAGACCAGATGTTTAGTTCTTTACAGGCACCGGGTTAAAAATAGTCCTGCCACATTTATAAGTCCTCCCTGTAGAGCCCTATGTAACTCAGCACTGCCGCGCTCACAAGTTCAAGGCCACAGCTCTGCAGAGGACGCGCTCGTATTGTAATTTCCTCCGTGTTTTTTCCTTTTGGTTGCGTTTGTCCCGCAGACGTGGGGTCCTGGCGAGGCTGCGGTCACCTCGGGGGGTAATAAACTGGATGTCTCTGTGGGGGTGGGGCAGTGAGCGGGGCAGGGGAGCAGATAAGCGGCAGGAGACTCCGTGTCTGCTGCAGGGAAAGAGGCGCTTCCAAGGACACGCAACTCCAGAAACTCCAGAAACTATCGGGGCTGGGAAAACCGCGAGGTCGGGACGAGTTTTCAAGTTGCGTTTTTGATGATTAGGTGTAAAAAGACAAATGAAGCCACATGAAGGAGGAGGGGAGGAGGGGTAATTAACTTGTTTGGTTTTGGTGTCAGACAAATGGAGAATGTTTTGGTGGGAAAGTTGTGTTTTTTCAAGCCTTTTGCGCTTTATGGAATCTTGTTTTTACGACTTCTGGACACCGCAGTCTAACGCGGCACTATGTAAATGTTCTGGAGGGTCTGTCGGGAAATGCTCTCCCTGGAATGTTCCGCAGCAGGGCATTAAAATGATCTTGCTCCACAAAACAAGACGCTGCTAGTAGTAGTGGAAAGGCGGCCTAAGATACTATGAAACATTTCTGACAAAGCATTAACTTCAACATCTCAATTTAATCAGTTCTTTGCAGATGAAGAGGCTGTAGGTTTGACCCTTGACCCGCTGTGTTTTCATTTGGACCCACAGAAGAAAAAAACCTCTGCCCCCTGCTGTAGAGACGAGCAGGGCAAGTTTAAGAAAGTCCCTTTAAAAAGAGTGAAAAAGTGAAAAAGTTTTTGTTTATATGATGTTCAATGATTCTCTGCTCACATTTAAGTTGAGGAGTAGTAGTTGTTGTTGTTGTAGTAGTTCTATTAGTTCTTGTTGTAGTAGTAGTTGTAGTTGCAGTAGTTATAGTAGTAGTAGTTGTAGTAGTAGTTGTAGAAGTAGTTGTTGTTGCAGTAGTTGTAGAAGTAGTTCTTGTAACAGTAGTTGTTGTAATAGTAGTTGTAGTAATTGTAGTTGTAGTAGTAGTTGTTGCAGTAGTTGTTGTTGCTGTTGCTGTTGCTGTTGCTGCTGCTGTAGTAGTTGCAGTAGTTGTAGTAGTTGTAGTAGTAGTAGTAGTTGTTGAAGTAATTGTAGTAGTAGTAGTATTTATTCTGTCATTTTGCAGCACTACAAAACAAAACATAGACGACAACCCCATGGATCATGACCGAAGGGGTTTAGGCTGAAGTAAAAGTACTTCTAATGCCAAACCCTACTGATTGTACACTGTATATAGGAGGCAAAATCAAAATGAAAACAAACTAAATTTAATGCCTCATTCATTCATTCCATATCTTTCAGAACATATCGTTTTAAACAGCGAAGTGCAAAGTGTTTTATGTGTAAAACCAATCAGTTCAGAATGAGGTCATGTGATCTTTAGGAGCCTCTGTGTCTGCGGCAGGACTGAGGCGTTTTCAAGGACAAACCGCTCTATAGAAACTTATACCTTTGACTTTTTCATTCACAATAACAGGCCTGGGAAAGCATGAGGTCATCGGTGCATCATGGGAGATCATATTTTAGACCAAGTTACACTGAGAAATGCACATGGCCTCCTTGGACCTGCCACGATAACCCCACTAAAGAGGAGGCTGAGGAGAGGCTGAGCGACTGTGCTAAGGACGATGTCTGGAGAGAAAATACAACCCTGTTTGTCCTTCTTGTTTACCCACTTTAAAACCCTTTTTGCACGGGATTGGTATTGTGGAGGATGTCGGAGATCTTAATCCTGTGCGAATCAACAATGTCTGTAATTTGTCAAGTAAAAATTCAGCCGCAAAGGACCGACTATATCTCGCCAAACGCAGACGTCCGGCGATGATACTTGTCCCGTGAAAATCTCCATCTCAGCATTTGTTGTTGTAATTGCGCCTGTTCTATTTCTTGCTTATCTTTCTGCGTTCTTTTCTCTTTCGATCTCTGTGTCAATGTCGGTCAAATAGAGTGATTTACGGACTTTGCTGATCCTGTGCGAATGCGCTGCGAGTAACACGGAGGTGGGGCGGTAATTAGCAAATTACCAGACGTTCCCAGGTTGCACTTATCCCATTTGAATAGCTCTTAAGTTGTATTTAATAAAGTAATTCATGCATTTTTGAGTAGACTTTATTCTCCTGTATTTAAGGCGCCATTGCTCAGAAAATACCCATATCCCCGACCCCATAATGTTGTCAGGGTACCAAAATTTCTCGATTTTTGATATTAAGGAATAGATGGCGGCCAAGCGTTCATAGCGGCATCGCTTTTTGATCCAATGTCGGCTCTTCCTGTCATTGTGAAGCATAATTCACCAAGCATTGGATTGTTCACCCACTACCGTGAACGTAAACTGGGGTTAGACTGTCATGAGACAGGTTAGTTTTACCCTACTGATGATGTGTTGTTGCAATAATAATCCTGCTCAGTACTGATCCTGTCGAGGTACGTAGGCGTATACTAGTCTATGTGCTCTTACACTTGTTCTGATACAGTTCTAGATCATTCCAAAGCTTCAGGAAAGGTTTATTTCCAGTGCTTCCCTCAGCACTTTAGAGTTTGAGCAGCTGCCTTGACTACGTCCTAGCCTCCGCTGAATTTCATTTCTCTCCAGCGACTAGTCAGGAATCAGAATACACTCGGCGGTTAGAAAGAACCCTGGAAGTTGTAGTCAGCGTTCCAGCCAATCAGTGAAGCGGTGTGTTGGCCAGAACCAACCCGAATTGTGATAACAGACTCCAGACGCTATCCTCCTTTCGACTTCCTTTGTCAAATAATAACTTTGTGTTTTTTATTGTACTTTTAATTCGCAAGTTCACCTCACAGAAACGGCATTACTCGTGGACAGATATGTTCGCTCTCTGCTTTGTTTGCTGTTGTGTCAGTAATTACATATGTCACGACCAAGTAGCAGCGATTAGTTAAATAAAAAAAGTACCTGCCTACCGTCGAGCAAACAAATCCTAATGCTGGCCAGGTCCATGAAGGCAAACTGGCTGATGAAGTCCTCCAAACCATGTGAATCTTCGCCTTTCACCAGCACAGAATCTCGGCTTCCTTTCCCTCTTCACCACCTTGACTAACCAATTTTCTGCGGGAAACACTGATTTCTGTCCGGTGAATGTGACTTTCTAAGTATCTCAAATGAGAATCTAATTTCACTATTGATTAATATCTGCGTTTTTTTCTTTCGACAATCCCACAGCAGACATAACACAACATGTCTTCTATAGCTGCCGAATGCTAAACTTAGCCTCTTCAATCTACCCATTGTCAGATAAGATGTACAACACACATTTTTATAGATCTTTGGCACGATCTCATCCATATTGGCTGCACCGTTGTCATGTTGTGGTTCTTCGGTCATGCATCTTTCGCTCTTCGTGTCTTAGGATCTGTTTTGTCGGACGGAGCCTGAACACAGCCCTCTTCTGTCTGTCTCTGTGTCTCTGATCATGGGACACTGTGGCTCTGTGTGAATGGGCCGGTTGGTTTTGGTTCAAACCCAGAGGCCAAAGGGGGGATGAGGAAGGGGTTTGTGGAGGGGCTTTTCTCATGTGTTTCGTCATGGCCCATAGAAGCATCCAAACTATGTCACCCAGCTCCACAGATGTCCCTTTATCGTCGACGTTACCTCAATAGGAAACGGATTAGGTCAGTGGAATCCAGTGTTTTTTTTTGTCCGTCACCTGCTTGTTTCTGCGGATATGTCGTCGTTCTGCCTGGAATGTTCCACATGGTGACATTAAACAGCTCTACTTTACATCTATTCAGTTACAGGTGGTTTTATAGCGCAAAAATACCTAGAAAAATAGTCATTCTGACCTGTAACTTGGTCTGTTTTGGTCTCCACGAAGGTAGAATACCATTTATTCTATCATCTTCATTTATTTAATGCCACACTGTGAAACACTCCAGACCAAACAATAACATCTCCACGGAGAAAAGCATTTAACAGGGGAAAAGTTATGCAATACACCTTTTTAATGTTGCTGTACCTGATTTTTACCATCTTAAAAACGTGAAAATGTCCTAATTTTTCACCACAATGGGTTTATAAGTGCTTTTTACAAATTTAAGAGACCAAAGCTGAGCAAAACTGACAACAATTAGCATGCAAATAACACGCAGCAGGCTTATTTTGACCTCAAGAGCTCTTATACAATTTATCAGCACTGAGGTAAGCCACATTTCACTCAAATACATGGGAAAAAATCGCCTACAGGCCTTTTACTTGATCATATCCTCGAAGATTTTAGTGTCTGTGTGAGTTCATGTTGCTTATCTCATGTTCCTTATCTCAGAACAATATGTCTGTTATTCTGTTATTCGTGACCAGGACATTACCCGAATACGCCAAATAGATGTAATAAAATCTCTAATTGCATTATAAACGTTTATAGAATCATGGTTAACCAATGACGGCGATTGAAAACGAGTGGCCGCCCGCTGAACTCGTGATTATCGAGATGAAGTGATTCTGGGGAAAGAAATGGGGGAAAAGCTCCAGATTGAAATATGAACTCTTAAACAAACTCACTAAATGTTTGTACAGATATAAAGTACAGGGTTAGAACAAATTACAATATTCTACATAATAAGACTGACATTATAAAACGCTTTGACCAGTCATTTGGTACAACATTTATTGTCATTAGGGATGGAACGAAATCCAAATCTCTGTACGATATTTTCACCATATACATCACGATACTATATTTATTGCAATAACAAAACTGTGAATCTGCTCCTATTTCCTCTAAAAATGCCTTCACAAGACTTATGCAGCATTCTGTTGTGCTCAGAAGTCATATTATAACTATAACTAAATTAGCAGGAGCTAGCGTTAGCGACGTTAACTACATAAGCTAACAAAATGAACTTTAAAACATACATATTTTCCCGACTGTTTACATCGGATGTCTGGAGAACGGACTTGGATTTACCGACTTTCGACACTGGATAGAACGCAGCGTAAATCCAAAGAATGAAGATTCAAAAGTGCTTAGAACAGTTATTTCTTCATGTCGTCTGCACTGAAATGGAGCAAAGGATCATGGTCTATGTAGTTCCCTCTGTTTTTTTTTTTTTTTAGCTATTTCTGCATCAGAACTATTAGACTTGTGATTCGATATATTGTGATGCTCCACGATATTATTGTGAGACCTTTGACGATACGATATCACCAGATTTCGGTTATTGTTGCATCCCTAGTAAAAATCCAAGCTGTTTCTATGTCTTTATTGTTGTTCTGCCTGGATTGTTCCACAGTATGGCATTACATTCAATTATCCCTACGGAGACAGCAGGTGACGCCACGGGGCCAAGTTACATGTCAGATCTGTGGAGAGGCGAGCGCACTCACGTAAGAATTAGCGGTGTAACGATATCCAAGTCTCGCAATACGATATCACAATTATACGCTTTGACCAGTCATTTGGTACAACATTTATTGTCATTAGTGAAGGAACGATATCTAAATCTCTCTGTACGATATTTTCACCATATACATCTCACCGTACCATAGTTATTGCAATATTTTGTGTGTGAATCTGCTACTTTTTCCTCTAAAAATGCCTACAAAAGACTTGTTCCAGAGAATGAAGATGTAAAAGTGCTTAGAACAGTTATTTCTTCATGTCGTCTGCACTGAAACGGAGCAAAGGATCATGGTCTATGTAGTTCAATGTGTTTTTTTTTAGCGATTTCCGCATCAGAACTATTCATTTAAGCAAAGACACTTGTGATTCGATATATTGTGATGCTCCACGATATTATTCTGAGACCTTCGCCGATACGATATCACCACACTTCGGTTCCTGTCTGTGATATGTTCTGGTGTAATAGTCTGTGGGTTGAGCAGCAGTGCCTGTGTGTCTGTATCTGTGCCTGTGTGGAGTAAACAGACTGTATAAATAACTCTGTGGACACAAAGGGACTCTTCAGTGACGGGCCCTGACCTTGTGTCTCTGGGGTCGTCCATGTCCATGCTGCTCACTGCTCATTACTCTGTCCTCCCCCTGTACACGACCACGCAGGGGGACGGCGCATCGGTGTCTGATGTAGCTTCTTGTGGCCTGTAGTGTTAATTATTAAGAGACGAAAAAGTTCAAACTCGATTTTTTTTTTAATATACTAAAGGAAAGGCTTGAGTTGGATGATAACTTATGACCACCCTAGAACAACTCTCTTTCCTTCTTTCTCTCTTTTCTGCTTGTCTCTCTTTCTGTCTCTCTCTCTTTCTCCTGTCTTTTTCTTATTCTCTATGTGTATGAATCCCTGTTTTTCTCAATTTTCTCTCTCACATCGTCCGTTTCTCTCCTTCTTTCTCTCTTCTGCCTGTCTCTCTCTCTCTCTCTGCTCCTTTCTCACTTCTTTCTCTCTCTCTCTGTACTCTGTCGCTCTCTCTGTCCCTCTTCCTCCCCTCTTTTTCTGTAATCTGTCTCTGTCCCGCTCTCTCCTCTTCCTCCCTGTCTCCTCTTCCTCTCTCTTTCTCTCTCTCGATGTCTTCTTTCTCTCTCTGTGTGTCCCTCTCTCTCCTCTTCCTCTCTCTCCTGTCTCTCTCTCCTCTTCCTCCTCCTTTCTCTCTTTGTACTCTGTCTCTCTCTGTCCCTCTTTCCTCTCCCTCTCTCTATGTACTCTGTCTCTCTCTCTCTATCCCTCTCTTCTCTCTCTATGTAATCTGTCTCTCTCTCCTCTTCCTCTCTTTCCTTCTCTCTGTGTACTCTGTTTCTCTCTCTGTCCCTCTCTCCTCTTTCTCTCCCCCTCTCCCTATGTAATCTGTCTCTCTCTCTGTCTCTCTCGCCTCTTCCTCTCCCTCTCTTTCTGTAATCTCTCTCTGTCCCTCTCTCTCCTCTTCCTTTCCGTCTATGTATTCTGTTGCTCTCTTTCTCCTCTTTCTCTCCTCTTTCTCTTTTGTACTCTGTCCCTCTCTCTCCTCTGCCAGTCTTTTTCTTATTCTCTCTGTCTGCCTGTTTTTCTCCATCTTTCTCTCTATACACATCCTGCTTCTTGCCTTCTGTCTCTCTTCTTCCTGTTTCTCTCTCTTTTTCTCTCTGTCCCCCTCTTTCTCTCTCTCCTCTACCTGTCTCCTTTCTTATTCTCTGTGTTTCCCTCTGTTTTTCTCCATCTTTCTCTCTCTGCCCATCCTCTTTTCCTTTCTTTCTCTACCTCCTCCTCTCTCGTCTCTCCACATTTTTCCTCCACACTCTTCCCTCTGTCTTCCCTCTCCGTCTGTCCCATTCCTCCCTCTCTCTCTCTCCACCCCCACCTCTTCTCTCTCTCTCTCTTATTATCTCTCTTTCCCGCTCCCTCTCTTTTTATTGGACCACCAACGCTTCACAACAGTCTGTGAAAACGAGAGCACAACACTCGGCAAACGCGCCTCTTTACACTTCAAAACAACACGTCACGACACATTTCACTTCACATTTTCATCACGGATCTTGTCCTTTTGTTCCTTTTGATTTATAATGTAGTTTCCTCATCACGAACAGACCTGGAGTTGTGTTTTGTTTCATTCGCACACGTTTAACACTCAAACCCTGCAGATTTAGGTTCTTCTCAGTTCTTCTCTCAAACAGAAAACACTCTGTTCCACCTTGTGATGTCACGCGGTGATACAGGAAGTGCTTTTAAACTTCTTACACCTTCACTAGAATCATTTTGCTTATTGGCGATCTCTACTGAACTAAAGGTAAACGGTCGCTGTTAACCCTTAACGCCTGAATTTATATAGATGTATATATAAAAACATGTTTTGTGTGTGTTTTTGCCTGTATGTAGATGGTAAATGTGAATGAAATATGAGATTATTAATTTGATTATAGAAAAAAATTAAGAGGAATTTGGGCATGTTGCAAAATTGCGACAACTAGAAACAAGTGCTGGCCGTAGGTTCTTAGGAAGGTTCTGCATCTGCACTAACCGACACTGGGGGAATGCAGCCGCTATATTGGCTCAGAACTTGATCGGTTTGATGCATATTTGGGACATGCAAGGGGTTAACTCAATGGTCGCCCCTTTTCCTCAAACGGCACAACTCGGATGAGCTCGAGCAAAGTTTCTGAGCCAGAATCCAAGGTGGCACTCTTAAGTATGAACTGTTTTCATTGTGTTTGCTTTGGTGGTTTAAATGACTCATATTACTGCAATACCTTTTATTACGGCGCCCGTATCACTGCCTATGGGTTTGGTAGCATTACTGCAATACCAGGGTATCCCCAGGTTTGACTACCCCAAGTTTAAGACCATTTTAAGACCAGTTAGATGAAAATTAAGACCAACATTGCAACACCAGATCCAGTTCTAATAATGACCATTACTCACTGCTTTAAATAACGAAAAAAAAAAAAAAAATCTCATTCAGAACTCATTTATAATCGTGTGCGTTCCTTGTAAAATGGCCAAAAAATCATTTATATCATTCTAACAAGACAAACTAAGCTTTCACCTTGTCTTGTCTCACATTGCACTGCAGCCCGGTTGAGGCTAATGAAATTTAAGATCTTTGTGAAAAAAATAAGACTTGGACAACATAATTTAAGACTTTTTAAGGCTTTAATTAAGGAACACGACATTTAAGACCTTTATAAGACCCCGCGACTCCCCTGAATACTTTACCGCATCCGTATCACTGCCTATGGGTTTGGCCGGTGTTGTGTTGAGGCCGATATTGAACAAAAACCTGATTTAACGCGTATTGCTAAACGTCCCGAGACTCGAAGAAGATAAAGAACAATAACAGCAGCTTTGTGGTTGGCGTCCATGTTTTTCTGCAAGCCGGACACGCGAGACATAATAAAACGGTTGAAGCGTGGACGTGATGTTATATCCTAGACCCGAGTTGGAGGCAGATGGATAAACGAACGACAGACGAATAATAAACGGTTACTCAAACATGTGAACTCCAGATATGTTTTTGAGAACGAAACACTATAACACGACGTAAATCTCACAAGAGTCCATTTTGTGTCATGTCGGACCTTTGAGGAACCCATATTTTTAAACCAGAAGTGAATTTCAAATCATTTTTACGGCAAAACCCTCCTCCACCCACTTTTGAAGGTTAAATGTGTGTGGTTTTTCTTCGCTAGATGTTCGACTGTTTTAACCAAGGCGTGGTTTTGTTTTTAAATTCAAAAGTATAGGCCTATTTATTGGATCACCTGCTCATTGTCAAACCCCGTCAGCGCAGAGACCACATGTTCCGGGGACAATAGAGTCATCCGTCTCCTCTATGTGCCTCCAGTGCCCCGTCTGTGGGCTGATTTATGCTCAGCTGATCTGGCAACGCAGCCCTCCATCAGCGCACGGCCAGATGTTTGACATAAACCACGATCTGATCGGCGTTCTCCACTTCACCACGTCACCGGCGTGTTCAGAACTCAGAATGCAAATGTGGGATTCTGTCTCCCCGGGCGGTGCGTCTGAAAACGGCGATAATTTAATTCAGGAGTAGGACACGGGTTTAAAGTCATGTGTCCACACTTAAGTCCTGGTTCAGTGCTGGTTTATCTCGTTTTTATCCTGATGTAGACATGGTTTGGTCTTGTTCTAGTCCTGGATTAGTCCTGGATTAGTTCTGGTTTAGTTTTCTGGTCTAGTCCTGGTTTATCCTGTTTTTACTTTGATATAGACTTGGTTTGGTCCTCATTCTAGCCCTGGTTTAGTCCTGGTTTAGTCCTAGATGATCATGACTTCATCCTGATGTAGACTTGGTTTGGTCTTGTTCTAGTCCTGGTCTGGCCCTGGTTCTAGGCCTGGTTTAGTCCTGATCTAGTCCTAGATGATCCTGTTTTACCCCTGATATAGGCTTAGTTTGTCCCAGTCCTGGTCTAGTCCTGGATTAGTTCTGGTTTAGTCCTAGTTTTGTTCTGGTTAATCCTGTTTTGTCCTGATGTAGACTTGGTTTGGTCTTGTTCCAGTCCTGGTCTAGTCCTGATCTTATCAAGGTTCAGTTCTGTATTTCGTCCCCATGTTACTTCCAATTGTCTGTGGCGTTTTTGCATCTTTATGAGTTATTTTGGACCGTGCAGGTTCTCGCAGGTGTTCAAGTAAATCCAGACACTTTTGATCAGATTTTATTCTCACGTTTTACCCGGTTTGACTTCGTTAAAGAGGAACGGTGCCAGCGCAGGTGGAGTTTCTGGAGTTTCTCGCATCTCTGATCGGGGCTGTTGCTTTCATGTGGTGTTGTCCAGATCGTATCTTTCTCTCCGCCCTCATCTGGACCATCGCTTTTTCCATAGGCTCTGAGTGTGTGTGTGTGGGTGTGTGGGTGGGTGTGTGTGTGTGTGTGTGTGTGTGTGTGGGGGTGTGTGTGTGTGTGGGTGTGTGTGTGTGTGTGGGGGTGTGTGTGTGTGTGTGTAGAGATGCACCGATATGATACTGGTACTGCGAATCAGCATGAAAACTGAAGTAAATATCCTATTTTTGTCAATAAACTGATGTATTATGACAATTTACAAGCTGGTGCTCGCACAAAACACCTCATAATATTGAACCCGTCTGTTTTCAAAGCTGTTCTAGTTACTTTACGTGATAAATAAATTATAAAATATATTTGGGCCATATTTAACTGTTCTCCATTTGAAAATAAATCATATTTTTAGTCTGTGCCCTGGTATCTGTTGATATCTGGTATAGATCTTTTACAAGGGCCGGAAGTGCCGCGATGTAGCGTAAAAGTCACTTCCGGTCAGTGCTTTTCTACAGCAAAACACCTGTGGAAAAGTGTCTGCGCCAAACACCAAATCTTCATCCAACAAGGTCGACAAAGAACAGATTCTGTCCTTGAAGAATTTATCCACAACGATCGAGGGAAGAAAGACGAAAACTTAAAGGCGAACGACGACTAGTTATGGACATAAATAAAACATAAGTAACTTCTTCGCTCAGACTGATTCCACAATTAAAATTAAAAATCGATTTTGTGATGTCGATATATTATCACAGATTTGTGCAATTCAAATGCTAAAGATGTTCACTTATTACATGTCTAGTATTTAAACTGCACAAATCTCTCTGTCTTTGCTGATATATCGACATCATGAAATCGATTTTTAATTTTAGTTGTAGAATCAGTCTGAGTGAACAGGTTATTTATGGGGTTTTTTTAAGACCATAACGTTAGTTTTGCTCAGTAGCTCAGTCGTCGTTCGTCTTAAGTTTTGGTCTTTCTTCCCTTGATTGTTGTGGATAAATTCTTCACGGACAGAATCTGTTCTTTGTCGATCTTGTTGGATGAAGATTTGGTGTTGGGGCAGATTTATGAAGCTGGTGGAAAAGATACGACACTTTTCCGCAGGTATTTTACCGTAGAAAAGCACCGACCGGAAATTGCGTCGCACAACATCGTGATCATTCCTTCCGTTGTGAAAAGGATCTGTTGCTCTAAAGAATCGACATCGGTATTGGAGCAGATAAAGCTGAATCGGTGCATCTTTAGGTGCTTGTGTGTGTGTCCCGGGACATGGGGGCTGCAGCTGTCCCATATAAAAACATACATGCCTCTATTCAAATCCCACGAACCAAAGAGAAACAGAGGGAGATAAAGAGGATCTCACAGGAGCAGCTTGTTCAGGGAACTATAGGCACACAGGAGGAGGAACATGACGTACAACGCACTTTAAGCATCGATATTTGCTCACTGTCTTCGGATATAGCTTCAAATTATTGACAAAAAGCAAGACAACATGTTTTATCGGGAACCTGCGGAGTCAAAGTTGTAAAGTTGTGACTCCTAATACTGTAGGAGCTCTTTGAAAACCCAGGAGTTGATTATCATCTTACGGCGGTGAGGGAGCGTTCAGAAATACTTGGAATTGTAACATAAAAAGTCACAACATGTCACTTTTTAGCCAATAAATCAAAAAATACTGTGTTTCCTGCAGATAATCGGTTAGTCGACGACAGTAGTTTTCTGAGGATTCACGTGATTTGGAGGGACATAGTTAAAGTGCGGGGCAGTTGTCGTCAAGGCAGTCGCTCTAACTGTAAACCGCTGCGGGAAACACTGAAATATTAAGTAGAAATATGTAGAAAATATAGAAACAGAAAATATAAGCATGTTTTCTGTTGTTTTGGTTGTGCTTATTGCATTGAAAAACATTGAAAAACATAGAAAAACACGTGTCCGTACTGTGAACGGGCTTGCGTCTCCACAGACCTGGCTCGTATTTGCCCTTCATTTGCTTGTTTCCTTGTCTGTGTTGTTCGTTTGGCTATAATCTTCCACAGTACGACATATAATTCATCTGTTTCCATTGAGAATGTTCCAACGTGTGGTTTTAACTTTCTGTTTCCATGGAAAGTTAAGGCTCTACCTTTTAAAGAAAACATTACTAGGAGTTTGTTTTAAAAAGGACGGCGTTATAACATGGTTTAAATGTGTATTATAACTTCTAAAGTTCTTGTTTCTATGGATACGTCATTTCTCTGCCTGGAATGTTCCGCAGTGTGACTTTAAACAGCCCTACTTCACATGTATTTATTCAGTTACAGGTGGTTTTACAGCTCAGAAATACCTAAAAACAGGCATTCTGACTGTGAGCGGCGACGCCTCTCCGCAGATCTGACCTGTAACCTGGTCTGGTTTGGTCTCCATGAAGCTAGAACGAACCAGAAAAGTGACGCAATGCATCTTTAAAGCTCACAGTCTCTTTAAATAACAGATTTTTTTCCCCACAGTTTTACAAATGAAAATCACCTCGTGTAGTTTTACTCCAACTCCAGCCTCCACTTGCCGAATACGTGATCCCCGTGAGCTGCGAGAGGGCGGGACGGACACGCATCACCCCCCTGGCATCACAAATATGTACCCTCACCCCATCTACACCCGCCCCACCTGCCCCCCGCCCACACCTGCTCCACGGGACGCAGCGTTTGCCAACTCGGAACAACAGCTCAGGGGTCACCGTCATGTGATATGGCACTATTTATACCGCACTGGATATAGGCTGTACGTACTTCCACACGGACGCAAACACTGGAGTAAACATTACAACATCACAAAGAGCGTTTTGTTTTATCGCGGGACAAAGCTACACCACATGAGACGAGACACATGATTTATTTTACTATTATAATTAACAAAATGTGAGGTTTATATAGTTAATGATAAATACTCTGCTACACCTTATATAATCCTACCTGCACCTTTTATATTATATTTTAGTACATTTTTATTATATCTGTATTTTATAATTTTTATTTTAATTTTTTTTACTATAAGTCACACTTTTTTCAGGGTTTGGGTGGTTCTTGCGGCTTATATATAAAATTTTTCACCCTGACAGCCCATAGACCAAATATATAAATCGTATATATGAAGCAAAAATGAAAAAACAAATCGTTATCCCGTTTTATTCATTTTGGTTTTAGAGACAAATAATAAAGAAAGGAGGGTTTTTTTTTTCGTTTTTCTTATTTTTGGTTCTATATTGAAAAACGAATGAACGGATGATACACGGATTCTTCTCTATTGGGTTGTTTTTATTGCTATAACTTCTATAATTCGCCTTTCAAGATGAAATGTCGGTTCTTGGTCTCTGATTTTCTAAAATAAATTTCCCCCAAAAAGGGCGATTTATACATGTTTTTTTCTTCTTCATTATGCATTTTTTGGCGACTTATACTCCAGTGCGACTTATAGTCCGAAAAATACGGGTACATTGTTTTACTTATTTTTCCTTGTATTTGCAAACACTTTTTTAACAGTCCTATTTATTGCAGCTGTTAGTGCTTCTAGAATATCTTATGACAAATAAACAATCTTGAATCTTGAATGTTGAATCTAATAAACAGATCTTAACTTTTTCCGTGTGTTTTTGAAGTGAAACTTTCTTGAAGAGTATTCGAATGATCTTGAGCTGTAGCAGAACAAGTATAAGAGCACATTTGTTTACATGAGAGCTTTAAATCTGAATAAAATTAATTTAATTCTGAGTAAAAATGATTTAAGTCTGAATAAAAATGTATTCCTCTTTAAAAAGGCCAAGTAAACACTTAATTCCTAATGAAAATGATTAATTCCGAAGTAAATGGGTGGTTTATTTCATTTCATTTTATTAAAATTTTTGTTTCGTTCATGAAAGATGAATACAAAATAACTATATTGATACATTAATGTGAATGAAAAGGAGCAGAAAGAAGTATAAACTTGTCCTGCCCCTGTTTCACACAAAGTAAAACATTTCTAACACTTCAACTGTTCCAGATACATTTATAAGCGACTTATCTACGTGACAAACACAACATTAAATGCCTGTTGTTACTATTACTTCATACTTTTTTAGCAGATCATGTTTGACATTTATTTAAAACACTTGAATGGATTTTAAAGATTTTATTTTTTTCATTTAGACTCTTCCAAAGGCATAAACACCTTTAATTCAAACACATTTTTCCAGTGTTGTTATACTGAATTTGTCACTTTGTAAATTTTCTTTGGAGATTGTTGTGCAAGATCTGCTGATTTACTTTACACATCATTTTTAGGATATGAAGTTCTACCAATTTATTGAATTCCAGTGTCTTTAATTGTATAAATATTGGGTTTGTTGAGTGTTTATTCCGATTTTAAAGCCAACTCAATGCATTCCTCGATAGTGGTGGAAGAAAACAGCTGAAGTGTGTGTTTTCTTCTTCCCAAAGTCGTAAATACGTTGTGTCGCTGTCCGTTCAGAACCCCCAGACGTTGAGCGGGATTAAATAAAGGTGATTTTAACGTGTTTTCCATGTAAACCTCTTTAACTCCGAACTATTTGATTCAGAACAATTAATTCAGAATTAAAAACCATCATGTAAACGTGACCATAGACTAATACACGCCCCTGGACCACTGAAGGATTACCACATGGGAATATAAAAGAAAATACTACGATTTTAAAGTTGATAATCACATTTTCTTGTCTAAAAAAAGAGTGCTATCATTTGTTTTCAATCCATATGCTTCCTGGTGCAAAAGGGTAAATTGTTCGCCGTTTCTATTGTGTTTCCAAGCACAGTAGAAAAGTAATAATATTGCAGCGTATGTGAAAGTTGCAGTGACGGGTCTGTGTATAAGAAGCATTTCGAGAATCATTCAAAGTCAATAAAGGAACCCGTTTTTTGTGTTATTTCTTCAAAACAGTCTTGCAGTTTTTCACCCCAAGCACTTTACGATTGGGGATCTATCTTCACATCAACAAAATACATTATTCAATATATGTACAGTATAGTGTGTGTAATTCTGTATAGTTTTTCTTCTAATAATTGTCGCTCATGTTTAAAGGTCCTATATTACAGTTGTTCCATGGGTTGTTTAGTTATGGGCCGCACAGAAAGAAAAAATAACTTGCATTATTTCCGTTTTATTTATTATCCGTGTCTGAACACTGTTTTATTTTGAAAAACGACCAAATTCTCTCCGTTCCCTCCGTCTTTGACTCACTCTTGACTCACTTTTAATGTTTGTCTTGGTCACGTGACACATTAACACTAATATTAAACCCCCAAGCTGCAAATTTAGTAAAAAACTGCCGTCTTTGGAAACGTTTCATAGTTTTTGTGTTGGTCGTGTCATTTTATTTTGTCGTATTTATCCGCCACACTTTAAAGGTCGCTCCGTGAAAATATGGCCTGACATTAAACTAAAAAAAAAAAACACAAAAAAGATTGGGGAACACTGCGATATTACACAAAATTGACTCTTGTGAGCTTTTAGGCACGTTATAATGTCGTTTCCTCCTCGAAAACAGACCTGGAGTTGTTTTGTTTCATTCGCACGTTTGAGTGACACTTTATTATTAGTCTGTCTACGTCTCCAAAGCTCAAAATGCTCCGTTTCTTTTGAACATTTTAATTTTTTTTAGTAAAGATTGGCACTTCCAGGTCTGAAATCATCCACATGATTCTAGTGAAGGTGTTTGGAGTTTAAAGGCACAGTGAAGCACCTCCTGTATCACCACATGACATCACAAGGTGGAACATTAACCCCTGAAGACCTAAGGACAATGTTAGTACATTTCTCCTCGCCTGGATTTTTTTCTTAATTTTGCTTTTAAAACTGCCCCTTTTACCCCATAATGAAGTGTTCTACCTCCTTTTGTTCAGTACAACCTGTTATTTCACAATCTGCTGCTGTAGTTGTGTCATGAGGCTGTGATAAAAGCTACAGGACCAGAAATAGAGATGAAAAAAAATAAATAAATAACAGACAATAAAATTCACTCTTTTATACAAAACACACAGCAAACATGTAGAAACAACTTTTTGGACATAAAAAAATGCTTAATTTAGGGCCTTAGCTACAAAAATGCAAAATATCAAGTCTGTAAGTAAATTAAAAATCTCCTTATTGCCCTAAAAACAAAAAAAAAGTGTAATCGCTCCATTACTTTTCTGGTCCAGTCATGGAAACAGCTCCTGTCAGGTCCAGGGCCAGAGCCACAGCACTTCTGCATTTCCCTGGTGTTTATTACATTTGGATTTGTTCATTTTGAGTGAAATAAACCTTTCAAATAAAAATAGAAAGGGATGCGCAATTACGCACACCAAGATGTGTAATTTTCCATGTATGTGAGAATTAACTCCACTTAGAGCGACTTTTTCACTCGTTATAAACACACACAGTCAGAGGAGTCGACCATCTTGACTCACTTCACTCTTTGGCAAAGTTTGGGTCGATCAAAATGGACGGAGCGCATGAGTTTGGGGAAAACAAAGTTCCTGCTGGACACTCGTTTTGCGCACGTCATCACACAGCGTGAGTGTGACGTAGGATAATGAGGCAGAAATGTACGGAAACCTCTATGTCTGCACTTTCAGAGGGAAAAAAAGTTAGTTTCTATCTTTTACAGTTTGAAAGTTCTGCGCGGTTATAGAAAACATATTCCTCGTTATCGTATACGATACCGTAGGTCTTCGAGGGTTAAGGAGTGTAAAATGGCGAGTTACGAGTGCACGTTGTCTCTCACCTGTC
This sequence comes from Odontamblyopus rebecca, assembly GCA_030686955.1. Lineage (NCBI taxonomy): Eukaryota > Metazoa > Chordata > Actinopteri > Gobiiformes > Gobiidae > Odontamblyopus > Odontamblyopus rebecca. The sequence continues at coordinate 36,793,230 of CM060655.1, forward strand.
GTGTTGTTGTGTTGTTGTACTTACAGTATTGTTGTCTCCATAAGAAGTTCCAGTGTGTATATGTCCTGTTTAAAGCGCTGCCGTGTTGTGTGTGCGTTTTTTGTACGCGGTGTCGTGTTTCGGCGTTCCCACTGCAGGTGACATCATCACGGTGCGTCAGTGCGGCCGGGACAATGCGGCGCTGTCACCGTACACGACAGGTTCAGCGCGAGCGTGAGATCATCCAGCCTCCGGCCAGCGACCTGACAACGGACACTCAGAGCGAAACTCACACGAACGGAGCACAGAGGGAAAGACGAGAGGCCAAATCATGCTTAACAAAAGTGTCCGTTTAGTAAAGGGACTGTGTGTAAGATTTTGGTTTTAAAAGGTCTATAGTTTAATGTTTTCTGACATACGCCAATTAACAAATGTATTAGAGCATCTGACATGAAAACAAGAACATAAAGAACTTCATAGGTTATCAAAAACGTAAGAAAATTACCAATTGGATTAAGGCAAAGCAAGGAAAGTTTATTTGTATAGCACAATTCGTACACAAAGTGCATAAATAACAAAATAGTCGACAAATAATAACCAAAAATGTGAATATTTTGTGTAGCGCAGATACAAGCTGCATTCTTCCTGCTTTGTTTTTGTCGTTTTGCAAAGTCTCTTTTCTTATTGAGTTCCAAATAGTTTTGAGCTGCTTTGGATGAGACTTTGGTGTCATTTTTGGAAAACATTAAACTTGAACGTGTACAGATAGCAACAGTATTTATATTTTAGCTTTAAAGATATAGTTTTGATAAAAAGATCTCGCATATACTGGACGATTAACCATTATAGAAGCATAAAAAGATATTTTGGTAAACAGAAATACTCAGCAGGGGTTGGTGGTCTAATAAATGTGTTAAGAAATGTTCTAATGTTGTTTTCTCATCACAAACGTATCTGGAGTTGTGTTTTGTTTCATTCACACACGTTTGACACACAAACCTGCAGATTTAGGCTGAGTTCTTCTCTCAAACAGTAATCACGGTTCTGCTTTGTGATGTCGTCAAGTGGTAAATCAGGAAATTGAAAGGTAAAACATAAAAATAAAAGAATAAAAGTAACAATTTAAGATTATTGTAGTGTTTGAGGCATAAAAATGGCATTACAAGGTGAAAAAAAAGCATTTTGAGCTTTATAAATGTAGATAGACTAATAATAAAAGATTATTCCAACGTGTGAAGGAAACAAAACACGACTCCAGGTCTGTTTTTGAGGAGGAAACGGCATTAAAACAAGACCTAAAGCTCACAGGAGTCAGTTTTGCGTAATATTCTGTTGGACATTTAAGTTTCACTGTCCGAGACACAAACATGTAAACATGCTGGTTTGTGGCCGTTGGGTAATTTCGATCCATTGTCCCACTTTTTTTTTCACTTTCCCACATTCAGGGACTGGAGACAACGCGGGTTAAGTGTCTTGCCCAAGGACGCAACATTTTGAAAAGAAAAAACATGGCATTCCTGTGGAGCTTTCCTGAATATCCTTAGAATGATCTTAAACTGTATCAGAACAAGTTTAAGACACGGAGACGAGTTTACGCCCATGGAGCATTGAGATCACACAGATATAAGAGCACATGGGGATAGAAAAGAAAGTACGAGGATTTAATATTGAAAACCAAATTGTATTGTCTAAAAAAACAGTTTATCAGAATTGGTATAGAATATTGACTCTTTTCCTTAGTATCAAAATGAAGCTTCAAATTTTAATATTGTGACAACATTAGTGCTATTGCTTATTTTTAACAATTATTTGTTGAGTTATAACTAGACATGTTAACCAGTAATCGTTTGACTGTTGGTTGACCGAATCAACGTTAACTGTTCAAAATATTTTGACCATCAGTTAAATGGAACCTGACGTAATCGTGCTTCAGAACGGCACGTTTCTACAGTCCTGAGTGCGAGTCGCCCTAAATGATCACAGACAGGAGCCTAAACGCTCATTTTCTGTGGCGCGAAGTCTTGTTGCTCAAGACGCGAGATTCACGTCATTGATGATGTTTCACCTCAAAATGCGACACCCTCAAACCTCTTCTGCAGGTGAGAAAAGCCAACCTACCGTGCTAACTATGATAACTGTGCTAACTATGCTAACTGTGCTAACTCTGCCCCGCCGAGTGCTTTCTCTGTGTTTCTGTTTATCTCTACAGGCTTTAGTGCTGTAAGAGCTGTAGTTTGAGTTTCCACAGAAGTGCTTTTGTTGTGTAAGCGACTGTTGGATGATTTGGTGTTTTATACTGCAGGGTTTTGTGCGTATTGTGGACTAAAGTCATGGCTGCTGGGTTAAACTGAGCCTTACGTGCGTGGCCGTGTATAAATGCTTCATGTGGCATTGACAGACTTACGCGCCGCAGTCTATAAACGGCGTCTTTCCGGAGCGGTCGTTTTCTGAAATGAGCCTCGGTGTGTTTCAAATGAGCTTCTAACACTCGACCAACACTTCTTCAGCGCTGTCACGCGTGAGACCCGAAATGGTCCAAATGGCTGTGATTTCAAATAGCGCATTCGATTTAGAAAAGATTTTAAACTGGACGGTTCACCGATTTTAACCGGTTAACGAGGCTCGGTGGTCAGTCATGATTTTATTTTTTTGTTTTCTCCATCTTTAGTTATGACCAGCTACAATTTAGGTTTTCTATAGCTTTTGGGATGGAGTGTACTCGTTTTTTATCCTGTATTTCTCTCTCTTTCTCTCTCTCTATCTTTAGTGTGGTCTCGAGAGGATGTGTGGTGTTCTCTCCCTGTGTCTCTCTCTCTTTTCTCCCTCTCTCTTTACTGTAGGTAAGAGTGGGTACTTGGCTTTTGCCCTCTCTTTCTCTCTGTCTTTCTCTCTCCTCCTCCCTCTCTCTTCATCTCCCCGTTGTGTGGGTGAGAGCGGCACTTGTGCTGGGGCCCCGGGTCTTTCTTAAACAAACAGGCTCTCGGGGCCTTGAGGAGGGCCCCATTCAGCTCCAAACAGGGACGCGCTCGAAACCATAAAGAAGTGGAGAGGAGCACGGATGCTCACGCTTTTATTTACACTGAGGGAAAGAGAGGGATGGAGGAGAGGGGAAGAGGAGGATCAGAGAGAGAGGGGAAAGGAGTGAATGAGGGAGAGAGGAGTGGAGCTGAGGAGAAGGGAAAGGGGTGAGAGGGAGGAGAGATACGAGAGTGGGGTTAGAGAGTGAGAAAGAGAGCGTGTCTGAGAGAGAGCAACTGAAATAGAGAAAGAGAGAGACGGATTCAAAAAGAGAGATTGAAAAAGAGAGAGAGACTGAGGGAAAAAAATTAAGAGAGAGAGAGGTTGAAAAAGAGAAATTTTGAAAAGGGAGAGCAAGAGAGATTGAAAAAAGAGTGAAAAAGAGAGAAACATTGAAAAGGGAGAGCGAGAGAGGGAGATTGAAAGAGAGAGGGAGATTGAAAGAGAGAGGGACATTGAAAAGAGAGAGATTGAAAAAGCGAGAGATTGAAAAAGAGAAAGATTGAAAAAGAGAGATCGAAAAGAGAGAGAGATCGAAAAGAGAGAGAGATCGAAAAGAGAGAGAGATTGAAAAGAGAGATCGAAAAGAGAGAGAGATTGAAAAGAGAGAGATTGAAAAGAGAGAGATCGAAAAGAGAGAGCGATTGAAAAGAGAGATCGAAAAGAGAGAGAGATTGAAAAGAGAGAGAGATTGAAAAGAGAGAGATCGAAAAGAGAGAGCGATCGAAAAGAGAGATCGAAAAGAGAGAGATCGAAAAGAGAGAGATCGAAAAGAGAGAGATCGAAAAGAGAGAGATCGAAAAGAGAGAGATCGAAAAGAGAGATCGAAAAGAGAGATAGATCGAAAAGAGAGAGCGATTGAAAAGAGAGATCGAAAAGAGAGAGAGATTGAAAAGAGAGAGAGATTGAAAAGAGAGAGATCGAAAAGAGAGAGAGATTGAAAAAAGAAAGAGATTGAACAGAGATCGAAAAGAGAGAGATCGAAAAGAGAGATTGAAAAAGAGATTGAAAAGAGAGAGAGATCGAAAAGAGAGATTGTAAAGAGAGAGAGATTGAAAAGAGAGAGATCAAAAAGAGAGAGATTGAACAGAGAGAGAGAGGTTGAAAGAGAGGGGGAGATTGAAAAGAGAATTTTTTTTTAAAAGAGAGCGTGAGAGATTGAAAAAGGGAGATTGAAAAGAGAGAGAAAAATTGAAAAGAGAGAGAGAGCGAGCGATTGAAAGAGAGGGAGGGAGGGAGCTAATAAGGGAAGAGGGGGATGCAGAGGAAGAAATGGAGAGAGAGAGAGGGAGGGAGGGGCTGAAAAAGGGACATAGGGACAAAGATAGAGACAGAGGGGCAAGACAGACAGAGTGAAGAAGACAGAGGGTAAGAGGAAGAGAGGAGGAGGAAAAGAGAAGGAAGAGAAGAAGAGGAGGAGGAAAAGAGAGTGAGGAAGAGGAGGGTTTTATATCAGATGCTTCAGCGTTTGCTCTTCTGAAGGGGATGTCCCACAGGACAAAACCAGCTCCACTGTTCTTGTTAAGACAATGACCTCTTAAATCAACCTCTCCCTCTCTCCTCCTCCTCTCTCTCTCTTTTACTACCCCTCCCACTCTCTGTTCTTTTGTTGTTTTGTCTTTTCCTGACCCCGCACACTCTCTCTCTCTTTCTCTCTACTCTTATTCCATCCTCACTTTTGACTCTCCTGTTTTCTCTTTCTCTTTTTGCCTCGTTCTTTCTCTTTCTCTCTCTTCCTCATTCCCCCTTTCTTTTGTTCCCCCTATTTTCTCTTCTTGTCTCCTTGCCCTTTTCCATCCCCCACTCTCCTTCACTCTTACTCCCTCCCATTTTCACTCTCTCTGTCTTTCTCTCTTTCTCGGTCTCTATTTCTTTCTCTCTGTATATGTCTCTCCCCCTATTCTCTCTCCTGGTCTCATTGCCCTTTTCTGTTCCCACTCTTTCTTCCTTTCTCTCTCTGTCTTTCTTCTTTCTCTCTCTCTTTTTCTACCCCTTTATCCTCTCTGTCACTCTCTTCATCCATTTATTTCTCCCAGGCAGTAACAGCAGGGGCAGAGTCTTGTACTTTCGGTGTTTTCGTCTGTGAAACGTTTCGGCGTTCGGACTGAAGGGGTTCCTCAGGGCTCCGTATTAGGCCCAGTGGAGTTCTATCGTACTTTTTGCCAACGCTGCAGTAAAAAGACGAGGAAACAACACTGTGGGTTAAACGCCTGCCCAGGAACCAGAGGGTTACCAGTTCGATTCTATTTATGTTGTTGTTGCGCAGCTTGTTTCTATAGAGATTAGAAGTGTCCAAAGATATCGACATATCTTATTGTTTGCTGCTGTATCGAGTATTTTTTGGTATATTTTACTAAATTATTTTGTTACAGCGCTACAGTTTTGTTGCTTGTTAAGGTGCACGGAAACTCATTTTTGCAACACATTTGACATTTTCACCGTTTTGAGGAATAAATTGGTTTTGTTTCATGTGAACTTTGCGCAAGAAATGGTTTCACAAAGACTTTTAATGTCACAGAAATAATTTAGCCATTATTGTTTTTTGAACCATATCGAATCGATTTTAAATTTATCGCATAAAATCAGAAGTGCACTGTATCGAGATTTGTATCTTATTGTGGCTTATTTTCACTCATTATAAACACACACAGTCAGAGGAGTCAACCATCTTGACTCACTTCACTCTTTGGCAAAGCCCATGCGTTTGGCACAAAACAAAGTTCCTGTTGGACACTCGTTTTGTGCACGTCATCACACAGCGTGAGTGTGACGTAGGATAATGAGGCAGAAATGTACGGAAACCTCTATGTCTGCACTTTCAGAGGGAAAAAAGTAAGTTTCTGTCTTTTACGGTTAGAAAGTTATGCGCGGTTATAGAAAACATATTCCTTGTTATCGTATACGATAACGTAGGTCTTCGAGGGCTAATGGTACTCAGCCCTATTGGTGATGTTAATGCTTTACCTGGAATGTTCCACAGTGCACCATGAAACACATCTTGCATTTATTCCATTGTTTTTGTTGCTAAAAATATCTTCAAAAAACTTTAATTCTCGCGGGCGGACTTGCTTCTCCGTGCAGCTCGATTTTAGCTAAGTTCACTGCTGCGTAACATCCCCGGCAAAGCAATTACACCTCCACGGAGACAGCTTTCCAAGAGAAAAATGACAGTATGTACCTTTTTAATGACAACATTTTTCTATGTGTTTGTACATTACATCATTTTGTAAGCATGAGTAATACCTCCCTACAAACCCTTTGAAGAGTGAATATGGCAAAACAAATTATCCTCAAGCTCCTTTACGCGTCCCACATGACAGTGCAGGGTTTTGATCAGCTCTTTCGCCGTCTGTAGCGTTCAGCGGTATCACGTAGGGGTTTTTAGCATTAAATCTCGTGTGCTGGATTTGCTGGAACAATGGCGAACATTCATTGATTCGGTCGTTCAGCGCAATTCACAAAATGAAGGAGGAATCCACGGTAAACAAAAAACAAGCAGCCGTGAACAATGCGGAGCCATAGCGCGCTTTTAAAATGACAATTACCATCTCATTGTCCAATTTAGGTGTTTAAGTTGAATCACAATCGAATCAAAACAGCAATTTGAGTGTTCGCAATTAGCAAAGCGCAAAGGCTGCATTTTTCCGAGTACCACCATTTCTTCCACAAACAACAAAATCTCCTTTTTCTGCTCACAAACCTGCCGACGCTGGAGTTCGGATCTGCGCAAACATGTCCTGACATGTGATTCTCGCTTTGGTTTGTCGCTTTGTTTTTTAGTCTTTTTGTGAGTTCTTCTGGAAGTTTTGAACGCCCCATAACCAAAAATAACGAAAAAACAACTCTTTTCTTCATTATTTGGCTCCAAAACCAAAATGAAATAATGGATAACGATTTGTTTTTTTCAGTTTTCGATTTTGTGTTTGAATGAATAATGAAAAAATGGATAACGACTGTTTCCCATTTCCCTGAACCAAACTCCTGGTCCTAAGATCCAGTGTGGAGCATCTAAACCAGGAATGACCCAGGTCTAAACCAAGACTGGACCAGACTAAACCAGGACTGGACCAGGTCCAAACCAGGACTAAGCCAGGTCTAAACCAAGTCCCCATCTCTCCCCGAACATCGCCTTGACTAACCGATTTTCTGGAGGAAACAGTCCTGGTTTAGACCTATTTTAGACCTGGTTCAATCCTGGTTCAGACCTGGTTTAGACCTGGGTCAGTCCTGGTTCAGACCTGGTTTAGGCCTGGTTTAGACCTGGTTCAGACCTGGTTTAGACCTGGGTGAGTCCTGGTTCAGACCTGGTTTAGACCTGGGTCAGTCCTGGTTCAGACCTGGTTTAGGCCTGGTTTAGACCTGGTTCAGTCCTGGTTTAGACCTGGGTGAGTCCTGGTTCAGACCTGGTTTAGGCCTGGTTCAGACCTGGGTCAGTCCTGGTTTAGACCTGGTTCAGTCCTGGTTCAGACCCGGGTCACTCCTGGTTTAGATGCGCCACACTGGATCTTAGGACCAGGAGTTTGGTTCGGGGAAACGGGAAAGGGCCGTTATCCATTTTTTCATTATTCATTTTAACACAAAATGCAAAACTGAAAAACCGAATCGTTATCCTTTTTTTTCATGTTGGTTTTGGAGACAAATAATGAAGAAAAGAGTTGTTTTTTCCTTTTCTTACTTTTGGTTTTATATTGAAAAACAAATGAACGAACAATACGGGGATTTCGGAGCAGATTCCTATTATTAAAACGCTTCCTCAGACAACTCATAACTAGCTCATTTTCCATAATCCTCCATATTATCCATGATATAAGAGTGCGTTGTTTTCCTTCTTCCTGGAGTCTGCAGCAGGTCCACCCCCTCCTCTCCGGCAGCTCCTTGTTCTCGGGGCTCCTCCATGCTTGGCCGCTCACAGAGTCCTGGGCTGCTCCTCGTCCCAAGTTCTCACGGGTCTTGGAAAACCTGGAATATAGTAGGCGCTGTGTTGGCTGCGGGCGAGCGATGGGAAACTGGCCGTGTTCGGCATGTGTAAATTAGTTCCGAGAAGCCAGTTTACAGAAGGAAGATTAGCGGAGCGTTCGCTGGAACTAATGCTGATGATGATACAAGATGGTGCGTTCGGGTGGCACACGTTTAAGCATGCGGGGAGAATACGAGTTAGCTGAAAGCAAAACTGTTTTACTATCCAGAAATGTAACCGTTTTTTTTTTTGCTTGATCTAAAAATAAAACGTTTTGTGCGTCCATTTAAATGAACTGGAAGGCTCTATGTGTCTTGTCTCCATTGGTGTTAAGAGATGTAACGATCAATTATTGGTGCTGATATCGGAAAAATGTGTGGTCTCGGGTATCGGTTGAGTCGATATCCCATTGTGGTTTGTAGGCTGGTGTAATGAGATGATATACGGGCCAGTGTTCGGCCAAAACATCTCGTAAGACCTACTTTTATTCTTTGGCTTTTACCGCCGCATGAGGTGTGTGGTCCACTGCGTCTTTAATTTATTTAATTTATTGTACTTTATTGTAATTTACTGCTATTTTATGATTTTTATAGTTTTGCTTTCATTGGTTTTATCGTTATAGGACTGGGAAGACCAAATCTGACCAAAACTGCTTTGTTTGTAAAATGTGCTGTAGAAATAAAGTGGATTTGGAGGCATAGTGGGTTATTAAACTTGTATTTTTCAGAGTTGTTTTGTAGTTACTTTAGGCTACGTTTATATGACGACGGTCTGAACAGAAGACGTAAAAGTGGTGTCGCGTCTCCACTTTTTATTCCGCGCTTAGACGAGCGTTTTCGGGAAGAAATCCGAGTGTTTACGGTGACGCAAAAGTGTGTGGGATTCGAGTGTGTATCCAAGCCCTGACGAACTGGTGCATCCAGAATTTGACAGAGGTATTTGCAGGTCCATTTCTGATCACTAATAGTATCTATGCATATTCTGTACATTTGTTGGGATGCGTCCTGTAAGTTTATTTAGAGCTGCCAGTGCACTGTCTGTATGTGACGTAAATGCGTACATGACGTGAGCAGATCTGAGCAGAGTTTTGCGTCTTGGGCAGTGTAGACGGGAACGCTACGGTGGAGCGTGTTCAACTTTTTCACTCTGGAGGGAGGTTTTAGATTTTTGCATTTTTAAACCCCAAAAACGCTGTCACCGTCTAAGCCAGGCATGTTGTTTTGGCCCTCGGGCTTCCAGGTGAATTGCCCCATACGACCGCAAGTCGTACTTTTTACTGCATGTTTTTGAAATCTACCTTCATCAAGCAAATGTAGTGTGTCCTTTTGAGGGTCTGAGCATGAATAAAGGTCTGGAGGGTCATTCAAACCTGTTATAAATGCACAGATTTCAATTACTCACCTTAATGAAAAAAGTTTAGACACCCCTGGTCTAAACGAAAGTTACTTCCGATAAAAAAACGAGGTACTTCTGATAAAATACTTTGACGTTTTTACGAGCATGTCTCGTGTAAACAGGCCCTGAAATTATAAATACAAAACACATTTGGATCATGTTTCCCTGATGCGGTTTGTTTTTAGATTAGATTAATTATATTTTCCGTTTCTGCCTTGGTATCGGTTAATATCGAGTATCGGCGGAATCTTAAAGCCAAAGTATCAGTATTGGAACAGAACAGGACTGGATCAGTGCGCTCTGTTCTTGTATTCTTGCTGTGAGCGCTCTCCCCTCTCCACAGATCTGACGTTAACGGAGTCACCTGCTTGTCTCCATGGATATAGATGGTATTTAATGCTATACTACGGTACATTCCAAGCAAAAGCGGTGCAATCTCTGACTTAAAATGAGAAAAACGATTCGAAAATGTAGCGTTTTCCAGCTCTAATCAGTGCGAGTGTGAGCTGCAGGTTTCGTGGGCGACCGGAGGCTTTATCTGCACATTCGGGGTGTTTACTGACATTTGAGCGGGGCCTTGTTGTCGCGGCGTCATGTTTGGAGCGGAGCGGTGATCACAGGGAAAGTTCAGGGGGAAAAAAACCAACGTAAACAAGAACAAACATGGACGCGTTGTTTGAGCGAGCGGAGTCTGCTCTGAAAGGGAAGAGGTCCAGAGCGGCGCTGACACATGTTTTGGACACAAGCCGTTGATAAAGGCAACAAACATGGCTCACGGGCTGAAAATAAACATGGAGCAGAAACACAGAGGCCACTGATCAAGGAAATCCTGCAGGAATCTTCATATGAGTCAGTCTTTGAAATGCAAAATGCTCACAAAAAAATCGGAAGCCATTCTGGATAAACTGTTCTGTAAAATACATGGGGAAAAATAACTTATAACTATATGATATTGTTATTAAGACTATAATGGTATAATGGGGGTGATACTTGCCCATTATACCAGATTTGAAAATATTGATTAGCGGTAACCGAATATATAACCGAAATATTGTGATATCGTATCGCCGAAGGTCTCACAATAATATCGTGGACAATCACAATATATCGAATCACAAGTCTCTGCTTAAATGAAGAGTTCTGATGCAGTTTAGTCCTGGTTTCAGTCCCAGATATTCTTGATTTCAATCCCAGATTAGTCCTTTTCCAGTTCCATTTAAATCCTGATTTCAATCCCAGATTAGTTCTGATTTCAGTCCCAGATTAGTCCTGGTTTAGGCCCAGATTAGTCCTGGTTTCAGTTCCAGTTTAGTCCTAGTTTCAGTCCCAGGTTAGTCCTGGTTTCAGTCCCAGATTAGTCTTGGTTTTATCCCCAGTAAAATCCTGATTTCTGTCCCAGATTAGTCCTGGTTTCAGTCCCAGTTTAGTCCTGGTTTCAGTCCCAGTTTAGTCCTGGTTTCAGTCTCAATTTAGTCCTGGTTTCAGAGTCAGATTAGTCCTGGCTTCAGTCCCAGATTAGTCCAGATTTCTCTCCCAGATTAGTCCTGGTTTCAGTTCCAAATTATTCCTGGTTTAGGCCCAGATTAGTTCTGGTTTAAGGCCCAATTTAGACCTGGTTTCAGTGGCATCTAAATCCTGGTTTGAGCCCCAGATTATTCTTGATTTCAGTCCCAGATTAGTCCTTTTCCAGTTCCATTTAAATCCTGGTTTCAGATCCAGTTTAGTCCTGGTTTGGTTTGGTTTTAATGCCACACTGCGAAACACGAACATGAAGCAAAGTCTCAAGGCTCAAAGTTATGTGGATAATCTCCTCACATTTCTGTTACGTAACGCACCGAGCTTCAAGTCAAATTGTAGAAATCGTTTGAGGAAAATTGCTGAAACATGTATCAGTTCCAAACAATCTGGCAACTCGTCCGCCCACTTTCCCCGTCCCTCTTCCAGACGACGCTCTGCCTTTCTCTGTAATCGTTTGCATAACCCCAGAGCCGGCTCGTAAACAGGTTTTATCAGTGTCTGTGCAGTTCTTTATAGGAGCGTGATTGTAGTTTCCGCCGTGTGTGTGTATTTGTGGAGGCCGGTCTTTAATCTGCCGCCCCAATGACTGAGGCGGACTTTGGATCTGACCCAAACAAGTCCGAAAACAGGTCCCCGCTCATCTGCACTCGGCTCTCACACGAGCACATTTGCAATCACGGGCCGCCGGTTTGTGTTTCAGTCGCCCTCCCGGGTTTGTCGGCTTTATTTTGTCATTTGTATGGATCGCGGAGTCCTGGTTAAGTCCCGGTTTTCCCCCAGAATCCGTCCCTAATCAAAAAGGCCTATTGGATTCCCAGGATTCCAATAGGGTTTTAATAGGAACAGAGCAGCGATAAAACAAAATTAAATCCTGGGATATAGGCCTCTTTAAATTCTTCCTTTATGTTGGTTTAGTCCTTCATGCATATGTGCAGTTTAGTCCTGATTTCAGTCCCAGATTAATCTTGGTTTTAGTTCCAGTATAGTCCTGGTCTCAGTTCCAGTTTAGTCCTCGTTTCAGGTCCAATTTAGTCCTGGTTTCAGTCTCAATTTAATCCTAGTTTCAGATCCAGTTAAATCCCAATTTCACTCCCAGATTAGTCCTGAATTCTGTTTCAGTTTAGTCCTGGTTTCAGTCCCAGTTTAGTCTTGGATTCAGTCTCAGATTAGTCCTGGTTTCAGTCCCAGTTTAGTCCTAGTTTCAGCCTCAGATTAGTCCCTGTTTAATGCCGTTTTAGTACCTGTAATTTTTACATTTTGCATTCTAGTTCCACATCAGCATCATCAGAGGGACCAGTTTGTGATTTAATCCTACTTTTAGCCCTAATTTGGTCCTTAAAACATTAAATGCAATCTCAGTGTTCATCAGAAAAAACATAATTTGGTATTTTTCCCAAATCCTCTTTCTCTTTATTTTGCATTTTGCTTATCTTAGTACTGATTTAGCCCCTCGTGCATCCAGCCTCTTTAGTCCTGGTTTTAGTCAGGGTTTAGATCTGTTTAAGCCCTTGTAAAGTATAGTCCATTTTGACCTTGTAAGAGCTCTGGTGTAGTCTTGGCTTAGTCTTTGCCCTGGTTCATTCCTTATTCTGCAGCACCTTCATTAAGTCCCAGTTTAGTCCCCGTCAGTCCTTCCGATCTAAACTAATGATACTGCACACTTTTCTGCGATAATACTCCCACTGAACCGTTAAGAAATTGCACAACGCCCCGTTCTACCTCCACGAAGCAGAACATAAGCAGGTTCATTAATGTAAATCAGGAGAAAACGTAAATTCTAATTGCTCCCGGGCGGCTGCGGTGATCTTGCCTGTGGTCGTGTCCGTTAGCCGGTCCCCGGGGTCGGTGTTACGGTCCTGCCTCTGGGCTAAACCTCGGGCTACATCATAACAACAGCACAAGAGCCACAGGGACTTCGCATCCGACTGGACTCCGCTGAAGCAGGACTCATTGTTTTAATTTTGTTTGCTGGAAAATCGTTTGGGAATCGTGCACAGTTAACTTCAGTTTTCATACTGGCCCTATGTCAGTCTGTTAAAGCTGCATTACGTAAATTTTCTGGTATATGCCACTTGCTTGTCTCCATGGAAATGTTATTGCTTTGCTGTATATCATTAATATATAAATGATCAGTCTTGTATGTATTTTAGAGCTGCAACTATCGAATATTTTTGGAATCGAGTATTCTGTCGATTATATCATCGATTAATCGAGTAATCGGATAAATCACACTTTTTTGTTTTTATACAACTATATCAATAGTGTGTAACGCAACATGAAAGGCCTCTTAAAATGAGCAATTGCTGTTATTCCTCACAAAAAGGTTTTTATTTAAAGTCAACATTTTTTTAAACAAGTGTAAAACCTTTGGCTTATTGGCTTATAAGACAGGAGTTTTCTAAGTGACAACGTTAATCCTTTAACTAGCCTAATTAATGAGCTAAATATAGAACTAGCGAACACATAAGTGTTCGTAAACGTCGGTAAAATATTTCCTTTCTCTGATATTGGAATTGATGCCAGCGGTTCTAGATTAAATCAGATTTTGGTAAAAAGTAGAACAACGAACTAGACGTTTCTGATGTGGGAAACACCGAGTGTGTGCGTGTGTCTGTGTATACGTGAGGAAGGGAGCGATTTGAGTGAGATCATTTGCTCTCTTGCTGCTCATTATGCCTCGTTACTATCGACTCATAACACAGGTTACAAATAATTACAAATACTGTACATTCTAATAGGCGTTACTTTTCATTTCAGTTAGCAATCGTAAAAGTATATTACCTCGTAGATTCTCCGACTCCGCTTAGAGAAGTACAGTTCACGCTTTAAGTTTCGCTTTAAGTGCTGCAGCATTGAAGACGTACTGTTGTGGTACATCAGGTTGGCTTTGCCAGTGCACACTGGCACCGGCCACATCATTATCTGCCATTTCCACACCGTGGAATAAATCGCGCCGCTTCAAATCTTTGAAATGTACGTCATTGATAACTGTCCGTGTGAAACAGTGATCCCAGACTGGCGCAGCAGTCTACAAAGGAGGAGTGATACGATAGCAGAGACATTTTAAATAAATTGACTTTGGTGACATGAATTAAACGAAGCCTCGAGGCAAAGAATTTGCCCGAATATTTTTTGTAATCGAATTATCCGAGTTACTCGAGTAATCGTTTCAGCCCTAATGTATTTAGTTTACATGTGTTTTTATTGCTTTAAAAAATACACAGTCCCAGTTTAGTCCTGGTTTCAGCTCCAGTTTAGTCCAAGTTTAGTCCTGGTTTTAGCCCCAGTTTAGTCCCAGTTTAGTCCTGGTTTCAGCCCAAGTTTAGTCCCAGTTTAGTCCTGGTTTTAGCCCCAGTTTAGTCCCAGTTTAGTCCTGGTTTCAGCCCCAGTTTAGTCCCAGTTTAGTCCTGGTTTCAGCTCCAGTTTAGTCCTGGTTTCAGCCCCAGTTTAGTCCCAGTTTAGTCCTGGTTTCAGCCCCAGTTTAGTCCCAGTTTAGTCCTGGTTTCAGCACCAGTTTAATTCCAGTTTAGTCCTGGTTTCAGCCCCAGTTTAGTCCCAGTTTAGTCCTGGTTTCAGCCCCAGTTTAGTCCCAGTTTAGTCCTGGTTTCAGCCCCAGTTTAGTCCCAGTTTAGTCCTGGTTTCAGCACCAGTTTAATTCCAGTTTAGTCCTGGTTTCAGCACTAGTTTAATTCCAGTTTAGTCCTGGTTTCAGCACCAGTTTAGTCCTGGTTTCAGCACCAGTTTAGACCTGGTTTCAGTCCCAGTTTAGTCCTGGATTCAGTCCCAGTTTAGTCCTGGTTTCAGTCTCAGATTAGTCCTGGATTCAGCCCCAGTTTAGTCCTGGTTTAGTCTTTAAAACACAGGAACGTGCTTTAGAAACATGCCACCATTACAGAAAAATGGATGAGACAAACTGCACCGTCAATCAAAGACAGGTCAAAAATTAGAAATGAAATTAGAAAAATGGGAAAAAAAATAACGTTTGGACTTAATTTGACAAACTTTGGACGAATGGGTCTCATACACTCAACACATTATTTAAATGAAACTTTTAATATCGGATGCAGTTTGTCTGATGTGTTCACTATTATGTTTATCTTTTCGGAAAGGCTGAAAATAATAATAATAATATATATAAAAAACAAACATGCCACCACTTCATGACATCACCAGGTATGTTTTGCATCATTACGACATGGCGTAGCGTAGTATGGATCCTATAAAGACACTCGGAGCCAAATTTGACCTAATCATGCGCAGGTTGAACGTACAGAAGAGCAAAAACAATGCATCAAACTCGCGTCCTGACTGTTTAAACCCGCGGGGATGGTACGGCTCTAATCTGGTCCAGGTGTCCGCCCAGAAGGGAGCCTCGATTTGGGCCGCCGCGCAATGAGAAGCAGGCCTCTCGTTCTCTGGAGCGAGATCGCATTATTGACAAGCGCTGGTCAGGCTCCAAACCTCGGGCGATTCATTTTCTGTAGATCTTGCGCTGTTCTGAGTACTTCCTGGTCTTTGCTAACCCGCTCCGAAGGCTGGACTGTTGGCAGGGATCGGGCCCGGGCTTGGACTTGGCACAGGTCTCCCGTCTCTGCTGATGAATGCTGTTTTTTTAATCCAATAAGTGCCTTTGGGGAGCCGCAGATTTTTACAGAGGCTGAATTCAGAATCCTTCAGTTTCGAATGCGTCTGCGTGAGGATTCTGGAGATGGCTGTGGCTCTGGTTATGGGCTTGGATTAATATCGACATAGATGAAAATGGATATCGCAAATTGTTCAATAGATAGTTCAGAAATTTCTCTTCCCAAATGTTCAGAGTTTGACGGTTTCCCAAGCTTATTTGGACGTGAAAAGTTGCTTCAATCGTGGTTTCAATATTGGCGTTAGACTGATATCATTTCATCCATTAAAATAAACACTAAAGGCTCTATTGCCCAATGCATTTCTATGAATTTTAAAGATCTTATATTACGCAAAGTTGACTCTTGAGAGCTCTAAGTCATGTTAGAATGCTGATACCTTCTTAAAAACATACCTGGATGTGTTTTGTTTCATTCACATGTTTGAGTAATTGTGCATTATTAGTTTAGCCTTTTTTATCAGCCGGTTTCACGTCGTAGAAACCGTCTGACTTCGCAGCATTAGGATTCTTTCGCTCGACAATAGGCGGGTACTATTTTTCTTTAACCAATCGCTGCTATTTAGTCGTGACTAGGGGTGTGCATTGCCTTGAGTCTGATGCATGTCACGATTGGATATATCCCGATACTAAAACAGTGGATGATATATTGCACTTTATCAATAATTACTTCTAATAATATAGTCATCTACACCTTCACGAGAACAAAACTGTATGAAATATCATTTATTACCTTTTTTAAATTATGAGAACTGTGAATGGAACTGAGTTTGAGTGAAAAATATTATTTAAAAAATTGATTCAGATGCATTTTGAATCGATTCGAGAATTGCGCAATGAAGTATCACGATATATCGATTTTTTTCTCAGTGGTGTCCAAGTAATACCTGCAGCAACAGCAAACAAAGCAGAGAGTGAACATGTCTGTCCACAAGCGTTGTCGTTTCTGTGAGGTGAACTTAGGAATTAAAGGTATGATAAAAATGTGAAGTTATTATTTGACAAAGAAGTCCAAAGGAGGATAGTGTCTGCAGTCTGCTGTCGCAGCTCGGGTTGGATTTGGCCAACACAGCTCTTCACCAACTACAACTTCCATTTTTTCTTGCAAACCGCCGAGTGTATTCACATTCCTGAACTAGTCGCTTTAGAGAAATGAAATTGAGCGAAGACACTAGGCGATGCCAGCCTGGCTATTATTAGTCTGTCTACATCTCCAAAGCTCAAAAGGCTCTGTTCCACATTGTGATGAAGCGGTAGTTTTCAACAGTTAACAGCTACTTTTTACCTTTTAGTTCAATAGAGATGGGCAATTCCAAGGATGAAATGCTCTAAATCAGGGGTGTCCAAACTTTTTTCATCAAGGGCCACATAAAACACAGACCAGCGTGAGGGCCGATCGAGGGTCATAGACTGGTGGTCAGAACAGTGAGTAATTCAAACCTGTGCATTTATAACAGGTTTGAATGACCCTCCAGACCTTTGTTCAGACCCTCAAAATGACAAACAAAATTTGCTTGATCAAGGTAGATTTCAAACTGTGCAGTAAAAAGTACGACTTGTGGTAGTACGGGCCAATTCACCTGGAAGCCTGAGGGCCACAGTTTGGAAATGCCCCCTCTAAACGAGTCTAGTGAAGGTTTTAGGAGTTTAAAAACACAATGGAGCACTTCCTGTATTACCATGTGACATCACAAGGTAGAACTGAGAGGAAAAAAAAGAAAAAAATTCTGCCTAAATCTGCAAAACACAACTCCAGGTCTGTTTGCAATGAGGAAACAACATTATAAACATTTAAAAACCGTTAAAAAGGCACACTGTGTAACTTTTTTGCGGGACGATCCTTTACCTGGTTGTCTCCAAATGTTATGTTATTAACGCTTTGCCTAGAAGGTTTCACAGTGCGGCATTAAAGTGTCAGCTGAGGATATAGGTGACATACAAACCTGTAAGTCAGAGGTCTGCGGTGCTTAGTTTGCACAAACACACTTTATGGTCATGGTCATTCCTTCTCGTCTGTGTAGTTATCATTTTATTGGGCTTATCACGGGATGTCAACAAAGGCTCTTTTACAAATACGTGCCAACATCTCCAGTTCGGTCTTTAATAGCTCAATAAAATAAAGCATAAACCATAAAGAGGGCCATCAGAACAAGGCTATAAAAACAGAACACAAAGACTTCACTTGTACAATTTAACATTTTATTTGGTGAAGGAATTTTACCACCTTTGATCATTTTACACTTTTACAATGGAAAATACGGCTTATTTAAAGAGTGCATTCATTTATATGGGCTACCTGTTCACTGGTCGAAAACATGCCTGAAACTAGGGTTGATAAAACATGAAAATACTGTTGTGTTGGTTGCTAAAAAAGTCAGTTCACGTTGCAGAAATGAACCTTTTCTGAATAGCTTTGGAACAGGAGTGTCCGAACTATGGTCTGGGAGCCATATGTGTCCTTCAGACCCATTTTCGTCAACCCTCAGACCTGCTGCTGCTGCTGAATCGGCCCTTATGATTACACACTGCAAATTTCTCTGATCTGGCCAAGATTTTAAAACTTATATCAGGTTATTCATCTTGTTTTTGTTTTATTACTGACTTACTAATTCTGATTTCACTACTTTTAAGTCATTTTCTGATAGATTTAAGTGTAGATATAAGGGCAGTGTACACAGTACTTTTTGTTTTACTGCTAATTTAAGTATTTCTACCACTACAAGTTCAGTAACATCACACTGCATCATGATACAGGTCTAAAATTAATGTTTCACGTGTTATTCAAAATGCATTAAAGACTCCCAGTAATCACTATGTGGTCCTTCGCTTCAAATAGGTTTCAAAAGGCTCTATTCACGCGTATTACGTTTTTTGTCTGATTTCTAGCACATTTTTTCCTTTTTTTGTAATTTATTGAACTTTGTATAATATATATGTATGTAATAATAAGAGGTTCTCATTTGAGCAGGTATTGATACTGAAAAAAGTCATTCACGGGACAGAAACAAACCTTTCCTGAATAGTTTTAGAATGATCTTGAGCTGTATCAGAACAAGTATAAGAGCAAAGAGACGAGTATACGCCCATGGAGCACTGAGGGATTACACAGATATAAGACCACAAAGGAAAAGAAAAGAAAATACAATTATTTTTTTCTTTTTATTGACCAATAGGAGCGTTCTTGGTCAGGTTTAGTTTGATTTTCTACAAAAAGGTGAGCGTGACTAACTGCAAACAGCACAGATCTTCTCTCCTGTTGTAGTCCCAGCTAAATCCATTCTTTATGGTCCAATTGCGTTAAAACAAAACTCAGATTAAATCAGAGTACCTACAGTTAGCATCACACCCTGGGGAACGTGAATAACCTCAGCTGCACAGTATCAGTTGTCCTGGTTGGCCCGGCACCACGATGTAGTATTTCCGGCCTCCTCAACCTCTTACGTGTTTTACTTGCATTACAGTTCGACCTTATCGTAACGCACCCGCCCACACACTGCCGTTTGTCTTCGTATCTGTTCGCTGGACGCTGCGATGGACCACCGCCCTTCTACGGTCATCTCTGTCCAGGCCAAATTAGACTGTGATGGACTGGCCCGACCTTGGCTGGCTGCGCGGAGGTGGGAGTTTAATACGGGCCTGTCGTAAAACACGGCGTATAAAATATAATAAGAGCGTCCCACGGGTGCTGTCGTGATGAACTATAGCGGCTAAGACTGTACACTGTAAAACATGAAAGACTTCTTCAGGTAAATGGCTTCTAGTGTATTGTATTGTTTTGTATTGTATTGTATGTGAACAGTGTGAACTTTAAACACCCCAAAAGTGTCCTACATGAGCATTGGAGGACACAACGACGTCACAGCAGCGAGCTCATTGTTTACGGAAGTAGCTTAAACATGGATGCGGGCATTGAGCACCTGGTGATTTTAAAGTTGCTGTCGTACCTCTATCGCAGGAGGAAACGCATCTTTGGCGGCCTATTTCAGTGAGAAAAGGCGTCAGTGTTTGGCTCTAATGGCTCACAACAGGACCTTGTTACAGCACAATAGCCAAACTCTCGCTTGTTGATGAAGTCGCACGTCAAAAGATCGGATATGCATCTGTTTTAGGACCACATATCCAAGTGGCCTGGGTCACATGTGAAAAAATCTGGTCTGTGTCGTTCAGACGGTCATTAAAAGATCCGATAAGGGGCGAACAAAATCAGATTTGGGTCACTTCAGGCTGCAGTCTGAACATAGCCCAACATCTCAGACCGTTTTCCTCTCCTCCTCTGACTCATGTCCTTTGCAAAGTTTCGTTGTTGTTGTCATTTCTGTTCATGATTTCCCTAAGGAAATAATGTAAATATGGATAATACGCTGTCGCATTCTAAAAGAATGTAAAAGAATGTCTTACTTGCCCGAAATAAATACAGAAAATATCAAAACAAAAAAAAACACAAGTACAAACTGTGAGCAGGTCAGTGTTGGGGCTGATATTTGGACTTTTGAGCGTATCGGCGATCGGCCTTGAATCTCCAGTACCGGTGTTTTGTTTTGTATTGTTTTTTTTGTACTGTGGCTGATTTTGAACCATGAGCGAAAAACATGTTGCAGAATGAAGTATTAGCCCCGCCCACTTTAGTATTATTTTGTAATTTGGTCTACATTTCTGGTCTATTTTCATGTCATTTCTTGGTTTCAGTTCACTTTTTTTTATCTCAGGCAAAAATGCACTTGCAGATTCTTCTAAAACTGTAGAAATAAAAACTATGCTGCTTATGTATATTTTATTTTTATTCAATTATTGATTAATATGGACATAGCAGTTGCGTTAGTTTACATGTGTTGTGTTTGGTTGTCGGTGCATTACTTCCTTGATTCTATGGATGTCATTGCTCTGCCTGGAATGTTCCACAGTGTGACATTAAACAGCTCTACTTTGCATTTGTTTAATTACAGATGGTTTTATTGCTCAAAAATACGTAGAAAAACAGACATTCTGACTGTGAGCGGGGTCGCCTCTCCACAGATCTCACCTGTAACTCGGTCTGGTTTGGTCTCCGTGAAGATAGAAATGTTTAAAGCCATACTGTGGAACATTTCAGACAAAGCGATAGCATCTCCATGAAGACGGAACCTCCAAGAAACGCTACACAGTGCACCTTTAAATATTAACGGAACAAATCCACATTGTAAACGCTGCGAAAAAGCTTTAAAATTTAAGCTATAAAATGACCTAAAAGCAGTTAAATGATCTTGCTGCACAGACAGATCCTTTTACTTGTTAATTTATCTTCAAATAAACGACCTCTAGACGAGAATGAAGCCGTCTCTGAACTATTAAGTAGGTAATAAATCTGCAAACAAGATGAATAAACCTGATATAAGTTTTTAAATCTTGGCCCGGTCAGAGAAATTTGCAGCCAAAGTGCATTGAAACAAGTCTAAAAGTCTCGACCGACTAACTCCGTGAACTGAAACTCCATCCAGACCCGCGGAAGTCGTCGTATTTCTCGTAGATCTCGGTTTGTGCAGTGTCTGAAGTGTCCGTGTAGCGGAGGTGGGGGGAGTAGACTCTGTCCCCACTGCAGGTCACGGTTGGTTGTCCTGACGTGAGCCGGCGTTCGCGCTCGGGCCTGGAGACATGAGTTATGGGATGATTCCAGATTCGCTGCGCTCTCGGTTATAACGTGGTCAGTATCGGCCTTGACCAGGACGGACCAGCGAAGTGTGGAGACGGGGGGAGGCGAGGGGAAGGGGCTCACAAGGTTAATCGAACGAAAATGCAGCCGACATATTGGGTTGACTGATAGAGATGGAATTGGATGGTTTGAAATTTCACGTTCGGGGAAAACGCTGAGACGGGCTTGTTTATACCACTACAGAAATCGGAATGTACGGACATAATATTACATTTCGTTGCAGTTCATTATTGATCAAATCCAGATAATGGCAGCTTCATTTTGGAAGAAAAGTCACAGTATTTAACGGTGGGAAAGAAAAAAAATTGATTCAGTGATATTTTGCAATGCGTCCATTCGCTTTTCAGTGTAAAACCAAAAATAAGAAAACGAAAAAAACAACTGTGTTCTTTGTAATTTGTCTCCAAAACCAAAATGAAAAAATGGATCACGATTTAGATTTTCAGTTTTTGATTTTGTGTTTAGATCCTGGTTTAGACCTCGTTCAGCCGTGGTTCAGTCCTGGTTCAGTCCTGGTTCAGTCCTGGTTTAGTCCTGCTTTAGACTTGGTTTAGACATGGTTTAGATCTGGTTCAGTCCTGGTTCAGTCCTGGTTTAGTCCTGGTGTAGACTTGGTTTAGACATGGTTTAGATCTGGTTTAGTCCTGGTTCAGTCCTGGTTCAGTCCTGGTTCAGTCCTGGTTTAGTCCTGGTTTAGACTTGGTTTAGACATGGTTTAGATCTGGTTTAGTCCTGGTTCAGTCCTGGTTTAGTCCTGGTTCAGTCCTGATTCAGTCCTGGTTCAGTCCTGGTTCAGTCCTGGTTTAGTCCTGGTTTAGACTTGGTTTAGACATGGTTTAGATCTGGTTTAGTCCTGGTTCAGTCCTGGTTTAGTCCTGGTTCAGTCCTGGTTCAGTCCTGGTTTAGTCGCTTCACACTGGATATTAGGACCAGGAGTTTGGTTCGGGAAACACAAAAACATTATGTGTTTTTTCCACTATTCATTTAAACACAAAATTGAAAACTGAAAAAATGAATCGTTATTTTTTTTTTTTTTTTGGTTTTTGGAGACAAATAATGAAGAAAAGAGTTGTTTTTTTCTTTTTCTTATTTTTGATTTTATATTGAAAAACGACTGAACACCGAATACACGGATTTATCGTGATACTTCATTGCGCGATTCTCATATCGATTCAAAATGCGTCCGAATCGATTTTTATAAGGTCATGTTTAAGTTCCATTTACTATGATTTAAAAATTAAATAAACTGCATTTCATCCAATTTTGTTCTCGTGAAGGTTCACTCCATCATAATATCAAGCGTAATTATTGATTTATAACGTGATATATTGAATTGTCATGATAAGCATCGTAAAGCCAGAGTCACGGCAATCCACACCTCTAGGATTTGGTTTTAGGGTTGTCAAAAGTATCGAAACCAGATACTCATTTTTCGCAGGTATCGCTACTAAAAAAAAAGTCACATTCACAGGACAGAAATGAGTCTTTCCTGAATAATTTTAGAACGATCTTGAGCTGTATCAGGACAAGTAGACACAGGGAGAACATGCAAACCCCACGCAGAAAAACCTGGACCTTCGTACTGTGAGGCGCGTGTGGCCTCTGCTCAGTCGCTGCGTGAACCTTTGACAGTTCATAAACCAAATAGTGTCACGATACTGAAATTTCAATCTCGATCTAGAAGGAACGGACTTGACACTCGATACCCATTTCAGTGTGATGATGATAGAAACACTTCATTCAGACAACAGGAGGTGATTTTCGACATTAAATCCTCGTACTTTCTTTTATATTTCCATCTGCTCTAATATTTGTGTAATCCCAGTGCTTCATGGGCGTATTCTGGTTTTGTTTTGGACGCTCTGGTTTCCAGCGTCAACCCAAAACTTGCACAACGGGTCAAATCCTCCAGCTAAGGCCGTCCGGACCAAGACGAGCTCAAGATCTGGAGATGGGTCCCTGAAGGTGGGACTTTGTGAACGTATACAGGGTTCCCACGGTCATGGAAATCCTGGACAAGTCATGGAAATTGAAAATGTCATTTTCCAGGCCGGGAAAAGTCATAGAATTTTGTAAATTCAGTGAAAGTTTAGGAAAATTCATGGTATTTTAGTAGATCTTTCACGTAATTACAGCGTTCTGTTAAGTTATCATGAGGCTATTATGATTATTTTCTAACGTTTTTTGTTTAAAATAGACATAATAAATGCACTGACTGTACTTCGAATGTTAAAAAACTATAATACCAAACCATAAGGTGAATGAAAAGGGTTCACATTTCATATTTAGCTCAGTTCTACACATGTAGGGCGCTGTAAAAACATAGAAAATTAACTTTAGGTAATGAAAAACTCATGGAAAAGTGTTGAAATTTCAGTGAAAAAGAGTCTTGTACTAAAGTGATAATAATAATAAAAAAAACATCTTAAAACCTTGAAATCTCTCCTCGTTTCAGTTCCAATCCTGCCACACACGTCTCGCAGAATCGGTTTGTTTTGCAGATGGAAAGGGACGCGAAATTGGAGTCAGGAGGTCATAGATTCTTTCAATTTGGACTATGACAAAGTGGTGCAAATCCTGAACGAGACGCACTTCTGTTCGGCTGTTACAACAACCCCCCACCCCTCCTCGCTCCTCATTCATCCATCACCGGGGTCTTATCCGACGCTGCCGCGGTCTGTAGCGGCTCTTACGGCCCAAATCCTCCCTCTCGCTCTTGATCCCGGACAGGTGCCGGGGTTTAGGGGCCCGACCGAGCGCTCCCCGGTCCGGCCTGGGAAGTGAGACCCCGAAAGAAAGAGGACGGGGGGGTGGTCAGCTGCGGTGGGGACAGTTGCGGTGGACGGAGGCCCGGACAAAGCTTCAGCTGGTGCCTGTTTGGCGTCTCTTTGGGCCCGTGCTTAGAAATGCGAGACTGTGGCAGACTTCACACATAAGCACACAGTGTTGTAGCACACAGGGTTATTGTACGCGGGATAGAGCAGTTCCAACGCCACAATGGACTAGTGAGGATAATGCGATTGTGTTTTTTACAAATTCAGTTCGTTTCCTTTAACTACTAAATATTAAAGTGTAAGATTTAGATTGAAAATTTCATAAAGTTGACCTAACAAAGTCTCCAGGTTAACAGCTTTGACTCTTAACAGTTGTAATGCTGATTAGGGATGCAACAGTATTCGATGTAGTATTGAATCGCTGGATACTGATCTCACGATTCGACACACGTGTTCCTCCATCTGCTCTGCGCTGTTATTTATTTTGGTCTGAAAGAGAAACCGTTATCGCAGCGGCTTTTCCAGATGCAGCAAGAAAGCAGCTCCACGGGGACTTGCAGCTGAAATATTCTAACGGAGGAGGGTTTTATCTTTCACTCACTCTTTATTTTACGTCGATAGACCCAAGAATGACAAAGATACGAACTTTTAAATGCACTAGAAACGCTTTTGGCTTTAATCCAAACGGCGGCTTTAATCGAATGCGCTTTTATACGCACCCGGGATATATACACGATCTATTTCTCAGACTCTATCTCATAAGTTTGTCAGAAAACGGTCATTTCTGTGTGATATAACATAGTTTTAGTGTGGAGGGGCAGGAGGGCAGGAGGAGGAGCTTCTGTCTGTGAAGCCAGTGAGACTCAGGGGGAAAAGAAATCATCAAAAAATCATCATCATCAAAAAAGGAAAAGTTTGATAGTGTAGCTCCCCTAACACTTTATATTAAGAGTAGACTGGATATATAAGTATAAAACAGCCTGAGAAACTCTGTTCTGCTCTTATTTTCACTGAATAAAAATTCTGAGCTGTGAATCATTGAACCAAATTAACTAAAACACTTCACATATGAACTGTAACTGCAGTAGTTGTGCTGTAGTTTGTTGTATGTGATGTATGAATGTGTCATTAACATTTTTTATTGCGTCTTAAAACGTATTGAAATCGAATCGATATTGTGACCCGTGTATCGAGAGACGTATCGAATCGTGGGAAAACCCCATTATTTGATCCCTAATGTTGATACTTTCTTATTACAAAAGAGGATGATGGAGTTATAATTGAGTTTAGCACTTCAGGTTCCAGCTTTAACCCAAAGACCTGGTTTAGACCTGGTTTAGACCTGGTTTAGTCCTGGTTTAGACCTGGTTTAGTCCTGGTTTAGACCTGGTTTAGACCTGATTTAGTCCTGGTTTAGACCTGGTTCAGACCTGATTTAGACCTGATTTAGTCCTGATTTAGTCCTGGTTTAGACCTGGTTTAGTCTTGGTTTAGACCTGGTTCAAACTTGATTTAGTCCTGGTTTAGTCTTGGTTCAGACCTGGTTTAGACCTGATTTAGTCTTGGTTCAGTTCAGTCCTGGTTTAGTCCTGGTTCAGGCCTGGTTCAGGCCTGGTTCAGACCTGGTTTAGTCCTGGTTTAGACCTGGTTTAGTCCTGGTTTAGACCTGGTTTAGTCCTGGTTCAGACCTGGTTTAGCCCTGGTTTAGACCTGGTTTAGTCCTGGTTTAGTCCTGGTTCAGACCTGGTTCAGACCTGGTTTAGCCCTGGTTTAGACCTGGTTTAGTCCTGGTTTAGTCCTGGTTTAGTCCTGGTTCAGACCTGGTTCAGCCCTGGTTTAGACCTGGTTTAGACCTGGTTCAGACCTGGTTTAGCCCTGGTTTAGTCCTGGTTTAGCCCTGGTTCAGACCTGGTTTAGTCCTGGTTCAGACCTGGTTTAGTCCTGATTCAGTCCTGGTTTAGTCCTGGTTCAGTCCTGGTTTAGTCCTGGTTTAGTTGTAGCTTCAGCAGATTTTGGTCTTTTGGGTTTAATTGTTCATTCTTTATCATTTTCAAAGTTTTTTTTTTTTTTTGCATCTTAAAACATATTGAAATCGAATCGATATCGTGACCCGTGTATCGAGATACGTATCGAATCGTGGGAAAAACATATCGTTTGATCCCTAATGTTGATACTTTCTTATTACAAAACAGGATGATGAAGTTATAATTTACTTAAGCCCTTCAGCTTTAACCCAACCAGGCACAATGGGTCAAATCCTCCAGCTAAAGTAGATCAAGAATGAGGAATTTGCCCCGTTTGACATTCATTCAAGGATGGGTCAAATGCTGACACCGGGGTTTCGTTGTTGTTGTTATTTCTGTTACGATTTCCCTGATGTTACACGGATAATACGTTGTCTCACTGTAAAATATTGTGCATTTCTGACTTTCTTGCCCAAAATAAAAACAGAAAATACAAAAAAAAAACTCCAGTAGCGGCTGATATTTTCCTTCGGTTGTGTGTTTTTTTTAGGGCAGGAAACCAAAGTTATTTTTACACTTTAATCAGAAGAGAAAACTGCAGAAAATGTCCACGCGGTTCCCTTAAGGATTTGTGGTTAAAAAAGGTAATAATCTGAATTTGAATCAGCCCTAAGCACAGGAACATCACCAGAGCTCATCGGTTATATCAGTCGCTCTGGATTCTAAACAATCTCTGGAAAAACCCATATCGGTCGATCACTACTCGTCGTGTCTTTGCGTCGCCGCGTACAGTAAACGCGCCGCTGTCGTGAGCCTCGTCTCTCCTCCTCAGAGTTTCTGTGCAGTTTTAAGGCAGACATGAGGTCGTGTCCACCAGAAACTGCGCGGAAAAGCTGCCGAACGTCATTTTTACTTGAGTTTCTCTGCACGTTCGCTGTGATTTAAAGAGCTTCCAAATCACGTTCGTCGTCGTCGAGTGTAAACCCGACTTATTATGATTCTAACTGTGAGTGTGTGTGTGTGTTTGTGTATGTGTGTGTGAGTGACCTGAGTGTGTGTGTGTGTGTGTGTGTGTGTGTGATCGGAGCAGAGTCAGTGTGATGTGGACGAGCAGCTGTGGAGTATTTTCAGTTTTATGGCTCTGAGCGGCGACCAGTCTGACCGCTGTTCACAACTATTGTCCCCTCCTCTTCCTCCTCCTTCTCCTCTTCCTCCTCCTCCTTCGCTCTCTCTTACTTTCTCTGTCTCTCTTCTCTTCTCCCTCTTGTTTCTTTACTTTCTCTGTTCTTCTGCATCAGCTCTCTGTCTTTCCTCTCTTCTTTCTCTTTCACTCTCTGTTTCTTTTCTCTACTGCCCTGTCCTTTTCTCTCTCTTTTTTCTCTCTTTTTCTTTCCTCTCTCCTTTCTTTTGCTCCCTCCTTTTCCCTTTGCTCCTGTCTCCTCTCTCTGCTCCCGTCTCCTCTGCCCCTGTCTCCTCTGCCCCTGTCTCCTCTGCCCCTGTCTCCTCTGCTCCTGTCTCCTCTGCCTCTGTCTCCTCTGCCCCTGTCTCCTCTGCCCCTGTCTCCTCTGCCCCTGTCTCCTCTGCTCCTGTCTCCTCTGCCTCTGTCTCCTCTGCCCCTGTCTCCTCTGCTCCTGTCTCCTCTGCCCCTGTCTCCTCTGCTCCTGTCTCCTCTGCTCCTGTCTCCTCTGCCTCTGTCTCCTCTGCCCCTGTCTCCTCTGCTCCTGTCTCCTCTGCTCCTGTCTCCTCTGCCTCTGTCTCCTCTGCTCCTGTCTCCTCTGCTCCTGTCTCCTCTGCTCCTGTCTCCTCTGCTCCTGTCTCCTCTGCTCCTGTCTCCTCTGCCCCTGTCTCCTCTGCGCCTGTCTCCTCTGCCCCTGTCTCCTCTGCTCCTGTCTCCTCTGCTCCTGTCTCCTCTGCTCCTGTCTCCTCTGCTCCTGTCTAATGGTGTCTCATAAATCAATGCTCGTGTCTCCGGACGAAGACTCGGTGCCAAGTCCAAATCCACTTAAAGGACGACTGGCACCACACGCTCGATGGGCTGTCTCTGGACCTGGAAGAGTCCCGGTCTAGTCCCGGTCTAGTTCTGGTCTAGTCCTGCTTTAGTCCTGCTTTAATCTTGATTCAGACCTCGTTTAGTCATGGCTTAGTCCTGGTTTGGTCTTGGTTCAGACCTGGTTTAGCCCTGGTTTAGTCCTGGTTTGGTCTTGGTTCAGACCTGGTTTAGCCCTGGTTTAGTCCAAGTTTAGTCTTGCTTTAGTCTTGGTTCAGACCTTGTTTAGTCCTGGCTTAGCCCTGGTTTGGTCTTGGTTCAGACCTGGTTTAGTCTTGGTTCAGACTTGGTTTAGTCCTGATTGAGTCTTGTTTTAGTCTTGGTTTAGCCCTGGTTTTGTCCTGGTTTAATCCTGGTTTAGTCTTGGTTCAGACCTGGTTTAGCCCTGGTTTAGTCCTGGTTTAGTCCTGGGCGGTATATTTGTTGGTTTTCAGATCGTAAAATGCTAAGATTTCTCTCCAACAACATTATAATTATGGTTTGTCATTTAGGGCCTTTTACAATATTAAATTTAGCTGCCTCCATCTGCGTTAAAGCTGCATTGTGTAACTTTTCCGGTGAGGCTTCGCTTAGAAACGCACAAACGCACAAATCCAACAGAGTCTGAGGGAAATCCATAGTTTTAATCTGTCCAGTCTGAACCTGCAGCTGTTATTGATCTGTTATTGAAGTCCAGGTGTCCAGTTCCTTTAGTGTGAGGATCTGTGAAATCCTCCTTCAGACGGGACCAGAGTCTGACTCCACGGGACGACACAGACTTTACGATACTTTACGATTGATTTCAACTGTATTCTCTCTGGGGGCGTGGTGCTAGCTGGAGGCTCTGCTCTGTCTGTAGATCTGATACTCGAGTTAGACCTTAATCTGAGCTGTTTTAACACAAAGAACTGACTTTGCTAAAACTACGACATGAGGCTGTGCAGTTAATTGAATGTTGATCGCGATTTCGATTTGTGTGTCAAACGATCTCCAAACTCTTATTATTGAGTTGAAACGGTTTATTTGTGGATATTTTTTATATAAATAGGTATATGAATTTCATTTTTCAAATATAGAGATTGTAGAACAGCTGGTTATATAGTTTATTTTGGATACATTTGTGTTTTTCTGTGCCTTTTTTCCATGTTCAAAGTAGATTTTATTCAATCAATCAATTAAACTTTATTCATGAAGCGCTTTTCATATAAAAATGTAACTCAAAGTGCTTTGCAGTCATTAAAAACAATCCCACGTTTCATTTCACAAATTTTATGTTTTATACTTGCAAAACTGCTCTAAGGTAAATAGTCCTGGTTTAGTCCTCATCTAGTCCTGGTCTAGTCTTGTTTTAGTCTAGGTTATGTCCTGGTTTAGTCCTGGTCTAGTCTTGTTTTAGTCTTGTTTTAGTCTTGGTTATGTCCTGGTTTAGTCCTTGTCTAGTCCTGGTCTAGTCTTGTTTTAGTCTTGGTTATGTCCTGGTTTAGTCCTGGTCTAGTCCTGGTCTAGTCTTGTTTTAGTCTTGGTTATGTCCTGGTTTAGTCCTGGTCTAGTCCTGGTCTAGTCTTGTTTTAGTCTTGGTTATGCACTGGTTTAGTCTTGGTTGGGACTTGGTTCAGACCTGGTTTAGTCCTGGGTTAGTCTTGGTTCAAATCTGATTTAGTCTTGGTTCAGACCTGGTTGGTATTTATTTTCAAATTGAACATTTTGCATAAATCATATATTATTATAAGTGTTGGGTTTTTTTTTTTGAGAAAGAGATAGAAATGCTGAATAAAATGCATCGTGTGACTAAAAAACATAATCGTGATTTCAGTATTGACCGAGATAATCGTGATAATGATTTTTTTTCCACAAATCCATCTCCAATAACATTACAGTCACAAGCTCGTTAGCGTTACCCAACAGTTTTCTCACCTTTTTGTTGGAAATCAAACTCCTAAACACGACCATGAACGCTCATATAGCTCACAGGCTCCTGAAAATGTGCCGTTTATATCCATTTTGTAGGTTCTCTTGAGTTTTCAGACAATCTCAACTTTTTTGACCGTGGAAACTAACGAAAATTCCACCGCAGACGTACATGTAGAACCTCCCCGGCGTCACGTCACTGCGCAGTAACAGCAGGAGTGTGGAGCCTGTAGCGTTGGCTTGTCCGTCCATCGAAAATGCCTCAACTCTGGAGCTTATTTTCTGCACAGTGAAAATATATACTCGGTTATACCAAGAAAACCAGTATCCATTTGAAGTAGTGTTGTCACGATACAAAAATTTAGGAAGGAATAGACTCATATTCAATACTAAATCCGATACGACGACGATAAAAAACACTCTAAATCAAAGTACTTTCCTTCATATTCCCATGTGGTCTTATTATATCTGTGTAATCCCTCAGTGCTCCATGGGCGTATTCCGGTTTTGGTATTGATTAGTGTCAGATTTTCTATATTTTTGACAGCCCTAACTTCAAGCACGTTCGATATCTTCCAGTTCGTGCTGTTGTGAACCATCTATTCCCGGGAATCTCACGCTGCGTTAGGCTGAGACGGACACGTTGGCTCCGGGTTTCCATTGTTGCGGGTGAGAACGCGTTGGTGGTTTTTTTTATTGCGCTGGGCTGGGCCGGCACAGATCTGACCACAGAGATGCCACGGATGTTTGAACGAACCAAAGTTACGTTTAAGAAAGAGTTTCCCAGACTTAAGCATTCGGACGGCGGTACAAACTAATGGTCTCGGTGAAGGGCAGGTATTTCCAAACCCGAGGCGTCCATAACAGTGGATTTTTTTGGAGTTATTACAGTGTTTTCAGGAGACAACCTCAGTGCACTTGATGACGTAAAGAGGAAGGGATTGTGCAAAGTAGATTTTTGGAGCTTTCTACCACGTTATAACGTTGTTCCCTCTTCAAAAACTCGCCTGGAGATGTTTAAAATGTCTAAAGTAATAATCTAGTGATCTGTCCTGGGCCTTATTCGAACGTACAAAAGCATAACACAAAACTGTACACAGCACTTTGGCAAACCAGCAGTTTCATTAGCTGGATTTATGCTCATACTAATGTGAAAAAGCTCTGAAGGGGGATAGACTTAGAGCCGAGAGCAAAGGGAGGAGGTGCTCAAAGCGTCAAAAACGAAAGTGAAAACATTGTAAAACATGTTTTCGGTGCGTAAGAATTCTGTGGAGATGATGTTATTGTGAGATTGACGATGGACCATACAATTAGGGATGGGCGTGATCACTCGATTAAACGATAATTGATCATTAAGAATTTTGTCGATCACATTCATTTTAATCGACAAACCGAATGTAGTTTGCTGCTAACGTAGCGTAAGGAGTCGAGGCTGACAAACACTGGAGTTTCGGCCTCACAGTCCCACGTCTCGGCTCTGGCTCCTTGGAGATCACTATATCCCTCAGAGTGCGTTTACCTGCACATCAGTGTCCCGGTTATGATCAGGTTTTTTTGAGTGTCCCGGTTTCGTATGTTTACGCAGCATCTCCAACGCGACATACGCACAGAACAGACTCAGCAGCCTCATCACATCCTCTGTCACAGGAAGAACACTCATATTCCACTGAGTCGTGTCCTTTAGTCCGACAGAAGCTGAAACACATCAGCACAAGGAAAGAGCTGCTTTTTTTCGCTTCCTGTTTATGCAAATGAGCCGTGCGGTTTTAAGTTTCGTTTCTGTAAGACGTAAACAAATGTGCCAAAGCTGCTTTAAACACATTCTGATCTCACACTGATGTGGCTCTGTAGTGCTGATGGTTCATATGTTGTAAAGTTGAGTTTACTTAAGTTGAGTTAATTTTCCCGACGATCAATTAAGAAAATGTAATCGAATGCCCATCCCTACATATAATACCACCATATTCCGGTTACTGTTACGCCCTTAGTCTCCTCACATTTCTCTTAAAGTTGTTTTTCCCTGTAGTTCACATTTCACGCTGCAGCGAGAAGTTGCATAATCTGCCTCCTTGGCGGGCGGTGCTGGACGCGGCCGACAGGTAGAGCGGCCGTCGTGCTCGGAGGAGGTCGGAGGTCGGGGGTCGGAGGTCGGGGGCAGGTCACGCCCGTGTCCAGTGTCTGTTTGCATGTCTGAGCTTCCCGTCTCCTCTCTCCTGGAGGCTCCTCACCTTCCTCCACCCTCCAGCCCCAGAGGTCACAGCTCAAACGAAGCAACGCTGTCAAGAAACCGGCCCCCGCGCGTTTATTTGTATCGCGCGAAGTCATTGGAAGCGCTCTACAGAATAAGAAAGGCTTTAAAATCACAACGCAAAGAGATGAAAGCGTAAATAATTATCTTAAAACCGGAGTCCCACTCGGCGTAACATGTCCAGACGGGTCTCGGCTCACGTCCCGTTTGTTTGGAGAATAAATGGAGCGTTTTACTGCAGATTGGAGACGGCGCGTTGCCAATCGGACTCGTCTGCTTTCATTACCGGCTCCTTTTAAGAGTTTTCCCCTCGTCTTTGTCTTGATTCGTGTTTTCAGGGATGTCATGAGTTGTTGGGTCAGAGCAGCGTCTCTTTCTCTTATATCCCTTGCCGCTTTTTTCTATTCTTTCTCTTTCTTTCTCTCATTTTTGCCTTTTCTTATTGCTCTCTCATTTTTGTCCCCCTCTTTTGCTTTTTCTTTCCAGTCTTGTCCAATCGTACTCTCTCTTTTTTCTTGTATCCTCTCTCTCTCTCCCTCTGCTTCCTTATTCCTCCCCTTCTTTCTCTCTCTTCTCCCTTACTCTTTCTCTGTCCATTCACTCTCTTTTTCCTCAGTCTTTCTCTCTCACCCTGTCCTCTGTCTCCTAACCTTTTCCGTACTCGTCCTCTTACCTCTTTCATTCTCTTCTTTCCCCTCTCCCTTTCTTTCTGTTTTTCCCTCTTTTTCCTCCTCTCTGTCTCTCAAACTCTTCCTTCTGTTCTGTTCCCACCTCGTCTCTAATCTTTCTCTCTTCGCTCTCTTTCGCTATCCCTGTTCTGTTCTCCCTCTTTTTCTCTCCTCTCGCTCTCTTCTTTCCCTCTCTCTCCCCTTGCTTCTCCCTGCCTCCTTTTACTCTCCCCCTCACTATCCCTCTCTCCTCTCTTCCTCCCCTCATTACTCTGTCCTCTCACTCTCTTCTTTTCCCCCTCTCTCTCCTCTCTTCCTCCCTTTCCTTGCTTCTCCCTGCCTTTTTTCACTCTCTCTCACTTCCTCTCTCCTCTTCCCGCCTCCTCACCGCACCCTCTCTGCTCTTTCTCCTCTCTTTTTGCTACCTCACTCTCTTTTCTCCCCCTTTTCCCCCTCCCTCCCTCCTTCTCTCTCCTCTTTCGCCCCCCCTTCTCTCTTTACTCACACTCTCTCTTCTCACACCCATCTCTCTTCCTTCCTCCCCCTCTCCATGTCTTCTTTCACTCTTTCTCCTCTCTCTTTACTTTTCCTCTTTCCCTTTCTCCCTCTCTTTTTACCCACACTTTCTCTTCTCTCCCTCATTTCTCTCCCTTTTGCTTCTCTTCCTCCCTCCCTACCCCTCTTCATCTCTCCCTGTCTGCTTTCACTCTTCCTCCTCTCTCTCTCCTCTCTCTTTACTCCCCCTCTTTCCCTTCCTCTCCCTCTCCTCCTCTCTCCTCCGTCTCTCCTTTCCTCCATCTCTCTCTGGGTGAAAAGCTGCTCTGTACAAACCCTCTGAGCTGCTCTGGTCTGATTAAGAACTCGAGACTTGGACATTGTCTCCAGATTCTGTATCAATAAAAATAAATACAACAAACGAAATAAAAGAGGAAAAACACTCTCTGTCGTTTAGAAAGAACGGCTCGTTTTTTCCTCCTCGTGTCTTGGCGTCCTCGCGGTTTGTTCTTTTGACGATTCACAAGACGTTACACCCAAACTGCCCTGGCTTCAGCTCAGGATTATTTCCTTCGTGCTGCAGACTCCACTTTGGCACGAGCGACACATTGTCTATTGTGTTTTGTGAAATTGACACATTTCGGACAGAAAATTCCTGTTGTGTCAAATATGAAGCTGGACTGAAAACTGAGAAGTAAATCATCAGTAAGTTGTGCAGTAGAAAGAGAAACGAAGCTGCGCTCTCACTTCCAAACTGCATTTGATCAGTGGAGCTTCGTTTGATCCAGGCCTGAGTCGAGAAAATAGAATTAAACACGACTTCTAGATTTCTAGATTTCTTTCTGACATAACCATAGACCGTATATATGAGTGGACTAAGCTAACCCGTTAGCCGCCGCGTGCCAAACAGGAAGTGCTCCAGGAGGCTCTTCCGGTTCCTTCTCTTCCTTTTTCCCATTGACTCACACTGGGATCTTCTGGCTCCTCTCTCTGGACCTGCTGCTGTGGCCTCGACATTTTGGTCTTAAAATGTTCG
The DNA here is from genome assembly GCA_030686955.1 of Odontamblyopus rebecca. Lineage (NCBI taxonomy): Eukaryota > Metazoa > Chordata > Actinopteri > Gobiiformes > Gobiidae > Odontamblyopus > Odontamblyopus rebecca. The sequence continues at coordinate 36,827,541 of CM060655.1, forward strand.
TCTGAACCCGCGACACAGGATCCTGAAGTTTTTATTTCTCTATTTTGTTCCTAAATCAAGATATGAACATGAATAACGGACCAATCAGACGCCTTCACTCCCCGAGGTCCCTCCCCCTAGCGTTAGCAACAGGTTTGATTGACAGCTAGTTTCACTGCTAAGTAAGTTCCCTTCCCACTTTCCTGCCCCGATTGACTATTTTTGAAATAAAATGACAAAATATCTCAAACAATTACAATAACTAACGTTACTAGAATCTTAACTAGCATAACTTAAACTAACGTAAAGTAAAGTGAATTTTGTTAAATTGCGACTCTATTGTTGTTCGTACATAACAGAACATAGAACATAAATCAATGACTATAAATCAAACTATTTAAAGTTTGATGATAAAAGCTAAAAGTTTCCTGATTATTCTCAGGAATCAGGTAAATCCAGCGCTCTGTGCAGGTGCAGAGTATCACCGCTCTGAGGAGGGCGGCACATTTAACCACCTCACTCATGATTGGCTCTTGTGGTTGCTATGATACCTGCGGTCGGATTTCCAAATATGGAGCCTGGAGCCTCATTTGAGCGATGCTGACGCTGTGGTGACGTCACACACACTTAGTCCACTCATATATTCGCTCTATGGTCGTAACATAAGATTGATGGACTTGGGTAATGGCTGAATGTGAGATGATGTAAGTAAGTGTTTATTTCTATAGCACTTTTCACAGACATATGTCACAAAGACGCTTTACAGAGGATGATTTACAGAGAGTTATTCATTCACTCCAGACCCGGTGGTGTAAACTACTGTTGTAGCCACAGCTGCCCTGGGGCAGACTGATGGAGGCGCGGCTGCCAAGCCAACGGTCCCTCCGACCACCACCATCACTCACTCACTTTCACTTTCACACCTACAGCATGTTTTGAGTTGATGGAGGAAACTGGAGCCCGGAGGAAACCCATCCAGACATGGGGAGAACATGCAAACTCCACACAGAAAGGCCCGGGCGACCCGGGGATAGATTATGATGATGATTAGTAATAGGAGTAGGAGTAGGAGTAGTAGTAGTAGGAATAGTAGTAGTAGTAGGAGTAGTAGTAGTAGTAGTAGTAGCAGTAGGAGTAGTAGTAGTAGGAGTAGGAGTAGTAGGAATAGTAGTAGTAGGAGAAGGAGTAGTAGTAGTAGGAGTAGTAGTAGTAGGAGTAGTAGTAGTAGGAATAGAAGTAGTAGTAGTAGTAGTAGTAGTAGTAGTAGTAGTAGTAGTAGTAGTAGTAGTAGTAGTAGTAGGAATAGTAGTAGTAGTAGTACTCACTCAAGGTTGCCTTTCAACAATAAGCAAATACAAATAAACAAAACAAAAAAACAAACATTGTTTTGTTTGGACATCTCCTGTGGGTCACTTTTGGATTCGAGAAAAAATAAAAATGTGATTTGTCCGTAAGTATTATGTGTAATTAAGTGTAAGTATTATGATTAGATATGTAAATAATGTTTAAAATGTAGGATTCTGCTGTAAATGACTCTAAGAATGTAATATAAGAAAACACTAAGATTTAATGTTGAAAATCACATTCTGAGTGTTTTTATTTTCACCCTGGTATCAGAATCAGTCTTGAGTATCGCATCTTTCCCTTAGCATCGAGATCGAGTTTAAACCGTACCGTGACCAGGGCCGTCCACAGAATTACGAGGCCCCGGGGCACGGAGCCTCACACGGGCCCCCCTAATATAAATGAATGAGAAGAGGGTTCATTTCCCCGTCGTTTACCGCGTTTTCTCCGAGCGCCTCCGCCTGGCCCGCGGCGGTTTTAAAACCTGAAGTTCGCGCTGGTCTCTCGGTGCTTTGAAGGTGAGAGGTGCATTGTGGGGGATGATGGATCACTCTGTGCGTTTCCTGTCGGCGGCGTTGGCATCGTGCGTCTCACTTCACACACGCTCAATAGAATCTTTAGGCCTTTAAGTCCATTCAAGTGCCGCCAAATGTGAAGCACGTGAGGAAGTGTTTTCGGGGGGTCCACGCCGACGCTGCCTCCGTCATTAAAGAGCGGCGGCGGCGCTTTTGTCGTTTCCGTGACGATGGCGCACGTAAAAAAAAGTGACTTCAAAAGGCTCCGGGTCACGAGTTCAAACGGGGTTTATCCGAATAAGTGCAGAGATGGAGACGTGGAAGAGAGGGAAGAGAGAAGGAGGAGAAATAAAGGAAATGGAGAGAAAAAGAGAGACAGGAGGGAGAAATAAAGAAGAGAGGGAAAGAGAGAAGAGAGAGAAAAAGAAGAGAAGGAAGAAATAAAGAAGAGAGGGATAGAGAGAAGAGAGAGAAAAAGAAGAGAAGGAAGGGAGAAATAAAGGGATGAGGGAGAGAGAGACATAAAGGAGAGAGGAGAGTAGCGAGGGAAAGAGACAGGAGAGATGGAGAAGGGAGAAATAAAGGAAAGAGGCACAGAAGGAAGAGAGAGGGAAAGAGATGGAAGGTAGAAATAAAGGAGAAGGAGAGAAAAAGAGAGACAGGAGGGAGAAATGAAGGATAAAGGAGAGGGGGGAGGAGAGAGAAAAGAGCAGAGATATACCAAAGGGAGAAATAAAAGAGGGGAGGGTAGAGAAAGAGAGACGGGAAGGAGAAGTAAAGGAATGAGGGGAGAGAAGGGTGAGATAAAGAGGAGAGAGAGAGAATTCAGAAATAAAGGGAAGAGAGAGGATAGAGGGAAAAGGAAAGGGACGGGAGAGAGAGAGGGGGAGAAAGAGAGACAGAAGGGAGAAATAAAGGAAAAAGGAGAGATACAAAAGAGAGAAATAAAGGAAAGAGGAGAGCGAAAGCAGACAGAAGGGATAAATAAAGGAATGAGGGAGAGAGAGAGGAAAGAGAGAAATGTGAGATAAAGCAGAGAGAGAAGGAAGTAATAAAGGTGGGAGAGAGGATGGAGAGAGGGGCCGAAAGATGGAGATACAGAAGGGAGAAATAAAGGAGCGAGAGGAGAGAGAAAGAGAAGGAATAGAGAGAGGTGGAAGCGGAATAAGCGGGGGAAGAGCAGAGGAGAAAGGATGGAAGGAGAAGGCAAGGGAGAGGTGGAGGTGAAGGAGACGAGGCGCTCGGTTCTGTTCTGACGCCGTTCGCTGGGTCGGCCAATGGAGAAGTGAATAAAAAGTGCGCTTCACGGCCCCTGCGGGAAAATCTGTCCTCTGCGTTTGACCTTAAAGCTGCACTGTGTCACTTTTTGTCATTGCTCTCTGTGGACTGTGCCACAGTGTGATATTAAACAGCTTTATTTTACTTTTATTCAGTTACAGGTGGTTTTATTGCCCAAAAATACCTAGAAAAACGGGCGTTCTGACTGTGAGCGGGGTTGCCTCTCCACAGATCTGACCTGGAACTGGGTCTGGTTTGGTCTCCATGGAGATAGAAAGGTTTAAAGCCGACGTTTAAAACACGCAAAACTAGAACTAGTTTGCAGTGGTCCAAAATTATTCCTCATTTCCCTTATGTGTTCAGAACTAAAACCAGGACGAAACCAGGACTAAACCACAACTAAACCAGAGCTTAAACCACAACTAAAACCAGGACTAAACCAGGGCTAAACCAGAACTAAACCAGAGCTTAAACCAGAACTAAAACCAGGACTAAACCAGGGCTAAACCACAACTAAACCAGGACTAAACCACAACTAAACCAGAGCTTAAACCAGACCTAAAACCAGGACTAAACCACAACTAAACCAGACCTAAAACCAGGACTAAACCACAACTAAACCAGACCTAAAACCAGGACTAAACCACAACTAAACCAGAGCTTAAACCAGGACTAAACCAGAACAAAATTAGAAATAAAACCAGGACTAAACCAGAACCAAAACCAGTACTAAAGCAGTACTAAACCAAGGACTAAAATAGGACTAAAACCAGGTCTAAACCAGGACTAAACCAGCTAAAACTAGGACTAAACCAGAACAAAATCAGAACTAAAACCAGGACTAAACCAGGACTAAACCAGAACTAAACCAGAACTTAAACCAGGACTAAACCAGAACTAAATCAGAAATAAAACCAGGACTAAACCAGAACTAAATCAGAAATAAAACCAGGACTAAACCAGAACCAAAACCAGTACAAAACCAGTACTAAACCAGGACTAAAATAGGACTAAAACCAGGTCTAAACCAGGTCTAAAGTTGATTCTGCACAGACTGCAATTGATTAATGATTCCACATTTTGAGTTAAAAAAAACATCAAATATTACAGATTTTTCTGGGCTGGCGCCTTTATCTTTAGTTATTTATTTATTTATTTATTTATTTATTTATTTTTATAAATAACAAAATAAAACCAGAACCGTACAGAACCGAAAACCGTGACCTTAAACCACAATACGAACCGAACCGTGAATTTTGTGAACCGTTCCACCCGTGGTTAGGAAGGGCCCCTTGGCAGAATCTTGCTTCGGGCCCCACGTGGGTCTGAACCGGCCCTGAATATTACACCGTAGAACGTTTCAGCGAAGGTCGAATCACATCTCCGCGGAGACCAGAGCACTAAAAAAGTTACGTAATGCGCCTTTAAGCTAAATAAACTCTTGAACGGCAGCGCTGGGGGCCATTCACACCCACGTGAGGTGCGAACAAACCGCCTGCGAACCGACCGAAGCTGCTGTAACGTAATTATGACATACTTTGTGCCGTCGCCAGTGTGATCAGTCAAGACTCAACACGTCGGATTTTAATACAGGAGCCCGGGCGCTTTGTTTCCCGTCGTCTTTAATGAACTCTTACGGCTCAGTCGCTTCTAAAGGCTCCGGGCTCCTCACCAGCCAAACCCCACGTGACCTCGGGACGGAGACAAACGAGCGCCTCTGTGGGCTCCAAAGCGGTGGCTGCTTTTGTGAAGGAAGTTAGTAACCCAGTTTATCCGGCGCTTTAGGAAGAATAAAGCGCAGTAGGGGTTTTTAAAGGTGTAATATGACACTTTCTGGTAGAACATTCGCCACCTCCTCGTCTCCACAGAGATTAGTGTCCATTGTTTGGCATTTTAATTGAGGTGTTTTTATCGTATTCTTATTTTTTCGGGGATTTTGTGGATTATTTTCTGTTGCAACGCCCCATTAAGGCTCGCTTAGCTTTAAAGCCACAACTTTTAGCCAGAAAATCGACAAAAATAATAACGTGTTGGGTTTTTTTTTTTGTTTCTTGCTCTGAAAATTTAGAAAAACGTGTGTCAAGATTGCCTCTCCACAGACCTGACTCTAATTTGACCTACTATTTATTTCTTGTTTCCATGGATCATACGGGCGACTTGCCACTTCTAGAAAAGTGCGAGTTATTGTGGTTACTGTATCTTTAAAAGTGGAGTTTGAAAGTGCATTATATACGACTTTTCTGGTGTTTTAAATGGTTAATTACTACGGCAACAGTCCTAATTTGTAGGGGTGTGACAATAACCGAAATATGGTGATATCGTATCGTCAAAGGTCTCACAATAATAATATCGGGGACCCGTAAATCAATAGTTATGATGCAGAAATAATTAAAAGAACAGAGGAAACTACATAGACCATGATCCTTTGCTCCGTTTCAGTGCAGATGACATGAAAAAATACCTGTTCTAAGCACTTTTATGTCTTCATTCTTTGGATTGAAGTCTTGAGAAGCATTTTTAGAGGAAAAAGGAGCAGATTCACCACAAAATATTGCAATAAATATCGTACCATGAGATGTATATGGTGAAAATCAGAGTCCTGCACGGGTCTGATTTTGACAAACCGCACCAGCCCGAACCATCGTGCCACAATTCACACCCGACCCGTTTTCCGACAGCACCAGAATGAAAATCAGTCTGAGAGCCAAAAAAAAAAAAAAAAAGCCACAACTTTACACTCGCTCATTTTCTTTTCAGCTCCTCGGGAGTCACTTTGAACTGCAGGACGTCGCGCTTGTGGTTTGGAAATGAAAGTGGCAGTGATTTCTTGCAAAAACAAACGTATTTTACATTTAATCATCGTGTAAAAATCTGTCGCATTTTTGCATTTGACTAAAACACAGCCCTGTTTTTTGTTCGCACATGATGTTTTTTTGTTCGCACATGACACATTTTTCATCCATTTCATTCAAATTTGCGGTTCACCCGTTGATTCTGGTGAAAATATTTGGAAATTTCGATTTCGTTCCATCCCTAACGACAATAAATGTTGTACCGAATGACTGGTCAAAGCGTTTTATAATGTCAGTCTTGTTATTATGTAGAATATCGTAATATCGTGAGCTTTTCCACGATATCGCAATAAATTTCGTACCGTCAGCCTTGGATATCGTTACACCCCTACTAATATGATCGCTCTGAACCTTTTGGATACTTCCTCAAAGTCCTTCACCGGTGTGTCTTCTTTCGTTCTCCCCCTCCTCCTCCTCCTCCTCCTTCTCTTTCTCCTTCTCTTGTGTATCTCGTGTTGACTTTGCCAGAGGCTCCTGATCTGAAGCGTTGCCAGGTCTGTCCCCGTGCGCTGACTTCTTACAGGGACACTGGGCCCGTGCCAGAGATACGCTCCTCTGAATCTTATCTGCAGAGCGCTCGGCCCCCGGTCCATGGTTCCTGGAGCTACAGCCGGTCCGGTGCCTCGTCTCTGGACCGGGGCCAGATCTGACTGTCCCCCGCACCAGGGACTCTCCACGGCAGCCTGGTCCTTGGTGTAACCTTGATCAAGATTAAGAAACGCTGTCCGCTGTCTGTTCAAAATATTAGACTGTTAAAACTAAACGTGATCTCTTTCGAATGGGAAAAAGTACTCACAATGTCAAAACTCGCATATTGTCTGGATAAATAAATAAGTCCAGTCCTTAGTGCGTGAAGTCCAAATGTTCAAAACTGTATCAGGCAGGTCAAAAATGAAGGAAAAACTTATTTAATTTTTATTTAAAGAGTAAAAACATCCTAAAAAACATGAAGAAAATAGAGAAGAAAATAGAGTTATCAATGGTTTTCAGTATTATGGACTATTATGGGACCGTTGCCATAGTGCTTAACAATTTATACAGTTACTATAACCTTTCGAATGGGAAAAGATACTCAAAATGAAACTCAAAATAACTCACAAATTGTCTGGATAAACAAATGTAATAATAATTTTAAAAAAAAAGGGATTTTAGAAGACAAAAGGTTTCTCCCAATCCTTAGTTTAGAAGCTCTTCCAGGCTAAAAGAACCCAAAATGTTCAAAACTGGACAAAAATTGTGGAAAAAAATGATTAATTTTTATTTAAAAGAGTAAAATCATCCAGAAAACATGCAAAAAATGTAACTGCGCATTATAATATATGTCCGACGTTGGTTGAGATTAAGAAAAGCTCTTTATGGTTTTCAGAATGACGGACTATTATAGGGCCGTTGCCGTAGTGATTAAAAATTTTAACAATTTGAATTTCTCCTTTGCCAATTTAAACAAAACGTGATGTCTTTTGGATGGGAAAAAGAGTTCAAAATGTTTATAAGCTCTTTCAGGCTAAAAGAACTCAAAATGTCCTAAAAATGCAGGGAAAATTTATTTAATTTTTATTTAATAGCGTGAAACCTTCCAAAAAACACGACAAAAGTATCTACACGTTATTAAAATGTAGAATCTATGTCAGATTTAAAATTTGAGTGAATCTTTGAAAATATGCTCAAAAACGGTGCATTGTGTAACTTTTCTGGTGCTATTCTCCATGGAGATGTTTCGTAGTATGGCATTAAACCGTTCTATCTTCATGGAGACCAAACCCGACCACGTTACAGGTCAGATCTGTGGAGAGGCGACCCCGCTCACCGTCAGAACGCCTGTTTTTCTACGTATTTTTGCGCAATGAATCCACCTGTATTTGAATAAACGTAAGGTAGAGCTGTTTAATGTCACACTGTGGAACATTTCAGGCGGAGCAATGAGATCCCCATAGAAACGAGCACAAAGCATTCACTTTCGATTGTGTAATGTATTCAGAAAGACATTTGAAACCCCGCTGTAAATTGCTTCATGGTTTAAAAGTGCAGCTCCGTTGGTTAACACTTGGAGAACGATTTTGTTTACAGTTGGGAGCCTGGTCCAACTTCTTAAAATCTCACTTTTCTATTCATTTTCGTGACATTTTGGACTTTTAAGAAATTATCATCAACTCTTTACACAACCGACCCTGACTCCAACTTGGATCTGGGTTGTAGTTTTTGGAAATTCACAACCCTGAGCGCTTTTCTTTCTGTACAGCTTATTCACAGACGCCCAACTCACACTTAGGGTTTGTCAAAAAATATTGACAAATGGACCTTTCCTGAAAAAGCTTTAGACAAGTTTACGCCCATGGACCACTGAGGGATTACGCAGATATGTAAGACCACATGGAAATGGAAAAGAAAATACTACGATTTAATGTTGAAAGTCACATTTATCATTGTCTAAATAAAGTGCAGGACTCCGCGGACACAGTGGACTTCATTGTGGTCAGTGGTTATTGAATGGACACTAATAGCAATTCACAAAGGCTGCAGTTTTTTTTGTTGTACCATAATTTCTTCTACAAAATCTCCAGTCTTATTCTCCGAAAAAGCTGCTGTCCCTTTGTCGATTCTTCTGGACATGTTAAAAATGTGAACTCTGAACAGAATCCTATTATTAAAGGGGCAATATTACGCTATTTTCTGATCTAATAATGTTGTTTCTTCATCACAAACGGACCTGGAGTTGTGTTTTGTCTGATTCACACCAGTGCGGTCAAAAATATTGTGTTACTAATGAGTTTACGCGAAACAATTTTAACAGCGTGACATCGCAAACTAGTTTTTTCATAAGCTGTGGCCACTGCTGAAATGTTAAGAAATCTACAGGATCTGACAGTAAACAGGAAGGAAAACAATTGGTATGTAACTGAGAAGCCCTGACAGGTGCAATGATGTTATTCATACGAGGAAAACACGAAATAAAGTCGCTTCAAAACATACAACGAGCTCTGAGCTGTTGTTCTCTCCATAAACTCACGGAGGAGCGTATCGCAGCAGGACTCACATCTGCCTCACTGTTTAATACATACTTCTGCCCGCTGGACTTATTTTCTCCACTAAAGCGCTCGCTCTGCTGCTGCGTGTAGATCCACGTGCAGCTGCCACATGGAAACAAACAGCGCCGCGTGAAGTCGTCATCGGCCTGAGTGCAGCAGCGTCGGGGCCATGGATCTGTAATAAATGTTAATAATAATATATATATAAGAAGAATTTTATTATAGTTCTGTGGTTGGAGCAGAAGGAGTGACAAACATGGTCACAAACACAGTTGCAATAAAAAACATTTGCACAAAGCCTATCCACTTTTCTGTGTTCATAAGAGCATTAAAATGATTATTCAAGGGACAAAAATGTGCGATTAATTTGCGATTAATCCCGAGTTAATTATGACATTCATGAGATTAATCGCGATTAAATATTTTAATCGATTGACAGCACTAACTCACACATGTTTATTGCACAAACTCTGCGTATTTAGGCTGAGTTCTATGTCTCAAAATCTAAAAACACTCCACCTTGTGATGTCATGTGGTAATACAGGAAGTGCTCCACTGTGTTTTTAAACTCCACACACCTTCACTACAATCATTTGGATGATTTCAGCCATGTAATTGCCGATCTCTGCTGAACAAAAGGTAAAAAAAGAGCTGTTCACTTTAAAACTACAACTTTATGATGGTAAAAGTGTTACTCAGACATTTGTGAATGAAACAAAACACAACTCCAGGTCTGTTTGTGATGAAATAACTGCATTTTAACACGATTTAAAGCTCACAAGAGTTAATTTTAGTGTAATATAGGGCCTTTACAACATAAATAGCGTAGAAATCTAACCACAATCAAAAGGCTGGTCAGAAAATTGCAGTTACTCTCATAAATAATTAGAATATCATTTCATATTCATTTCAGAAAATCAAACCCACACATTACATAGACTTGTGACGCATAAATATAGAACTTTTTCATGATTTTTTTCTGATGGATCCACACCCGTCAATGCGCCCACTGTGTCGGCTCCTCCTCAGAAGTTCGACCCTCCGTACGAGCGCCGTCCCCGGGCACAGCGGGCCTCATTGTGGTCGGTAGTTAATGATTCTTCCCCTGTGTTTTTTTTCGGTCCCTTTGGGTTCCGCTGCTGTGTGTTTATAGGGGCAGGAAGTGGCCGCCTCCGAATGGACATAACTTCCAGGTCAGCGAACGAGAGGTCAGAGGGCTCGGAGGGGTCGGGGCGCCGGGAAATCTGATGAGCGGGCAGGTTTTTGAGGAGGCGTCGTGCGAATGTGCGGACAGATGCTCGCGGCACGTGTGTGGTCGTGTGTTCGTTTGTGGAATATTTTAACGGTAAAGTGGGTTTGGGTTTTGGACGAGACCTGGAAACTCTTATGCAAAAGGTCGGTTTCAAAAATATTCATCGCGTTTTTTTTTTTTGTTCCGTAAAGTTATTATTAAGATTATTAGAGTTTGAAAATCACAAAAGACAGAACGTCCTCTGCAAGGAACAAAACACCCTGCCTCTTTATAGAAATATCTCGTTTTACCTGTGGTTTAGACTCTACAAACTTATTCAAAAATGCATGAGATTCTGGTGTTTATTTAGCCGTTTATATTCATGTTTCATTCATATTTCTGAGACTTGGACTTTTTTAATCCACAAGGGAAATTACTTGGACACAGTACACACCCACATATCACATTATATTAGAAAAACAAAGAGAACAATATATAAAAATGGTAATAAACTAATAAATAAGCAGTAACAAAAAAAATGGCAAAAGACTGGTGTCAAATAAGACATAAGGGTGAGTTGTACAGTTGTAGGGAGTATTATCTGTTCCATAAGGGTGAGTAAGGATGGGACAATAAAAATACGTTCATATTGTATCGTCAAAAGTTTCACAGTAAAATCACTGTTTCGTTTAGTTGCAGTAACACAGAACTTGACAAAAAGAACCCAAAAAGTTCAAAACGGGTAAAAAAATTTAGGGAAAAAATTATTGCAGTTTTATTTAAAAGCATAAAACTGTCCAAAAAATACATAACCTAAACTATACTTTGGTTGAGATTAAGAAAAACTATCTATTGTTTTCAAAATGGACTGTAGTAGAGCACTGTTACCATGGCGATTAACAATTTAAGCTTTTGAATGGTAAAATACACTCAAAATGTTGCATATAACTCGCAAATTGTAATAAATTATTGTACGAATTTTAGAAGACGAAGTTTTTCTCCCAAACTTTAGTACATGTTTATAAGCTCCTCCAGGCTTTGACTAAAAGAACCTAAAATGTTCAAAACTGGACAAAAACTGAGGGAAAAAACTGATTTTATTTTTATTTAAAAGCATAAAACCAGTCAAAAACACATGAAAGAAAAAGGAAGTTTATTTTTAATTCTCTGAAAGACATTGGTGAAATTGGTGAAACGTTTTAGTCCAGCTGGTTGTGAAAAGTTCAGTGAATCTTTGAAAATATGCTTTAAAAAGTTTACTTGGACCAACTTTTGCTCCACTTAAACCTTCCAGTCTTCACGGAGACCAAACCAAGACCACGTTACAGGTCAGATCTGTGGAGAGGCGACGCCGCTCACCCTCAGAACGCCTGTTTTTCTAGGTATTTTTGAGCTATAAAACCACCTGTAATTGAATAAATGTAACGTTGAGCTGTTTAATGTCACACTGTGGAACATTCCAGGCAGAGCAGTGGCATTTCCATAGAAACGAGCAGGTGATGGACCCCCAAAAAGTTCGATTTTCTGTCACCATGTCCACAATAGCTCAGTAAATATCGTACCGTGAGATTTGCATATTTTTACATCCGTACTCTGAACAGAATCTTTAAATATAAATCACAAATGTTACCGTAATCACAACAAATATCAGAAAAATTGTGAACTGAATCCTGATTTGAAAACATAAATTGCTTTATCTAATAGCGATCGCAGTACTTCAGGAAAATGGTCAAAAAAATCTTCTGTTTTCTGCATGTTTTGACTTCAGAAATTCACTTAAACCACTTTTGAGCTCAGCCCTTTTTCCTTGACGTGTTTGTTTCATTTCTGCTCTGTTTTCCTCGTGTTTTGACTCCGCACTCGTCTCTCTTTCCCCCGCTCTTTCCCCCTTTGCTAAGCGACGTTGACAGCCGTGACGGATCTGCGTTTTGGCCCCACTGCGGCACTTTTGACTCGGGGGGCCCCCACCCCCTCCGCCCGGGGCCCACGTTCCCATAAACGCACCCGGGGCCCGGCTGCTGTTCGTGGGCCGGGGTTTTACGAGCGGGACCCCCTGTCTCTCGGCGGAGCAGGAGGAGACCAGCTGGAGGCTCTCGGGGCGGCGGGCGCACCATAACGCCGGGTGATTGGCGTCTTAAATCAAACCGTAGCGTTTAATTTAAGCGACCGTGAATTCAGCCGGGCTTGAAGAGGAAAAGCCGCTAGTTTTTCAGGCTAAAATAAGTCAAAACACTAATAGTTTACGTCGATTTTGTGACTAAAATCAAATCTGATACTGATTTTGATATTGCAATCATAAAAACACCCACTTTTTTAGACACTAGTATGACATTTTAACTAAATCGCAGTAGCATCTTTTAATAAATCTGTTTTTGTCATTGTAAAGTGTTTTAAGCTGACTTTTTTTACCCTTAGAGCTGCTTTTACTATATATCTGTACAGGGGACAAAGAAGTTTTACTGTCCAGGAACCAGTAAGTGTGCTGTTAGCATGCTAGTAGTGCTTTTTCAACATTAAATTGTAGTACTTTCTTGTATATTGAGTATTTATATCTGTGTCTCTTATACTTGTTCTGATTCAGCTCAAGATCATTCTAAAGTTATTCAGGAAATTTCTGTCCTGTAAATGTGACTTTTTCGGTATCGACACCTGCTCAAATGAGTATCTAGTTTCGATACTAGTCTTAATATTCTGCCTCCACTAGTGTTTAGAAAGTAGCTTTACAGATAGCAAACAGTTTCTCTGATAAACCCCCAGAAAGCCTTGTGCTGTTATGGACATTTACTGAAGAGTTGACTGTAAAACTGTAACATACAAAAAATTACAATTATGTTTTCACATTTAAATGAACAGAATAAGTAGATCAATACATAAAACAATATAGAGCAGCTAAATACAATTCAGTATATGCATAACAATATCTTAACATTAGCTGGACTTCATAAAAACATCTATTAAACAAGCGATTAGCATCATGCTAACATGAATAGAAATTTCTATAGACATGCTAACGTTATTAGCGTTGTATATTTTTGCGGGAATTTCAGCTGTTAAGCAACTTAAAGTGCTCCACAGAGTGAGTTAACATCTTATTCTAAAATCTTAACATTACAATACTTACAGACAGATATTTTCATGGGCCAAAAAACAGATTACAGTAGGGTGACCAGATTTTCAAAATAAAAAAACTGGGACATCCCTGGTTGGGGTTGTTTGGCAATAATAAAATCATAAAACGAGTGCTTAATTAAGGACAAGACTTATTCTCTCAGCACTAATGTGGGTCAGAATAGTCACATTGTCTTTGTGTTTTGGTCATTTTTAAGCAGATTTTCTGTATTTTACCTAAACTAAAGACAGTTTATGCCTCGCTTTACTGTTAGCAGGGATCAGATTGGTAAAAAATAGGGACACCTGGGACATTTCTTGTATAAAACTGGGACAAATCACTGGATTTATCCAAATCTGCAGGGACAGGGGACACAGGGCTCAAAACTGGGACTGTCCCGGGTAAATGGGGACGTCACTCTAGATTACAGGAATCAAACAGTGGTAAGTAACAGAACAGAACTCAAAACAGATAATATTCTTTCTCCAGTGGGGGCAGAACACGTAATATCATTTAGTATCTGATTTTCCGCACTTTTAACAGCCCTTTTTTGTCACTCACTCTTTGAAGCAGCGGCCGCGGCGCTTTTACCGTATTGTTTTTGACATAACTTCTGATCCCACTCGTCTCGTAAGAGCACCTACTCGACCCCTGCCTCCGCCCTCAGCTTTGTACTCGGGGCCCTTTGTCCCGTGTGGGGTTAGGGGCCCCCTGACGGCGCCCCCTGTTTGAGCGCTGTGGTCGGAGCTGTCACTTCTGAGCCTCTCCCCTGAGCCGGAGCAGGACGTCCCACTCAAAAAAAAAACTCAAAAAAACCCTCACGGTCCCCTTACAGGTCCGATATTCCCCAAACTTGACTCTGGTGAGGTTTAAGCCGTGTTCTAACGCTGTTACCTCCTCAAAAACAGACCTGGACCTGTGTTTTGTGTTACTTTATTAGCCTGTTTACGTCTCCAAAGCTCAAAATGAGCCTCGACCCTTTATATCGATGCAGGGTTTGTGTTAAACGTGCAAATGAAGAAAAACACAGCTCCAGGATCCATTATAAGTGCGTATGACTAATTCTGATTTAATTTAGTGGATTCAAACTCGTTGTAAACATAAATTATTATTTTGCACCAACCAAGAAACTGTTTGTGCAAAAAAAGTTGTAAAATGTGTTGAAAATGAAGGTGTTTTCTTATATTTGTATCAGTCATTTCATGATTTCTGCGTAGGCCTAAACATTAGAGGAGTTTTTTGGCTCACTGTACCACACGGTTGCTAGGTAACGGATCCCAAGTGTGATGTCAGGATTTCCAAACCAGGAAGGTGGAAAACTAAAAAAAAAGCCGAATTGGGAAAAATGTTTTAAATCTGTAATAAAGTCTTAAATATAATGTATGTTTAAGGTGTATATAAGGTACTTTAAAACCCCAGCTTAGTGCTACTTTCAACCCCTCTCCTCCTCTCGCACTCCCTCTCTTACCCCTTCCCACTCCCTCTTTCCCCTCTTTTACCCCTTCTCATTCCCTTTCTCTCTCCTCTCTTACCCCCTCTATCCTCCTCTTACCCCCTCTATCCTCCTCTTACCCCTTTTCTCCCCCCCTCTCCCCCTCTATCCTCCTCTTACCCCCTCTATCCTCCTCTTACCCTGTCTCTCCCCCTCTCTTACCCCCTCTCTCCCCCTCTCTTACCCCCTCTATCCTCCTCTTACCCCCTTTATCCTCCTCTTACCCCCTCTCTTACCCCCTCTCTCCCCCTCTCTTACCCCCTCTATCCTCCTCTTACCCCTCTATCCTCCTCTTACCCCTCTATCCTCCTCTTACCCCCTCTATCCTTCTCTTACCCCCTCTATCCTCCTCTTACCCCATTTATCCTCCTCTTACCCCCTCTAACCTCCTCTTACCCCCTCTATCCTCCTCTTACCCCCTCTATCCTTCTCTTACCCTGTCTCTCCCCCTCTCTCCCCCTCTCTTACCCCCTCTCTCCCCCTCTCTTACCTCCTCTCACCTCCTCTTACCCCCTCTCCTCTCTTACCCCTCTCATCCTCCTCTCTCCTCCCCTCTCTTTCTTACCCCCTCTCTCTTACCCCTCTCCCCCCCGTGGACGGGCACCGCCTGTTTTGGGGCAGACTCTTTGTGCGACTCGTAAATAAGATCAGAGTCACATCCCGCCCGGGCCCCCGCTGTGTCCGGGGCCCTAATACCGCTTGGCAGCCATTATGAACAACTGCCCCTCCCACAGCGCAGCAGCCAGACCCTCACAGGACTGTAGGGGTAAGAGGGGGGGGCAGGTACAGGGGCAGGGGCAGGAGCTGGGGCAGTTACAGGGACCTCACTTATATCAGACCATCGGAAGTGGAATTAAACTGTGACACAACGAAACCTGGAATAGAAACGTGTTCAGATATAACAGTTTCAAGGACATTTTCAGTACTAGAACGACAATAGAAACATTTATTTTAGTCCCCAACAAATAAATACATAAAAATATAAAAATAAAATAATTTAATATGTCTTACACTTGTTTTCATTTGGATCGAGGCCACAAAGAAACTGGAAATGTCCAATTTTGGGCCAGTTTTAACCAATCAAAAACACTTTATCTGTAAATATTCTCTGTGTAGTTCAGTCAACATAATTCAGCCTTGATTCGGATATGAAAATATATATTAAAAAATGTCAGTTATCAGTAGAAATTAATATATTCAGATGGCAAATCAAAAACATGAGTTGACGACTAAAATAACTGTGAGTTGCAGCCCTAATTTCCCATTGTTCAGTTGATTCTAATGTAATCATTTTAAATCCTGGTTTAGTTCTTGGTTCAGACCATGTTCAGTCCTGGTTTAGTCTTTGTTTAGTCCCTGTTTAGTCATAGTTCAGTGCTGGTTTAGTTCTACTTTAGTCTTGGTTTAGGCTGGGTTCAGTCCTGATTTAGTCCTGATTTAGTGCTGGTTTTGTCTCAGTTCAGTCCTGGTTCAGTCCCGGTTTAGTCCCTGTTTAGCCCAAGTTCAGTCCTGGTTCAGTCCTGGTTTTGTCTCAGTTCAGTCCTGGTTCAGACCGATTTAGTCCCTGTTTAGTCCAAGTTCAGTCCTGGTTTAGTCCCGGTTTAGTCTCTGTTTAGTCATGATTCAGTCCTGGTTAAGCCCTGGTTCAGTGCTGGTTTAGTTCTGCTTTAGTCCTGGTTTAGTCCCAGTTCATTCCTGGTTCAGTCCTGGTTCAGTCCTGGTTAAGCCGTGGTTCAGTTCTTGGTTAGTTCTGCTTTCGTCCTGGTTCAATCCTGTTTTAGTCTCTGTTTAGCCCCTGTTCAGTCCTGGTTTAGGCCCTGTTCAGTCCTGGCCCAGTCCCGGTCCAGTCCCGGTAATAAAACCGTACATTTCCAGTGGTAAATGACGCTGGCAAATGAAAGTTCGGCGCCGTTAAACCCCGTCCATAAAACACAGCGTCGTTTGGATTCGCCCGGCAGACGTGTCATCGGATCTGCTGCAACATCTTATTCCTCCTTCTGGTTATTCACAATTCTCACATATAACTTCACTCCCCGTTTAAACTCCCATAAACCATCGCCGCGCCGGATTAACTTAGCAGACTTTTCCGTTTGTCTCGAGCATCTACAAAGCGGGACTTGAATTTCCTCCATCTGGTAAATTGTCAGCGCGGCTCAGGCGGTGTCTCCCGGAGCAGAGGGGCCATTCATTTCACTCAAATCACCTCAAAGGCTTTTCAAATTCACCGTGATTTGTGCTGGAGCTTTCTCTCGGATGACGGCCGGCGGAGTTCGGGGACTCTCTCTCTTTGACGGACGCACAACTGCGGTTTGGCTCAACGCTGCGGGAAGGAGGAGGTTTCGCTGTAGCCGTGTTCATCTGAGCAGTTTTGACACGCTTGTGGACTTGTTTTGTGTCTGTTTTCGTTCCGTTTTGGTCCGTACGGTGCGAAAAAGAAACGTCTTACTCGATATTTACAAGTAACGACGACTTTATTCAGTTGGCAAATTTAAAAAAAAGTGAGTTGACGACTGAAATAATGGTGAGTTGCAGGTCCAGTTTGCAGTTGATTCTAATGTAATGATTTGAAATCCTGGTTTAGTTCTTGGTTTAGACCTGGTTTAGTCCTGGTTAAGCCCTGGTTCAGTCCTGGTTTAGTCCTGGTCTAGCCTTGGTTAAGTCCTGGTGCAGTGGTGGTTTAGTTCTGCTTTAGTCCTGGGTCAGTCCTGGTTTAGTCTCCGTTTAGTCCTGGTTTAGTCTCCGTTTAGTCATGGTTCACTCCTGCTTTAGTCCTGGTCTAGCCTTGGTTAAGTCCTAGTCTAGTTCTGGTTTAGTCCTGGTTTAGTCCTGGTTCAGTCCTGCTTTAGTCTCTGTTTAGTCCTGGTTCAGTCTCGATCTAGTCCTTGTTTAGACTGGTTCAGTCTTGGTTCAGTCCTGGTTTAGTCCTGGTTCAGCTCTGGTTAAGTGCTGGTTTAGATCTGCTTTAGTCTTGGCCCAGTCTCTGTTTAGTCTCTGTTTAGTCCTAGTTCAGTCCCGGTTTAGTCCTTGTCTAGTCATGGTTCAGTCTTGGTTCAGTCCTGGTCTAGCCCTGGCTAAGCTCTGATTCAGTCCTGGTTTAGTCCTGGTGTTTTTCCCATTTATTTGAGCAAAATGTGCCTTGCCCCAGTACAGATATTTTAAACTCAAGAGCTGCTTATTCACTATAGTGTAAATCCACTGTGCACTGACTGATCTAATTTATTGTCGTTTTATTGTCCGATTATCAGAAGTGTGTATGAGAATGCCGTGTTTTTCATCTGCTTTGGTGTCTTGAGAGTTGTGAAAAGCACTTCTAAACTCATTGTGGTGAATAATTACGACGCTCTGAATGCATAAGTAAAGTGAGAAACAACTTTGGACCTCTGCAAACTGTTAAATGAACTAGTTCTCGTTACATAATTTTACATAACACATTTTTATCTGGTTCTTCCTTTGCGTTTTGTCTGTTTTGAACTGTGTGAAGCGTCTCTGAGTGTCAGGAAAAGCCCAGTACAAGCATTATGTGTTATTATTATTACGCTTTCTACTGTTTTTTGAGTTTTTAAGACAGTAAAAATAAATATGGCTTGAGTATTACATAACATGGACTCGCATTAAGTCATTTATTTTAGCGTAGATGTTTTTGCATCGCGGCCGTTCCCTCGTGGGGCAGAGTTATGGAGGCGAGTGTGGAGCTCCTCTGCTTCGCGCCGCTCCGTCCTGCGACTCTGGGGCCACATTAAACACACCGAGAAACAGAAACAGAACGGATGACTACAGGAGACAAGCTCCAGGCTCCAGACCGGGGACCAGAGCAAACACAGTCCAGAACGCTCTTAGACTTTCACTCCATATTTCCTCTGACAGCTGGAAGTGCTGGTTTTGGCGTAGCAGCAGCTCGGGTTGTCAAAAGTAAAATCAGATGCTAAACGATACTAAAAGCAGCATCGAGCTACAGTTTTTCCCGCAGAAAATCGATTAGTTAAGGTGGAGATAGTCAAGGTCACGATAAATCTCAGTTATACATGAGAGAATTAATTAAACCATTAATTGAAGCCATTAATCGACTGGAAAAAGGTGGGTGGAGAGTCCCTGCTGAGTTCAAGTATCTCGGGGTCTTGTTCACAGTGAGGGGAGGACGGAGCGTGAGGTCGACAGGTGGATCGGTGCGGCGTCGGCAGTGATGCAGTTGCTGTATCGGGGCCGTTGTGGTGAAGAGGGAGCTGAGCCCAAAGGCGAAGCTCTGGATTTATCCCTCAGTCTACGTTCCTCCCCTCACCTGTGGTCATGAGCTCTGGGGAACGACCAAAAGGACAAAATCTTAGATACAAGCGAAGAAATGAGTTTCCTCTGCAGAGTGGCTGGGTGCTCCCGTAGAGAGAGGACGAGGAGCTCTGTCACACGGGAGGAGCTCAGAGTAGAACCACTGCTCCTCCAGTCATCTTGAGGTGGCTCGGGCCTCCTGGACGCCTCCGTCGGGAAGACCCAGGACTATGGAGGGACTGTGTCTCTCAGTTGGCCTGGGAACGCCTTGGGGGGTTTCCCTGGAGGAGCTGGAGGAAGTATCCAGGGTCCACTGTAAACCTGAACGTTCAAAGTACCGTATTTTTCCGACTATAAGTCACACTTTTTTTCATCGTTTGGCTGTTACTGCTTCATCCAACGCAACCGTCTCTATCAGAGCACGGACAACGATGTCCCAAAAACTGCTGCAGACTTAAAAGCCGAGGTCGACAGTTTGAAGTGTTGAAATGTCTTTTCTTGTAAATAATAATAAATTTCCCTCCAAAAAACGCGACTTATAGTCCAGAAAATATGGTAATTAATAGATGACGTTGTGTACACTCAAAGTAATTTATGTCAAGTTGCTATAACATGTTCTTCTTTTAATTCAGCTTTTAATGAACTCATCCAACCTTTTAAGGTCTGGAAGATTGTGACTTTTACGTTCATCAGCTTAAGATAACTGAGGTCATCGATTGCCTTAATTTTTTGGAGTTCTGGTAACTTATGTTTAAGTTTAAATGGAGGAAAATGGACGGATGCATGGATTGAAACCCATTTATTCATAGGTTAGTTTCATTTTAGACCAACTTTAGCCCTTAATTAAGGTCCAGTATTGTGTCAGTATTGCCTAATCTTAGATAATGGTGATACTCCAAAAGTGACCACAGATTTACACAATAATCTCAGACTGCAGGTGTAAATTGCCGTTCCTGCTCCGAAAATCCCCCCTGCCCCCTGAGTGTGGACATGTTCGGGGGGTTTGCGGAGGCGCAGAGACAGGTGGGGCCCTGGCTCTGCTCTCTCTGCCGTAATGGTCCTGACAGAGGATTTAAAGTGTCCCGCGGAGACACAAAGCTCTCGTCTGTGGACATGTGAGCGCAGGTGAAGTCATACAGGCTGCGGACAGCTCCTGCACAGACTCACTCACCGCAGGGGGCCCAGGATAGAGCTGTAACATGTGAAGGCAACGAGAGGAACAGGCGTATGACATATTACCAGTGTTAAAATACCGGACAAGCTCTTTCACTGTGAGATACGGCTCTGTTACATCAATGTTAATACGTTTTAGGCTTGTAGTTCTCATACTTTTTCACTTTTTTTTACCTTCCGAGCACCAAACCCAAGCATGTGCACAACTATTCCAGATATTAAACCAGCGCTGAAATAATTTAAACCCCCAAAGACCTAAATTTTGCTTTTAAAACTGCCCCTTTTACCCCATAATGAAGTGTTCTACCTCCTTTTGTTCAGTACAGCCTGTTATATCACAATCTGCTGCTGTAGTTGTGTCATGTGGCTGTGATAAAAGCTACAGGACCTAAAATAGACATGAAAAAGAAAAAAGGAAAGAAAAAAAAAGATAAAATTCACTCTTTTATACAAAACACAGCAAACATGTATAAACAACTTTTTGGACATAAAAAAAATGCTTAATTTAGTGCCTTAGCTACAAAAATGCAAAATATCAAGTCTGTAAGTAAATTAAAAATCTCCTTATTGCCCTAAAAACAAAAAAAAGTGTAATCGCTCCATTACTTTTCTGGTCCAGTCCTGGAAACAGCTCCTGTCAGGTCCAGGGCCAGAGCCACAGCACTTCTGCATTTCCCTGGTGTTTATTACATTTGGATTTGTTCATTTTGAGTGAAATAAACCTTTCAAATAAAAATAGAAAGGGATGCGCAATTACGCACACCAAGATGCGTTATTTTCCATGTATGTGAGAATTAACTCCACTTAGAGCGACTTTTTCACTTGTTATATACACACACAGTCAGAGGAGTCAGATGCCACTCAATTTCGTTGTATCTTTTGTTACAATGACAATAAAGGCTATTCTGATTCTGATTCTGATTCTGAGTCGACCATCTTGACTCACTTCACTCTTTGGCAAAGTTTCGAAATGGATGATCAAAATGGACGGAGCGCATGAGTTTGGCTGAAAACAAAGTTCCTATTGGACACTCGTTTTGCTCACGTCATCACACAGTGTGAGTGTGACGTAGGATAAAGCTGCAGAAATGTACGGAAACCTCTATGTCTGCACTTTCAGAGAGAAAAAAAGTAAGTTTCTGTCTTTTACGGTTCGAAAGTTAAGCGCGGTTATAGAAAACATATTCCATGTAAACGTTTATTCTTCTTTAAAATAATCCCAGTCATTCGTGTTCGTTGTGTCGCCCTTCGATCCGGCTCCTCCAGTCGTCTCTTGGGACTTTCCTCCACGTCTCTTTGGATTTGTGAGCCGGATGTGGGAGTGGGCTGAGGTGTGGCAGCCTCAGACTCAGTTTGTCTTCTTCCTCCTTCTCCGACGCTCTTCCCTTCTCCTCCTCAGCTCACAGACGTAAAGCGTGAGGAGAGAATTCTCCAGCCGCTGCTTCATTATCATTGGAACGACTGCGGGAAACGTTTGGATCGTGTTTGTGTCGGCAGCGTCACGACAAACCGAGATGACAGAAAACAGCAGCTAAAGTGTGGGTTTTCTTCCAATCAATGTAAATCCGTTCGTGTCGCTGTCCGTTCAGAACCATTCCCGACATTGAGCAGAAATAAATAAAGGCGATTTAATGTGTTTCCATTCAAAAGTATTATTTCCATGTAAACTCGAAGGAGAATATTTGAATTCTGAACTATTTAATGCTTATAACCTTTCTCAGTCACTTACAGTCGTCCTTAATGACCCTGAATAGAGTCGTCCATGTGCTGGGAGCATCTTAACTTCTCCTCTTTCTCTTCTTTAACGTCTTCGCTCCGTCCTTCCTGCAGTCAGAGTTGGCGTTCCTCTAGTATTTCTCCTTCGCCTGCTTCGGTGAGGGTCTCTATGTTGGGCCCCGGACCCCCGCTGGGCCCCGTCAAAGCCCCTGGAGGCAGACGGAGCCAGTGGGAAGTCCAGTGGAAACAATAATGAGCAGAGTCAAAAGAAGCATTACCAAACCCTAATGTGGACGCTTTGTTAAATTATGCAGTGACTTAACTCCGCTCCTGCTTCTTTTGGGGGGGTGTTTTGTAGCGTTTTGTTCCTATATGGTCAAAGAGAAGAAGGATCCACAGTAAAACGATTGTCCTGTGTGAACGAATGTGTATCTATGATGAAAAATTACAGCCGTTGCCGCAGCGTTTCAGATCCAATTTTAGTTTTTTTTAGTTTGCATCAAGAAAATCAAACGTTACGTCACTTAATACCAAATAGCAGCTGTTTCACGTATGGCATTGAACTTATCCGTCGCCATGGAGACAAGGTGACGCTGCCAAGTTACGGGTTAGATCTGTGGAGAGGAGAGGTGACCCGACTCACCGTCAGAATGTCGGGGGTTTTTTTTAGATATTTTTGAGCTATAAAACCACCTGTGACTGAATAAATGTAAAGTAGAGCTGTTTAATATCATAGTCCTGGTTTGGTCCTGGTTTAGTCTTGATATTATAGACTTGGTTTGGTCCTGTTCTAGTCCGGGTTTGGTCCTATTGTAGTCCTGGTTTGGTCCTACTCTAGTCCTGGTTTAGTCCTGATACTACAGACTTGGTTTGGTCCGGTTCTAGTTCTGGTTTGGCCCTGTTCTAGTCCTGGTTTGGTCTTGTTCTAGTCCTGGTTTGGCCCTGTTCTAGTCCTGGTTTGGCCCTGTTCTAGTCCTGGTTTGGTCCTGTTCTAGTCCTGGTTTGATCCTCTTCTAGTACTGGTTTAGTCCTGTTCTAGTCTTGGTTTAGTTCTGATATTATAGACTTGGGTTGGTCCTGTTCTAGTCCTGGTTT
Organism: Odontamblyopus rebecca; assembly: GCA_030686955.1. NCBI lineage: Eukaryota > Metazoa > Chordata > Actinopteri > Gobiiformes > Gobiidae > Odontamblyopus > Odontamblyopus rebecca. The sequence goes on from CM060655.1 coordinate 36,850,611, forward strand.
ATTCCTGATACTATAGACTTGATTTGGTCCTGTTCTAGTCCTGGTTTGGTCCTATTGTAGTCCTTGTTTGGGCCTGTTCTAGTCCTGGTTTGGTCCTGTTCTAGTCCTGGTTTGATCCTCTTCTAGTCCTGGTTTGGTCCTGTTCTAATCCTGGTTTGGTCCTATTGTAGTCCTGGTTTGGTCCTGTTCTAGTCCTGGTTTAATCCTGATACTACAGACTTGGTTTGGTCCTGTTCTAGTCCTGCTTTGGTCCTGTTCTAGTCCTGGTTTGGTCCTGTTCTAGTCCTGGTTTGGGCCTGTTCTAGTCCTGTTTGGTCCTGTTCTAGTCCTGGTTCATCTGTTTTTGTTTTTGCTTCTGTTTAATGTCACACTGCGGAACATTCCGGGCAGAGCAACGACGTCTCCATAGAAACAAGCGGGCGACGGACCCTCCACCAGAAAAGCCACGCAATGCGCCTTTTAATATCAGCTCAACGACGCGAATTTACCCCAAAAAAGTCACAGAAAAACCAAATAAAGCGCGATTCGGCATTTCCGAGCATCGCCTCGATCTCCGGCTTTTCCAAATTGGCTCCGGCGACACAGCTCTTAACCCCGGCGTCCCCTCTCTAATTGGACAAAGCCGCATTAGGATCGGAGTCAAAACGCGCCGTCCAAAACCCGGCGCGGCGCAGGTGTTCGAGGGCCCTCCACCCGGAACAGCAGTCGTGGTCGGGAGCTGCTGGATTAAGGCGGACGGGAGCCTTTTATGGCCGGGCGCAATTAGCCTTGTTCCAGCGCACTCCGACTGCCACTCCCCCGGCTCTGTGGGGGCCGCCGGGGCACATGTCCAGTATCACAGGGGTCTGTCCCGTAACAGAAGCCCCGGGCCCCGCTAGCGCCGCTCAAAAGCCCAATTTGTTTACTCCGGCGGGGGGATTACGGGCCCGGGAGAGGAGGGGGCTGGTTGTCGGGCGGGTTGGGTGGTTGGCGGGTTCGGGGGCCTCCGCGCTGAAAAGAGGTTTAATTACTGCAACTACTTGAGAGGGGGAAAAATAAAACTGCTTCAAAGAGACAATGAGGAGCCGGGGTTTACGGAGGGACAGCGAACGCAGCGCTGTGGGGCAGATACAGGCTGGAGGGGCAGATACAGGCTGGAGGGGCAGATACAGGCTGCGGGGCGTCCGTCAGGCATCGGTCAAAACACTCCTCCCCTGGTTTTTTATTTATTTTTTATCAGTATCTGTAAAATAAATGTAATATTTTCATAGTTTTGTGGATGTAAAATGTAAACAAGTGTCCGTATGACTTTTCTGATGGAGTCTAGTCCTGGTTTAGTCCTGATATAGACTTGGTTTGGTTCTGTTCTAGTCCTGGTTTGGTTTGTCCTATTGTAGCTCTGGTTTAGTCCTGGTTTAGTTCTGATATAGACTTGGTTTGGTCCTGTCCTAGTCCTGGTTTGGTCCTGGTTTAGTCCTGATATAGACTTGGTTTGGTCCTGTTTTAGTCCTGTTTTAGTCCTGATTCTATAGACTTGGTTTGGTCCTGTTTTAGTCCTGGTTTGGTCCCGTTTTTGTCCTACTGTAGCTCTGGTTTAGTCCTGGTTTAGTCCTGATATAGACTTGGTTTGGTCCTGTTCTAGTCCTGGTTTAGTCCTGGTTTAGTCCTGATTCTAAAGACTTGGTTTGGTCCTGTCCTAGTCCTAGTTTAGTCCTGGTTTAGTCCTGTTCTAGTGCTAGTTAAGTCCTTGAATATAGACTTGGTTGAGTCCTTGGTTATAGTTCTTGGACCGAGACCGAGACTAGACCCAGACAGTAAAAAATGCTCTTGAGGCCGGTCTCGAGGCTTTTACAGGCTGAGACCAAGACCGAGACCAGGGCCCACTGAGACCAAGACAAGACCGAGACCAGGGCCCACTGAGACCAAGACAAGACCGAGACCAGGGCCCACTGAGACCAAGACAAGGCCGAGACCAGGGCCCACTGAGACCAAGACAAGACCGAGACCAGGGCCCACTGAGACCAAGACAAGACCGAGACCAGGGCCCACTGAGACCAAGACAAGACCGAGACCGGGGCCCACTGAGACCAAGACAAGACCATCTTTGTATGTTCTACTTATTTGTATTTTACAGTTATTTTGGCTCATATATATCAATGTTTTTCTAAATCTATCTCCATTTTATCACTCGACAAGTGTCAGACCTCAAGGCCGAGACAAGACCGAGTCCAAACACGGTCGAGACTAGACCAATGCCGTAAAAAAAAAAAACGGTCTTGAGGCCGGTCTCGAGACCGAGACAGGTCTGGAGTAATAAGCACGAGTTCAAAGACACAGTGAAGCGCAGAGTTTACGGAGGGTCAGCGAACGCAGCGCAGTGTGACAGATCCAGGACCAGTGAACCGTCCCCCAAAACCCTCTCCCACGTGGGACTTTCCCTCCTGTTGATCAGTAACTAAGGCTGAGATCACACGTGCTCTGGTTTGGTCCTGGTTTGGTCCTACTCTAGTCCTGGTTTAGTCCTGGTTTAGTCCTGTTCTAGTTCTGGTTTAGTCCTGATGTACACTGGGTTTGGTCCTGTTCTAGTCCTACTTTGGTCCTGTCCTACTCCTGTTCTAGTCCTGGTTTGGTCCTGTTCTAGTCCTGCTCTAGTCCTGGTTTGGTCCTGTTCTAGTCCTGGTTTAGTCCTGTTCTAGTCCTGGTTTGGTCCTGTTCTAGTCCTGGGTTTTGGTCAGAATCAGAATCAGAATCAGAATAGCCTTTATTGTCATTGTAACAAAAGATACAACGAAATTGAGTGGCATCTCCTTTTTGTTTAAAAGAAGACACAAACAAAAAAAATAAATACATACAAACACAAAAATAAATACAAACACAAAATAAATACAAGATTAAAAAAAGATTTAAAGGAGGTAGATATATGACGATTATTGCACATGATTTGGAAAGTGACCAGTGGTGGAAGTGCAGATTTAGTGAATTGTCAGAGTGAGTTTGAATACTGTAAATTGAGTGCTGTGACAGCTCTTGGATAGAAACTGTCCCTGAATCTGTTAGTCCGTGAGCGGAGGACCTGTAGCGCCTGCCAGAGGGCAACAGGGCAAGAAGGTGATGGCCGGGGTGAGAAGTGTCCTTGACAATGTTCAGAGCTCTCCTGAGGCAGCTGGAGTTGTACAAGTCCAGAAGAGAGGGCAGAGGGCAGCCGATAATCTTCTCTGCTGTCCTTACTACCCTGTGCAGCCTCTTCTTCTCTGCCTCAGTGCAGCTGGAGTACCACACCGTGATGGCATAGGTCAGCAGACTCTCTATGCTGGAGCGGTAGAAGGTCACCAGCAGCTGGGTGTTCAGGTTCTCCCTCCTGAGAACCCTCAGGAAATGAAGCCGCTGCTGGGCTTTCTTTACCACTGCCGCAGTGTTCACAGACCAAGAGAGGTCTGCTGCGATGTGGACTCCAAGATACCTGAAGGACTCTACCCTCTCCACACATTCGCCGTTGATGAACAGGGGTGCAGGGGCAGCTCTGTTCTTCCTCCAGTTCTAGTCCTGTTTTGGTCCTGTTCTAGTCCTGGTTTGGTCCTGTTCTAGTCCTGTTCTAGCCCTGGTTTGGTCCTGTTCTAGTCCTGCTCTAGTCCTGATTTGGTCCTGTTCTAGTCCTGGTTTAGTCCTGTTCTAGTCCTGTTCTAGTCCTGTTTTGGTCCTGTTCTAGTCCTGTTCTAGTCCTGGTTTGGTCCTGTTCTAGTCCTGCTCTAGTCCTGGTTTGGTCCTGTTCTAGTCCTGGTTTAGTCCTGTTCTAGTCCTGTTCTAGTCCTGTTTTGGTCCTGTTCTAGTCCTGGTTTAGTCCTGTTCTAGTCCTGTTCTAGTCCTGTTTTGGTCCTGTTCTAGTCCTGGTTTGGTCCTGTTCTAGTCCTGGTTTGGTCCTGTTCTGGTCCTGTTCTAGTCCTGGTTTGGTCCTGTTCTAGCCCTGGTTTAGTCCTGTTCTAGTTCTGGTTTAGTCTTGTTGTACACTGGGTTTGGTCCTGTTCTAGTCCTGTTCTAGTCCTGGTTTGGTCCTTTTCTAGTCCTGTTCTAGTCCTGGTTTGGTCCTGTTCTAGTCCTGGTTTGGTCCTGTTCTAGTCCTGTTCTAGTCCTGGTTTGGTCCTTTTCTAGTCCTGTTCTAGTCCTGGTTTGGTCCTGTTCTAGTCCTGGTTTGGTCCTGTTCTAGTCCTGGTTTGGTCCTGTTCTAGTTCAGTTTTTGTTTTTGTTTTTTGTTTTTTAGTTTATTTTGAAGTAGTTTGTGAACAATTAACGAGACTCTTTACAGCCCAAAAAATAATGATTAACTTGGCGTGAAAATCTCGTAGTTTCCATGTGTGGCGCCGCTCGGGCCTTAAAATGTACTAAAGTTACAATTTAAACTTTGCAAATTAGGATGTAGTGAAACCTTATTTGTCATTTTGATGTTTTAAAGCCCTTCTGTGTAACATTTTAGCCAAAAAATTGTCAACTTTGTGTTTATATCATCGAAAAATATATCGAAACATGGTTAATCCTGCTTGTTTTCATGGAAATGTTGGGTTTTTTGGCTATAATCTTCCACAATATGGCTGTAAAAGTTACATATTGCTGCTTTAAGGCAATTCTTATGCAGCTTTTTTAACTTATATTCACAAATTGATTCCAGTCTTCTCGTGTTTCCAGGCTTTGAACTGGCACCGTTTGATTTGTGACACTTGTTATTAGATTACACAAAGCTGATTCTGGGTTTTGTAGTTTTTTTTTTTTGTAGTTTTAAACCCCTGAACAGTTGCGACGTGTTAATTTAACCTCCCCCCGTTTGCCTGTGGGCTGCTGTGGCATTAGTCACACTGTTAAACTGCACGTGTGTGAAAACGGAATCAGACGGAGCCGACTTCACGTGTTTAGCTGCACCTGTTACGGAAAAAAAAAAAAAAAAATCCACTAAACTCAATATTCGGCGTTTTCTCCTTTTGAGGCCGACGCTTAAACGACTTTTACATATAAACACATTCACCAGCGGCTAAAGGGATCAGGGAAACCAGGCGAAGACCTTTTATTTATTGTTGTTTTATTAAGATTTCCCAATTTTGCGGTAACAAAAATAGCGAAATGCCAAAATATCGTATCGTTTAATGTGATGATGCAGTATCGGTATCTCAAAAGTAGAGTATTATTTGGTGTATTTTACTAAATTATTTTGTTACGGCGCTACACATTTGACATTTTCACTGTTTTGATGAGTAAAATGGGCGTTTTTCCTATTCACTTTGCACAAGAGGTGGTTTAACAAAGACATTTCGTGTCACAGTCATGAGTTAGACTTTATTTTTAATGAACCGTATCGAAACATTTTGAAATATATCGTATCGAACTGAAACTGCACTGTATTGAGGTTTGTATCGTGTCGGTAACTTCATAATGATAATACTTGAAAAATGCCTCACAGTCGGGGCTAAGTATTGCCTCTCTCCTTTCTCTACCTCCCCCTCTCTCCTTTCTTTCCCTCTCTTCTCTCTCTCTCTCCCCTCTCTATCACTCTACCTCTTCTCTCTCTCTCACTGTCTTTTTCTCTCCCTCTCTACCTCCCTCCTTCTCTACCTTTCTCTCTCCTTTCTCTACCTCTCTCTTCCCCCTCTCTCCCTCTACCACTCTCTCTACCTCTCCCTCTCTTTACTCTCTCTCTACCTCTCCCTCTCTTTACTCTCTCTCTACCTCTCCCTCTCTTTACTCTCTCTCTACCTCTCCCTCTCTTTACTCTCTCTCTACCTCTCCCTCTCTTTACTCTCTCTCTACCTCTCCCTCTCTTTACTCTCTCTCTCTACCTCTCCCTCTCTTTACTCTCTCTCTACCTCTCCCTCTGTTTTCTCTCTCTCTCCCTCTCTCTGCCTCTACATCCTCTCTCTACTTCTTTCCTGTCTCTCTCTTTCTTGTCTCTCTCTCTCCCCTCCCTTGTTTCTGCCTCTCTCTTCCTCATTTCTCTTTCTCTATTTCCCCTCTCTATTGCTCTACCTCTCTTCTCTCTCCTCCTCTCCCTCTCTCCCTCTTTCTTGTCTCTTCCCTCTCTTGTTTCTACCTCTCTCTCCTTCTCTTCTCTTTCTCTCTCTTCCCTCTCTTGTTTCTACCTCTCTCCCTCTCTTCTCTTTCTCTCCCCTCTCTTGTCTCTACCTCTCTCTGTCTCTTTTTCCCCTCTCTCTCTCCCCTCTCTATTGCTCTACCTCTCTTCTCTCTCCTCCTCTCCCTCTCTACCTCTTTCTTGTCTCTACTTCTCTCCTCTCTCACTCCCTTTCTCCTCTCTCTCCGTCTCTACCTCTCATTTGTCTCTTCCCTCTCCTTCTCTCTCTCTCCTTCTCTGTCTCTCTCCCTGTCTCCCTCCTCTCTACCTCTCCCTCTCTCTTTTCTTTCGCTCTTTTTCTCCTTGTCTCTCCTTTACCTCTCTCTCCTCCTCCCCTTCTCTACCTCTCTCTTGTCTCTCCCTTTCTTCTCTCTCTCCTCCTCTCTCCCCTCTCTATTGCTCTGCATCTCTTCTCTCCTCCTCTCCTCCTCTCCTTCTCTCCTCTCTCCTCCTCTCTCCCCTCTCTCTCCCTCTTTCTCTCCTCCTCTCCTCCTCTCCTCCTCTCCTTCTCTCCTCTCTCCTCCTCTCTCCCCTCTCTCTCCCTCTTTCTCTCCTCCTCTCCCCCTCTCTCTCTCTCTCTCGGGTATAATTAACACTTAAATCATCTGTTAATCCTAATCCCGGTCTCATTTCCAAACTGCTAATCTGATCCGAGGTGTGAGAGTCTGACCCCGTCCCTGAAGAGCTTTGTCCGGAATGTTCCGCACTGTGGCATTAACCTAATCTGTCTGCACTTATTCAATTATAGGTGTTAGTATCACTGCCAAAACAAACACAGATTCTTACCATGAGCAGCCCTGGGATTATCGATCTCTGATGAACTAAAGATAAAAGCACCTTTTAACTTGAAAACTACCACTTCACGACATCACAATGTGGAACAGAGTGTTTTTTATGAGGTAAAAACGTTCTGACGTGTCTTAAAGTTCAGAAGAGTGGATTTAGCGTAATCGAAACCCTTTAATCCAGTCGTGTTGCATTTGCACTCGTCTCTTTTCCCGCTATTTTAGTTTTCACGAGGCGGTGGACGAGGTGGTGGGCTCTCTCTCTCTCTCTCTGTCTTTCTCTCTCTGTTTCTTTCTCTCTAGCTCTCTTTTTTTCTTTCTCTCTCTATGCCTCTGTCTCATTGTCTCTCTCTATTTCTTTCTCTCTCTTTTTCTCTCCATCTCTCTCTCATTGTCTGTGTCTCTCCCTGTGTCTCTGCCTCTCTCTTTCTTTCTTTTTTGCTTTCTCTCGTCTTCTCTTTGCCTCTCTCTGTTGCACAGTCTCCCTCTCATTGACTCTCTCTCTCTCTCTGTGTCTCTTTCTTTTTTCTCTATTTCTCTGTCTCTCTCATTATCTGTGTCTCTATCTCTCTGTTTCTCTCTCTGTCTCTTTCTCTCTCTTGCTCACTCTCTCTCTTTTTCTTTCTCTATTTCTGTCTCCTTCTCTCTACCTCTCATCGTCTCTCTCTGTATTTCTCTCTCTGCTGTCTTTTTCCCTCTTTCTTTCTCTCTCTCTCATTGTCTTTGTGTGTGTATCTCTCTCTCTGTCTCCCTTCCTTTCTGTCTTTCTCTTTATCTCTCTCTCTCTCATTGTCTTTGTCTGTGTGCATCTCTCTCTGTCTCTCTTTCTTTCTGTCTTTCTCTTTTTCTCTCTCTTATTGTCGCTCTCTGCTTTCTTTCTCTCTCTCTGTCTATCTCTGTATCTCTCTCTGCTCTCTCTCTGTCTCCCTCTCTCTGTCTCTCTCTCTTTCTCTTTCACTGTGTGTCTCCCTCTCTTTGTCTCTCTCTATGTCTCTTTCTCTCTGTCTCTCGTTCACGTTTCTCTTTCTCTCTCCCTCCCTTTCTCTCTCCCTCTCTCTCTTTCCCTCTCCTTTTCCCCCTCCCTTTCTCTCTTTCCCCCCTCTCTTCCCCTCTCTCTTTCTCTCTCTTTTCCCCCTCTCTTTCTCTCTGAGCCCCTTTGTCTCTGAACAGCCGCAGACGGGGCATCTGGTTTAAAAGACCCATATTGCACCATTTTTCTTATTTTTATAATATTTCCTCGAACAAAACACAACTCCAGGTCTGTTTTTGAGGAGGAAACAACATTAAAACTCGACTTAAAGCTCAAAATGTGTATTACGGGACCTTTAAAAATGCTTTATAATCATGTTTTAAATCTTTACTTACTTTAGGCAGAGAGAAATTTCATATTTTCTCGTTATTTTTTGTCCTGAAAGTCCCAGCATCTGTTTAATTAGCGCAGGCCGTGGTTCTTATGCAGTCCTGCACTTCTCTTATTTCTTTAATATGTTGATAATTTGATGACTTGCAGATTTCTCCCCGAGCATCTGTCTCTTTCCCGCTTTAATCTCACGTTCGAAGATGAAATGATAAAATCGTCTATTCTGACCCACATAAGGACGAGTGATGAAAATGAAACGTACAGTGCATCTATAGAAGAGTCTGGAAGGAAGGAAGGAAATGTGGGGAAGGATTCATCAAAGTGTGGAAATTCTCTCTGAGCTGCTCCTCTGCACTTTCTCTTTTTCTCTCTGTCTCTTTCTTTCTCTCTCTCTATCTTTTTCTGTCTTTCTCTTGTTCTTTCTTTCTCACCGTCTCTTTCTCTCTCTCTCTCTGTCCCTTTCTGTCTCTCTCGTTCTTTCTTTTTTAGTCTCTTTCTGTCTCTCTCTCATTCTTTCTCTCTGCCCCTTTCTGTTTCTATCTTGTTCTCTCTCCGTGTCCCTTTCTCTCTTGTTCTCTCTCTCTGTCCCTTTCTCACTCTTGTTCTCTCTCTCTGTCCCTTTCTCACTCTTGTTCTCTCTCTCTGTCCCTTTCTCACTCTTGTTCTGTCTCTCTGTTTAATTCTGTCTTTCTCTTGTTCTCTTTTTCTGTCCCGCTTGTTCTTTCCCCCTCTCTATCCCTTTCTGTCTCTCTCTCGTTCTTTTTCTCTGTCTCTTTCTGTTTCTCTCTTGTTCTCTCTATCTCTGTCTGTCTGTCATTCTCTCTCTCGTTCTTTCTCTCCTTGTTCCTTTCTGTTTCTATCTTGTTCTCTCTGTGTCCCTTTCTCTCTCTCATTCTCTGTCTCTCTGTTCAATTCTGTCTTTCTCTCGTTCTCTTTCTCGGTCTCTCTCCTCTCTTTCTCTCTCCTGTCCCTTTCTGTCTCTCTTGTTTTTCTCTCTCTATCCCTTTCTGTCTCTCTCTTTGTCTTTTTCTCTGTCTCTTTCTTTCTCTCTCTCATTCTCTCACTGTCTCTCTCTTTCTGTCTCTCTCTGTCTTTCTCTCTCTGTCTCTGTCCCTTTCTATCTCTCTCTCATTCTTTCTTTCTCTGTCTCTTTCTTTCTCTCTCCTGTCCCTTTCTGTCTCTCTCTCTCTATTCTCTGTCTCTCTATCCTCTCCCTCTCTTCCTCTCTCTCTGTCTCATCTGGACTTTGATTTTCTTTTTCTTTATGTCGACACAAACCGTAACGATCTCCTGTGTCGGCTTCATATTCCTAAAGTCAGACTTGCATTTAAAAACATGAATTAAAAACATCCCGTATTGACATTTCCTTGAATCCGCTGAGATGTTTTTGCTTCGAATATTAAAGCGTCATTAAACCTGTCGATCTCCGCGGAGACGAGCCTCGAGGCCAAGTTCCGAGTCGGATCTTTGGAGAGGAGCAAGAACATGTGTTACGTTTATTAGCAATGAATAAACCTATAACTGAATAAATGCAAGACGGACAACGAAACGGCTTTAACTTGAACTTTATTTCTGAAACCAGCGGAGACCTTTAACTACCAAAGTAACCGTGTCATGTCTTAGTCTCTCTGTGTCTCTGTACCACTTTATTTTTTATTTTTTTGCTTGTTACCATGACAACTTGAATGAAAACGTTGCTTATTTGTCCATATTGATGTATTTATCACTGGTCTAAAGACTAGGGATGTTATGTTGAGCAAATCAACGTTAACCGCTCACATTTTTTTGACCGTTTGTTAAATGAAGCCCGACGTAATCGTGCTTAAGAACGGCACGGTTCTACAGTCCCGAGTGTGAGTCGCCCTAAATGATCACAGACAGGAGCCTAAACGCTCATTTTCTGTGGCGCGAGGTCTCGTCGTTGTGTTTGTGTCAAATGTACCTCGCGTGATACTGTGTTAAAATACAGTAGCAGCGCATCATCGATGATGTTTCACCTCAAAATGCGACACCCTCAGGCCTCTTCTACAGGTGAGAAAAGCCAACCTACCGTGCTAACTATGCTAACCGTGCTAACTATGCTAACTCTGCTAACTGTGCCCCGCCGAGTGCTTTCTCTGTGTTTCTGTTTATCTCTACAGGCTTTAGTGCTGCTACGAACAGGTTGTTTGAGTTTCCACAGAAGTGCTTTTGTTGTGTAGGCGACTGTTGGATGTTTTGGCGTTTTATCCTCACGGTTTTGTGCGTATTGTGGACTGAAGTCATGGCTGCTGGGTTAAACTGAGCCTTATGTGCGTGTCCGTGTATAAATGCTTCATGTTTGGCGTTCACAGACTTACGCTCCGCAGTCTATAAGCGGCGTCTCTTCGGTCATTTTCTGAAACGAGCCCCGGCGTGTTTCAAATGAGCTTCTAACGCCCGACTAACGCCTTTATCTTCAGCGCTGTCATGTGTGAGACCCGAAATGGTCCAAATGGCTGTGATTCCAAATAGCGCAGAAAAGATTTTAAACTGAACGGTTCACCGATTTTAACCGGGGCTCGGTGGTCGGTGATGATTTTTTTTTTAGCTTTCGCCACAACACAACTTAGAAGAAAGGCCATATATCAACATTTTACCCCAAAACACTGCAATTTTACACCGAAAATCCATCTTTTCTCTTGATTTTCGACATCCATCTCGACTCCGCAGAATCGTGGTGTATTTGAGGACACGAGCCGAGCGTGTATTTGGATCAATGGGGCTGTGAGGGTCTTATCTTTCATTCAGACAGGAGCATTTTGACCCTGACTTTAGTGCCCATGAGAACAGCTGCTCTCCACACACGCTCCATATTTTAAGGTTACAGGTTGTGAGCGGCGCCGTAATGTGGTGAAGGCAATTTGTCTTTCATAGTACATTTCATTTTGCTCCATTTTCGACATTTTGGGCATTACTAGTTGGAAATGGCGCTCGTATTTTCCAGATTTGACAGATTTGAAACTGGGCCTAATGTTGATGTAGGTTTTCTTCATAGCTTTTTTGTATAATATGGACGGTGTTATTGCCCAATATGTGTTTCAGTGATTATTGACTGATAGACATTTGCTTGGCACAGATCACTAACTGTTTATTAGCAAAAAAAGATCATTTGGATGATAATTTGAATGGTGTTTTTTGAGTAAAGGAGAAAGAAAAGTACAGATATATTTCTTTATTTTAATTATTCTTAGATGTTTAAATTTCCCATCCCTGTGTTATTATGATGTTGTCCATCCATCCATCCATCTTCTCCCGCTTAATCCGGCTGGGTCGCGGGGGCAGTTTACTGCCAAATACTCTTACCACCTGACCCCCCTATGAACCCCTCTGCAGGTGGTGAGCCCACAGGAGGGTGGACATTATGGTCCTTGATGTTAGTTCATAGGGGTGCGGGCATGTTTTATGTTGATGGGGAAACCGGAGCACCCGGAGGAAACCCATCCAGACACAGGGAGGAACATGCAAACTCCACACAGAAAGGCCCGGGCGACCCGGGGATCGAACCCGCAACCTTCTTGCTGTGAGGCCTGAGTGTTGCCACTCAGCCACCGTGCCGCCATTATGATGTTGTTTATAATATAATTGCATTTTTTAACAGACTATCTGCTGCGACAGGTCCCCCATATGTTGTTTTTTTTTTTTTTTTTTACAAACACTTGCAATTAGCATTTTAGGTTTCAGTAAAAAGATTCACATTCACGTTTTAAACAGGCTAAACTAATCCAAGAATCCTCATGTATTTCAGAAATATGAGTCTGAACCAGTGCTTCTCAAAGTGGAACTGGGACATTCCCCAAAAATTGTGATAATAACTGATCATGACTTAAACAGTACGAGTTCTTGTGCTGTAGAATCAAATATATCGTGTTTTTGGTGGCAACATCTGCGTTTTCAACCACATTCATACACATGCCAAACCTGTAGATGGCGTTATTTCCATTGAGCCCTCACTTCGCCGTCACTTCCGCCTAAACTTAAACAACAGAAAACATGGCGCCGAGCTCCTTTGTCTGGACAGACTCGGAGTCAGAATTGCTGCTAAACAAATTAATGCTACCACAGCTCTCAAGACACGACGCCGATCCATAGTCTGCTTTGGCTTTGGCTTTTGCAGTCGCCTAAACAAAGGTCACATGTTTGACATCAGGGCAGATTCATATTTTTGGCACAGACAGTGACGTTTTAAAACACAAAACCCCAGTTATCTCTGTCCACACAAACAGGCATAAACGGAGTTTTCAAAAATCTTCACTTTGGCCAGAGTTTTCCCTGAATACTCGTTTTTGATGCGTGTTCCTGTGGATGACGGGTCAAAACGCAGCAAAACATCTTCGGTTTATCAGATACCCGGCTACGTGTGGACAAGGCCTTGTATCGCGCTTTTCTGGACACTCAGAGATGCTTTACAGACCATTATTCATTGACTCCACACACTCACTGTGGCCACCGTTGTCTTGGGGCCGACTGAGTGAAGCAAGGCTGCAATCTGCACCTCCGACCACCACCTACACTTACACACACCACTTTGACACTAGGTAATGTGAGTGAAGTGTCTCGCCTAAGGACACAACAACAGTTTTTGTGACTGGCGCCCCCCTGTGGCACCTGATTTTCCCAGTGTCTCCCATCCAAGTACTGACCAGGCCCGGTCCTGCTGAACCTCTGAGATCTGACGGGATTTGACAAACCAGTGTGGCCACTTACGAACCCTTACGAACTTCTGATATTTCTTACATTTTTTTTCAGTCAAGTGTATTTACCTTGTGGACGTGTTTCGGCTGCTGCTGCTGCATCTTCAGACCTGTCACTGGTGCTGGTGGTGACGTGTCGTATATCAGCTGTTGAACTTCTGTTTAAGTTCATTTTCGGGATATTTTCACACCGATGAGGGGTCCCTGGCCCCAGAACATTTGAGAACCCTGCTCTAAACTACAGGGTTAACAGGTTTCATACAGAATACAATATCTTTGGTTTAGACTTTGAAATACGAGTTAAAATCAGAGCGCAACTGACCACAGAGCAAAATCTTCCATCGCTTTATCTGTGCAGTTCCTTTATTTCCACACGTGCACTTCCTTGTTGCAATATTAAAACATCGGAGTCGTTTCTGAGGATCTGCCCTTAAAAGCGTCTCTGTTATTACTGTTATATTTTGTCATTACCAAACTACAACCTCTCTGCTCCCATCCGCTGTAATCCAATCACCAGGGGAACCGCACGCGTCCCACAGTGGAGCTTTAATAGCGCAGTTTCCTGTTTTAGAAAGTCATAACAGGCGAATGAGCGTGTAACGTAATCAAGCTTAATTCGGCCCCCGGTGTTTGGGATATGAAGACATCCATCAAAACCGAGCTGTGCGCCGCTCCGTGTGGGGCTCGGGGACGCCTCCGCCGGATCGGGTAACCGCAGAGGAGGGCCGAGGGAGCGGGATGTTATCACAGCCATCAGCTCCAGCCAAATGAAGCCGATCAAAGGCAGCAGTTATCGCGGCTAATTGCGTCCAAGTCCCATGTTTGGAAATCCAAGCGACCGAAGAGCCAATCAGGAGCGAGGTTGTTGGAGGTAGAGGAAGTGAGGAACGTGAGCTGGATGTTAAATCTGTTAGCGGGAAAAGAAGACGCCTGATTGGTCTGTTTATTAAAGTTCAAATCTTGATTTACAGGCAAAATTGTGAAATAAAAGCACCAGGATCATCATAAATCATCTATGTCCATTTATATACAGGGTGTCCCCAAAAAATGTGCATAATTTTAAAAACAATTATCTTGAAAACTACGAAGTCGAGCTCAATGATGATGTTGATTAGCCCTGCATTAACGTTCTTCCTCTTTATTTTTTTTGTACCAAGTTCAAATTTGTTTGCCTGGTGAAGTTTTTCCAAATTTTTTGCACTAAAGGCTGCACTAAAGTCTTGGATGACTGTGTGTGAGCAGATTCCAAGTCACAAAATGACTTCTCTTTGGGAGTGAACGGAACGGCTCAACCAGAAAACAGGACAAAAATTAAAATCTTCATCTTTTTCTATATATTCTGTGAAAATTTTGGGCTGTGAAATCATGTCAAATATACAGTCTATGGTAACAACATTAAGTTATCAAAGAAAGCATGAAGTTTGTGACTTATACCTTATTTTTTGTATTCATACTGTTTACCTTTGCATTTTTATGGCATTTTTGGAGGTAATTTAAGATGGTTTTATGGAAACAGGAGGCCTAGAGGAAGACCAAAGACGAGATTTATGGAGGTAATGAAAGATTATGTGATGTTCAGTGATGTGAGAATGCAGAGGAGAGGGTCAGATGGAGCAGAAGATGCAGAGGAGAGGGTCAGATGGAGCAGAAGATGCAGAGGAGAGGGTCAGATGGAGCAGAAGATGCAGAGGAGAGGGTCAGATGGAGCAGAAGATGCAGAGGAGAGGGTCAGATGGAGCAGAAGATGCAGAGGAGAGGGTCAGATGGAGCAGAAGATGCAGAGGAGAGGGTCAGATGGAGCAGAAGATGCAGAGGAGAGGGTCAGATGGAGCAGAAGATGCAGAGGAGAGGGTCAGATGGAGCAGAAGATGCAGAGAAGAACGTCAGAAAAAGCAGAAGATGCAGAGGAGAGCGTCAGATAAAGCAGAAGATGCAGAGGAAAGGGTCAGATGGAGCAGAAGATGCAGAGGAGAGGGTCAGATAAAGCAGAAGATGCAGACGAGAGGGTCAGATGGAGCAGAAGATGCAGAGGAGAGGGTCAGATAAAGCAGAAGATGCAGACGAGAGGGTCAGATGGAGCAGAAGATGCAAAGAAGAGGGTCAGATAAAGCAGAAGATGCAGAGGAGAGGGTCAGATAAAGCAGAAAATGCAGACTCGAGGGTCAGAGGAGCAGAAGATGCAGAGGAGAGCGTCAGATACAGCAGAAGATGCAGAGGAGAGGGTCAGATTTAGCAGAAGATGCAGAGGAGAGGGTCAGATCGAGCAGAAGATGCAGAGGAGAGGGTCAGATGGAGCAGAAGATGCAGAGGAGAGGGTCAGATGGAGCAGAAGATGCAGAGGTGAGGGTCAGATCGAGCAGAAGATGCAGAGGAGAGGGTCAGATTGAGCAGAAGATGCAGAGGAGAGGGTCAGATGGAGCAGAAGATGCAGAGGAGAGGATCAGATAAAGCAGAAGATGCAGAGGAGAGGGTCAGATAAAGCAGAAGATGCAGAGGAGAGGGTCAGATGGAGCAGAAGATGCAAAGAAGAGGGTCAGATAAAGCAGAAGATGCAGAGGAGAGGGTCAGATAAAGCAGAAAATGCAGACTCGAGGGTCAGAGGAGCAGAAGATGCAGAGGAGAGGGTCAGATAAAGCAGAAGATGCAGAGGAGAGGGTCAGATGGAGGAGAAGATGCAAAGAAGAGGGTCAGATGGAGCAGAAGATGCAGAGGAGAGCGTCAGATAAAGCAGAATATGCAGAGAAGAGGGTCAGATAAAGCAGAAGATGCAGAGGAGAGGGTCAGATGGAGCAGAAGATGCAGAGGAGAGGGTCAGATAAAGCAGAAGATGCAGACGAGAGGGTCAGATGGAGCAGAAGATGCAGAGGAGAGGGTCAGATAAAGCAGAAAATGCAGACTCGAGGGTCAGAGGAGCAGAAGATGCAGAGGAGAGCGTCAGATAAAGCAGAAGATGCAGAGGAGAGGGTCAGATAAAGCAGAAGATGCAGAGGAGAGGGTCAGATGGAGCAGAAGATGCAGAGGAGAGGGTCAGATGAAGCAGAAGATGCATAGAAGAATGTCAGAAAAAGCAGAAGATGCAGAGGAGAGGGTCAGATAAAGCAGAAAATGCAGACTCGAGGGTCAGATTGAGCAGAAGATGCAGAGCAGAGCGTCAGATAAAGCAGAAGATGCAGAGGAGAGGGTCAGATGGAGCAGAAGATGCAGAGGAAAGGGTCAGATGGAGCAGAAGATGCAGAGGAGAGGGTCAGATGGAGCAGAAGATGCAAAGAAGAGGGTCAGATGGAGCAGAAGATGCAGAGGAGAGGGTCAGATAAAGCAGAAGATGCAGAGGAGAGGGTCAGATGGAGCAGAAGATGCAGAGGAGAGGGTCAGATGGAGCAGAAGATGCAAAGAAGAGGGTCAGATAAAGCAGAACAAGCAGAGAAGAACGTCAGATAAAGCAGAAGATGCAGAGGAGAGGGTCAGATGGAGCAGAAGATGCAGAGGAAAGGGTCAGATAAAGCAGAAGATGCAGAGGAGAGGGTCAGATAAAGCAGAACAAGCAGAGAAGAACGTCAGATAAAGCAGAAGATGCAGAGGAGAGGGTCAGATGGAGCAGAAGATGCAAAGAAGAGGGTCAGATAAAGCAGAACAAGCAGAGAAGAACGTCAGATAAAGCAGAAGATGCAGAGAAGAGGGTCAGATAAAGCAGAAGATGCAGAGGAGAGGGTCAAATAAAGCAGAAGATACAGAGAAGAGGGTCAGATGGAGCAGAAGATGCAGAGGAGAGGGTCAGATAAAGCAGAAGATGCAGAGGAGAGGGTCAGATAAAGGAGAAAATGCAGACTCGAGGGTCAGAGGAGCAGAAGATGCAGAGGAGAGTGTCAGATCAAGCAGAAGATGCAGAGGAGAGCGTCAGATAAAGCAGAAGATGCAGAGGAGAGCGTCAGATAAAGCAGAAGATGCAGAGGAGAGGGTCAGATGGAGCAGAAGATGCAGAGGAGAGGGTCAGATGGAGCAGAAGATGCAGAGGAGAGGGTCAGATGAAGCAGAAGATGCATAGAAGAATGTCAGAAAAAGCAGAAGATGCAGAGGAGAGGGTCAGATAAAGCAGAAGATGCAAAGAAGAGGGTCAGATAAAGCAGAAGATGCAGAGGAGAGCGTCAGATAAAGCAGAATATGCAGAGAAGAGGGGCAGATCGAGCAGAAGATGCAGAGGAGAGCGTCAGATAAAGCAGAAGATGCAGAGGAGAGGGTCAGATAAAGCAGAAGATGCAGACGAGAGGGTCAGATGGAGCAGAAGATGCAAAGAAGAGGGTCAGATAAAGCAGAAGATGCAGAGGAGAGGGTCAGATAAAGCAGAACAAGCAGAGAAGAACGTCAGATAAAGCAGAAGATGCAGAGGAGAGGGTCAGATGGAGCAGAAGATGCAGAGGAAAGGGTCAGATGGAGCAGAAGATGCAGAGGAGAGGGTCAGATAAAGCAGAATATGCAGAGAAGAGCGCTTGAACCTCCAGTCGCGTTAGTCTATACTTTTCCCGTTACATAAGAGTGTTTGGATTCGGCCTGAGTAATATTTTGACATGCTCCTAAGCAGATAATTCGCATGTGCACCATAGCAACAAAACCAGTTAGCGCCGGTCTATAATTAGCCCCGGCGAAGCAGTACCTCCTCAACCTACACAAGCGAGAAGGCTGCTCTCTGTGGCTTCTCATCCCAAAACCCGACCATCTTTATTTAAAACCAACGGGAGACCAAGGATTTTTTTTAAAAGTCATTGCTCCCGAAACAAAATCACTGTTTGGTTAAAGGCGCACTGTGTAACTTTGTCCGGCGGAGGGTGCGTCAAATGCGTTTCATTGCTTTTCTGGAATGTTAAACCTTTCTATCACCGTGGAGACCAAACCAGAGCGAGTTACAGGTCAGATCTGTGGAGAGGCGACCCCGCTCAACAGTCAGAATGCATGTTTTTCTATGTGTTTTTGAGCTATAAAACCACCTGTAATGGAATACATGTAAAGTAAAGGTGTTTAATGTCACACTGTGGAACATTCTAGCCAGAGCAACGACGTATCCATAGAAACAAGCAGGTGACGGACCCATCCCCCCAACTAAAAAGTTCCACAGTGTAACTCTAAATTTCTCAGATGTGAATGACTGTTTGTAACTCTGATTTTTTTATTTAAGAATCCAGTTTGGACGACAAACCATTAATACGTTTGCGTAACTTTCCTGATTTTATGGAAGATTACAGCAAAAGGAACGTTTAAATGGAAGCGGGCAGGATGAGGCTCTAATCCAGGCCAAATAAGAGGCAGGTTTGCGGAGAAAAACACTTTATTTAGCATTTATTTTACTGACATTTTTGCTTGGCTAAACAGATACATGGTGGGGTTTAATTTAACATACATGAGATGGGTAAGTAAAATAATATTGCACTCTTAAATGTAATTTTGCAAGATTTTTTGTCGATTTCTTTTCTTAGTGCACGTTTAATTCAAGTCGTATTCTCAAGCCGGGCGTAAACTGTGCGATATTTTCGACGGTTTCACTCAGCTCCAGCTCAAACTGTACGAACAAATCACAGAGTTTAAAAGTTCACAGCTCATCAGTTTCAGTTTCAGTTTATTTGTCATTTGCAGCATAAAAAAACACATTGGAATAAAAGGTGCAAGCGACTCATGCACGGCAAACATTCATCCATTCACACAACACACGGACATGATGGAAAACCCAGGCCACATAAAAAAAGATCACAAATGCAAGACAGTTATAATTCATAAATTATCATAAATCATAAAGGCATTTCTAATGGCCACATAAAGTGCCTGTGCAAAGCTAAAGTGCTCTGTGATATTTGAAGTGCATTAATTATTTAAAGTCCTCACTGCCTGTGGGAAGAAACTTCTACTATGGCGGGATGTAGTGTGTTTAATAGTGCCACGTCACGAGTCGTGTTCTCACACTGTGCGAACGGCTTCAGCAGTGAAACCCTCACGAAAAGTGACTGGATTAAACAGGAGCTGGTTGTGATTTATTAATCGTTTCTCGTTTCCCCATGTTCACTACACGAAGCACGACACACGATTAAGGTTCCGTCTGAAAAACATAGCAAAGGTCGACTGTCTAAAGCACTTGGAGAGACTTCTCCATGCGTTTGTCTCCAGTAGGTTAGATACTGTAACGGCCTCACTGGCCTCTCCAGACGAGCTGTAAAACAGCTACAGAACATCCAGAACATTGCAGCTCGGGTCCTGACTCGAACCAGGAAGTACGAGCACATAAGTCCTGTGCTCAGGTCTCTGCACTGCCCCCTGTGGCTCAGAGACTTTAAAGCAGCTCTGCTCCTGCACAAGTCTCTCCAGAGTCCATCTGTGACATGTTAGTGCCTCATGAACCATCTGCACTGAGGAGCTCAGGGACCGGCCTCCTGCTCTAGTCCTGGTTTAGTCCTGGTTTAGTCCTGGTTTAGTCCTGGTTTAGTCCTGGTTTAGTCTCGGCCTCCTGCTGGAGCCCAGAGTCAGGACTAAACTCGGGGAGTCAGAGTTTCAGCCTCATGCAGCTAAAACCTGGAACAGTCTGAACATGTGAGACAGACTCTGACTCTGTTTAAATCCAGACTAAAAACGGTTCTGTTTAGCTGCAAATGACTGAAAGGTTTTTATTTTCCACTCTGCATTCTACTCTTCTCTCTAATTCTCTGTAATTTAACGTCCCATCTCTATTTTAACATTTTATGATGATTATTTATGTTTTGAATTGTTTGTATTGTGATTTTAATGTATTTCTTATTCTGTAAAGCACTTTGAATGACTCTGTGTACGAATTGTGCTGTACAAATAAACTTGCCTTGCCTAAGCTAAATATTAATACATTCCACAATGCTAAATACAATCAATCCGTTAAATACTGTCCCACTTTAACTGTATGTTTTAAATTGCACTTAACTTGTTTATTTGTTGTAAACTCGGGTGTCCAGAAAGGCGCCTAATAAATAAAATGTATTATTATTATTATTAAGGAACAAACAATCGCACGAGTGGAAAATCGGCTGAAAAATGGCCAAAAATCCCACAGTGTGCGCCCGGCTTAAGATACAGTGTCCATTACTTGCTTGTTTTTTCCATGGATATGTTGTTTCTTTGCCCGGAATGTTCCACAGTAGGGTATTAAAAAAAAGAAAAAAAGGCGTGTTTTGTTTTATGGCTCAAAGATGCATGAACGTGCTGCTTGATTCTCTCTGACCATTACCAGGTTTATTTCCGTGCTGTGGAATAATCAAGGCCAAAGCATCGAAAATAAACGATAAAATGAATAAAAATAAATCAAATGATCTCCATGGAAACAAGCAGGGGACAGAAACCCCTTTAAGATCTCGCCACGATTATGTTTTGACAGGTTTAAACGCGGAAAAATAAAACTTTAAAACGAACCGTGAACCCAAATTGCAGTTATGACATTTGTCTCGCGTTCCCACAATTCTTCCCTCGCTCAAATTCTACCAAAAATTCATGCTGGGATCTATATTCGATCAAGTTTGCGTCCTTGTTTTGGGTTTGCGGTGTGTGTGTGTGGGGGAAAAAAGCGCAGAGCCTGGCGGTCCCGGAGCTCCCGTCTGCGCGTTTGAGCTCGGCGAAAAATGAAACCTGATCCTCCCCCTGAAACTGCGCATTACAATAATTATAGTGTTTCTTATGTTTTGACAAATTGGCACGTTGAAAAGATGCACTCGCGTTAGTATCGAGCCGAAGTGAAGACGGGAAGGACAAAGGACGAGCGGAGACTGTGTTTTTTTAAAATGCGCAGATTCAGAGATTCGCTTTGGGGTTTCGGTTTTTATTGTTTGAAATATTAGATATGAAAAACCCGTGAAAGTCGCTGAGATTCTGAGGAAGTTTTGTCTTGGACTAAACAGAGTGAAACATCTAAATGAGGTTAAAAACAATGACTCTCGCTCGGTAGTAGTAGTAATAGTAATAGTAGTAGTAGAAGTGGTAGTAGTAGTAATAGTAGTAGCAGTAGTTGTAGGAGTTGTAGTAGTAGTAATAGTAGCAGTAGTTGTAGGAGTTGTAGTAGTAGTAATAGTAGCAGTAGTTGTAGGAGTTGTAGTAGTAGTAGCAGTAGTAGTAGTTATAGTTGTAGTAGTAGTAGTAGTAATAGTAGCAGTAGTAGTAGTAGTTGTAGTAGTTGTAGTAGTAGTAGCAGTAGTAGTAGTTATAGTTGTAGTAGTAGTAGCAGTAGTAGTAGTAGTAGTTGTAGTAGTAGTAGTAATAGTAGCAGTAGTTGTAGTAGTTGTAGTAGTAGTAGCAGTAGTAGTAGTTATAGTTGTAGTAGTAGTTGTAGTAGTTGTAGTAGTTGTAGTAGTTGTAGTAGTTGTAGTAGTTGTAGTAGTAGTAGCAGTAGTAGTAGTTATAGTTGTAGTAGTAGCAGTAGTAGTAGTAGTAGTTGTAGTAGTAGTAATAGTAGCAGTAGTAGTAGTAGTAGTTGTAGTAGTTGTAGCTGTAGCAGTCTCTCACTCTCTTCTCACCTCTTTCTCTCATCATCTGTCCCCTCTCCTTTTTCTACCCTCCCTTCCCTCTCTTCTTTCTTTCTTTCTTTCTTCTCCTGCTTCCTCATTTGTCACTCCTCTTTTTCAGTCTCTTTCCCCACCTGCTTCCTTCTCTCCTTTTCTCTTTCTGCCTCTCCCCTTGCCTCGCTCCTCTATCTCCTTCCTTCCTCTCCCTCTCTCCTCCCTCCTCCCTCTGTCCCCCTCTCTCTCTTCCCTCCTCCCCCTCTTTTGCCCCCTACTATTTCTCTCTCCTCCCTCACTCCTCCCTCTCTCCTCCCTCTCTCCTCTCTCACTCTCTCCTCCTTCCTCTCTCCTCTCTCCCTCTCCTCCTCTCTCCCTCTCTTCTCCTCTCTCCTCCCTCTCTCTCTCTCCTCCTCTCTCCCTCTCTCCTTCTCTCTCTCCTCCCTCTCTCCTCTCCATCTCTCTCCCTCTCTCCCTCTCCTCTCCTCCCTCTCTCCTCCCTCTCTCCTCTCTCCCTCTCCTCCTCGCTCCTTCTTCCTCTCTCCCTCACTCCTCTCCTCCTCTCTCCTCCCTCTCTCCTCTCTCCCTCTCTCCTTCTCCCTCTCTCCCTCTCTCCTTCTCTCTCTCCTCTCCTCCTCTCTCCTCCCACTCCTCTCCCTCTCCTCTCCTCCTCTCTCCCTCTCTCCTTCTCTCTCTCCTCCCTCTCTCCCTCTCTCCTCTCCTCCTCTCTCCTCCCTCTCTCCTCTCTCCCTCTCTCCCTCTCTCCTTCTCCCTCTCTCCTTCTCCCTCTCTCCCTCTCTCCTTCTCTCTCTCCTCTCCTCCTCTCTCCTCCCTCTCTCCTCTCCTCCCTCTCTCCCTCTCTCCTCTCCTCCTCTCTCCTCCTGATCCGTCACTTCCTCCTCAAACACCGCTGGCCTGTATTGATTTCCTCCTCTCCCCCATGACTCATCCCGCTCTCTCGGGGCATTTTTCTTTCGCCGTTTCCTTCTATCCAAACACTCTTTCTTTGCCCGTGCTCCATCACTTCTTCCCGGCAGAATAAAAACCAGGCGTGTCGTCCGTCCGCTCGAAGGGGACGTTCGGGGATAGGAAGTGTAAATATTTTGAGAGGCGCCTTTTGCACTCACTGTACTCGGGTTTTATACTTGTCGTTTCAACTCAGAATTTGTAGATGGAAGTTTTAAACATGTTTATGATACACAGCGATGAGAGGTGAGGACTGTTACCACGGCGATTAGCAATTTAAAACCAAATATTGCCCATTTTGAACAGGAAACAAGTCCTCTATTCTTTACATAGGCGATAACGGGGAGGTTAACAATTTACAGCTGCACCGGCACCTGCTCGTTTCCATAGATAAGTGTAAAGCTCTACTGTGGAACATGACAGGCAAATCAGTGACGTCTCCATGGAAACTCTCCACCAGAAAGAATCACTTTTACTGTCTGGTTTTTAAGTTGTGTGGTCCTTCATTTTATTATTATTTATTTTTATTCATTTTTCATTGTTTTTAGCTTTATGCACTGTACAACACTTACAATTTTTATTTATTTATGATTTACTGTCTTTTATTTAATTTTATTTAATTTTATTATTGTATTTATTTAAATTTATTTTTTATTTTTAGGATTATGCATTTTAACACTTTTTTTTATTTATAATTTACCGTGTTTTATATTATTCTATTTATTTATTTTTATTCATTTTTAATCATTTTTAGCTTTATGCATTTTAATACATTTTTTTAAATCATTTTTTATTCATGATTATGATCATGATTTTATTTTATGTATTTATTTATTTTAACTCATTTGTAATAATTTTTAGCTTTATTCATTTTAACACTTTTTATTTATTTTTATTTATAATTTACTGTTTTTTATTTATTTATTTTATTTAATATTTAATCATTTTTAGGTTTATGCATTGTAACACTTTTTATTTATTTTTCATTTATGATTTAATGTCTTTTTTATTTATTTATCGATTTATTTATTTTGTGTATGTATTTTTTCTTAATTCATTGTTATGCTTTATGCATTTTAACACTTTATTTACTTTTTATTTATGTTTTACAGTCTTTTATTTTATTTATTTATTTATTTATTTGAATTCATTTTTAATAATTTTTAGCTTTATGTATTTTAACACTTTTTATTAATTTTTATTTATGATTTACTGTCTTTTATTGAATTTTATTATTTTATTTATTTCAATTTATTTTTAATAATTTTCAGCTTTATGCATTTTAACACTTTTTATTAATTTTTTTATTTATGATTTACTGTCTTACTGTTATTTTGTAAAGTTTTTACAACGTTTGTCCAAGTCTAAAGGTGCGTTATGTAACTTTCTGGTTGAGGGGTCCATCACCTGCTTGTTTCTATGGATACGCCATTGCCTGGAATGTTCCACAGTGTGACATTAAACAGCTCTACGTTACATTTATTCATTTCCAGGTGGTTTTATAGCTCAACAATACCCAGAAAAACAGACATTCTGACTGGGGTTGCCTCTCCACAGATCTGACCTGTACCTCGGTCTGGTTTGGTCTTCGTGAAGATAGACAGGTTTAATGCCGTACTGTGGAACATTCCAGACGCGTGAGGATAAAAGTTACGCAGTGCACCTTTAACGCAGTTCTGTTTCATCTGAAGTGGGTCAGATCCGTCTTTTCGCTCCGGTCCCGGTCCTGGGGCTGGCAAGAGGTGCACGGGGGCCCAGCGGTGCTCTGTTTTGTGCCTCTGACAGGTGAAATAGTGTGGGAATGCTTTTTGTGCTACGAGTCGGGTCTGCGGAGGTGCTTTCTGAATGCTCAATAGCTCCGTGTGATGCCAGGCTCTGAATGGGAGGGCACTGGGGCTAAAACGGCTTCCTTCACAAACACGCGGATTGTCCCGGCGTCTCCCGATGGGACGGAGCGCCGCTGTTTTTAAAGCGGTAACACAAAGGGGAGAAGAGGAAGAGGCGAGTTTGTGCTGGTTTATCAGAGCACACGCTGGGTTCTCACACCGCATGACCAACAGAGGAAACCCAGAAATTGGGCTCAAAATAATCTGCTGTTGTGATACTGCTCGATTTCGATACTGGGGAATAGACTCGATACTCCATACCTCTTTTTTTAGACAATAGAATGTTATTTTCAACTTTTACAGTTTTGTTGCTTGTTCAGAGGAAGGAAACTCTGTGCAACACATTTGACATTTTCACTGTTTTGATGAGTAAAATTGGCGTGTTTCATATGAACTTTGAGCAAGAAGTGGATTAACAAACACTTTTAGTGTCACAGTCGTGATTTAGCCTTTATTTTTTATTGAACAGTATCGAATCGATTTAAAATGTATCATATCAAATCGAAAGTGCACTGTATCGAAATATGTACTGTATCGCAGTATGTATCGTATCATGGCCTATGTATCGCGGTATGTACCGTATCATGGCCTATGTATCGTATCATGGCCTATGTATCGAAACGTGGCCTATGTATCGAAACGTGGCCTATGTATCGCGGTATGTACCGTATCATGGCCTATGTATCGTATCATGGCCTATGTATCGAAACGTGGCCTATGTATCGAAACGTGGCCTATGTATCGCGGTATGTATCGTATCGTGGACTATGTATCGCGGTATGTTCCATATAGTGGCCTATGTATCGCGGTATGTATCGTATCGTGGCCTATGTATTGTATCGTGGCCTATGTATCACGGTATGTATCGTATAGTGGCCTATGTATCGTGGTATGTTCCGTATCGTGGCCTATGTATCGTGGTATGTTCCGTATCGTGGCCTATGTATCTCGGTATGTATCGTATCGTGGCCTATGTATTGTATCGTGGCCTATGTATCGTGGCCTATGTATCGTGACCTATGTATCGCGGTATGTATTGTATCGTGGCCTATGTATCGCGGTATGTATCGTATCGTGGCCTAGGTATCATGGTATGTATCGTATCGTGGCCTATGTATTGTATCGTGGCCTATGTATCGCGGTATGTTCCATATAGTGGCCTATGTATCGTGGTATGTTCCGTATTGTGGCCTATGTATCACGGTATGTATCGTATCGTGGCCTATGTATCGTATCGTGGCCTATGTATTGTATCGTGGCCTATGTATCGCGGTATGTATCGTATCGTGGCCTATGTATCGTATCGTGGCCTATGTATTGTATCGTGGCCTATGTATCGTGGTATGTACCATATAGTGGCCTATGTATCGCGGCATGTTCCATATAGTGGCCTATGTATCGTGGTATGTTCCGTATCGTGGCCTATGTATCGCGGTATGTATCGTATCGTGGCCTATGTATTGTATCGTGGCCTATGTATCGCGGTATGTATCGTATCGTGGCCTATGTATCGCGGTATGTTCCGTATCGTGGCCTATGTATTGTATCGTGGCCTATGTATCGTACTGTGGCCTGTGTATCGTATCGGGAACTTCTTAATGATACTCAGCCCTAATCGATACCTGCTCAAATGAGTATCTAGTTTCAATACTAGTTTTAGTATCGATAAGTGTCAGATTTTCGATTCTTTTGACAGTCCTATGTGGAGCACAGTTCAGGCATTTTCACTGCCTCCTCGCAGATCTGACCTGTAACCTGCCCTGATGATGCCACCTGCTTATAGATACATTTAAAGCTCTACTGTGGAACATTCCGAGCCAATGAACGACAGAGACAAACATGTGGCCGATCCTCTGTTAGAAAAGTTTCGTAGTGCATCGTTTTTTCCTGTTTCTTGCTTTGTTTCGAATTATACTGATGTAAAATCCAG
>CM060655.1:36881826-36999326 GCA_030686955.1 Odontamblyopus rebecca
CGCCTGTAAATAATCACCGATCGCTGGTTTGGGCTTTGTCTTCTCACCGATGCGTGCCCTGGAAGTGGCCGTGGAGGACTTTGCAGTTCATTTGAAACCACGGCTCAGTTTTAATGCACAAAGCAGAGATCCGACCAACCAAACTGGCACCCGCTCAGAGAATGTGCCTTAAACGAGAGGCGATTGGCCCCAGACCTCCTCTCCGCTGGGATACGGGGATTATAACAGGATATTATGGACACATTATGGACCAGAGTCTGTTCGAATCATTCCGGGCCGAGTCGTAAAGAGACTCCTGGAGAAACCGCACGGATTAACTCGACTATTATGACGAGGGCTTTAAACTGAGGCTGTACTTAAAGGTGCATCATGCAGCGTTCTGGTTGGGGGTCCCTCATCTGCTTGTTTCTATGGATACGTCATTTCTCTGCCTGGAATGTTCCACAGTGTGACCGTAAACAGCTCTACCTTTTCCAATTATTCAACTACCTTTTCCATATATTCAATTACAGGTGGGTTTATAGCTCAAAAATACCACAGAAAACAGGCGTTCTGACTGTGAGCGGCGTCGCCTCTCCACAGATCTGACCTGTGACTTTGGTCTACGTGAAGGTAGAAACGTTTAATGCCGCACTGTGGAACATTCCAGACAAAGCAATAACACCTCCACAGAGAAAAAAACATCTGACGAATCCTCTACGAGAAAAGTCACATACAATTTTGTGAGGCGTTAAAGGTGCATTGCATAACTTTTCTGGGTTTTGAGGGTTTGTTGCCTGCTTGTCTCCATGGAGATGTTATTGCCTCGCGTGGAATGTTCCATGGTGTGACATTAAACACATCTATGTAGCAATTTTTCCTTACGTGTGCTTCTATTGCTGAAAAATACAATAATTCTCTATGTCAAAAGAGTTGCCTCTCCACAGATCTGACCTGTAATGTAGCCTGTAGCCTTGTCTGCCTTGATCTCTACCATGGAACATTCTAGACAAAGTAATAATATCTCCACGGAGACAAGCAGGTGATGGGGCCATTCACCAGAAAGGTTACATAGTGCAATTAATCTACTAGAAATTCATTGAAGGTTCACTGTGTAAATCTTCTGTTGGAAGATCAGTCACCAGCTTCTCTCTATGGAGATGTTGCCTTCATGTTCCACAGTAGGGCATTACACTCATTTATCCCTACGGAGACAGCGGGTGACGCCACAGGGCAAAGTTACATGTCAGATCTGCGGAGAGGTGAGCCCACTCACTGTAGGAATTAAAGATGTAACGATATCCAAGTCTCATGATACGATATCGTCACGTATGAACCGCACATTATGATATTTATTGCGATATCGTGGGAAAGCTCAGGATATTACGATATTCTACATAATAACAAGACTGACATTATAAAATACTTTGACCAGTCATTTGGTAAAACATTTATTGTCATTAGGGATGGAACGATATCCAGATCTCTCTGTACGATATTTTCACCATAAACACCGTACGATATTTATTGCAATATTTTGTGGGTGAATCTGCTCCTTTTTCCTCTAAAAATGCTTCACAAGACTTAATCCAAAGAATGAAGATGTAAAAGTGCTTAGAACAGTTATTTCTTCATGTCGTCTGCACTGAAACGGAGCAAAGGATCATGGTCTATGTAGTTCCCTCTGTTTTTTTATCTATTTCTGCATCAGAACTATTGATTTAAGCAAAGAGACTTGTGATTCGATATATTGTGATGATATTACTGTGAGGCCTTTGACGATATCACCATATTTCCGTTATTGTTACGTCCCGAGTAAGAATGCAAGTTTGTAAGCCAGTAAAAACCCACGTTATCGAGTAAATGCAAGATGGATTTAACGTTTAAAGTCGTACCGGGACATTTCAGAGCAAAGCAACTACGGCTCCATCGAGAAAAGTTCCACACTGCACCTTTTTCTGTAATAATATCGGTGCACTCTCTTTGCCATGGCTTTATTCTAATGTGGTATGGAAAGCATCTTGTCTCATTTACACTAACTCCCACTTGGTTTTGCGCAGACTCCGGTTTATGGTTTGGACTCGGCCGCGTCGGAACAATGCCCCAGATCTCGGCCGCTTTTTACGAGACATTTCTGAGGTTTTGTTTTTCTCGAGCCGGGGAAGAATAACTGCGCCGAACTCGCTCTTCTCGCTTTAAAATGCGTCTCCGTGTCACTGCTAATCATTCGCTTTGTTTACGGCCCCATCGTTTCTGAATTAAACCGACCGCAACAGGCTCTTCCAAAAACAATACTTTCTAAATCATTTTTTGTTGCTCGTAATTCAGGGTTGTAAAATGTCAAGCTGCAAATCAAAACATGTTGGCCGGGACAAATTTCATTACGGAACACACAAAGACGTTCACGTGACAGTTCAGACAGCGTTTGGTTTGGAAATGATGGGCGGTTTAAAGAGGGGACATTGTGCAAACTTTTAGCAACGTTTTTGAAGCTTTCTAATGTCGTTTCCCTCATCAAAAACATGCCAAAAGTGGTTTTAAATGCCGCCTACGCACGTTTGAGTAATTTAGTGATCTCTCCCAGACCCTTTTCAAACCCCCCTTAAGGTTTAGCTGCAAGATTCTGTCCATTTCTCCTCAAATATACAAAAACGTGACGCAAAACTGAACGCAACAACCTCACGAACCTGATGCGATGTGCGGTAGCTTCGTTAGCGCGATGGACACTCATTGCGTTGTGTGTAATGACGCTCTGAAGGGGGAGTGACTTAGCGTGGAGAGCAAACGGGAGGGGAAGTCTCAAGAGCATCAAAAATGAAAGTGAAAGTTATAAAACGTGTTAATACGGTCCGTGAACCGCTCGTTCTTTTCAATTTGAGTAAAATGGGAAAACAGTTCATTATTCCATTTCAGTGTCAAACAAAACTGATTTCGGCCTCTATTACCAATATGTAATTTAGTTTATTGCATTATTATTTGTAAAGGTAAAACTAGCTCTTTTATACATTCACATACCGTCCATGGCCTTTAATAGTAAGGCTTTTATTTTGGTAACTTCCTGCGTGAGCGAAAAAACGTAACTGAAAAGACGAAAAGCAACGACGGGCACAGTTAAGGGTCGAGAATAAAAACAACAGTGAAAAGTTATATACAAAACCCAATTGATTCCTTATGGTTTATTTGTGGAAGTTCTGCTGCTGCAAGGACGTACCTGAAAACTCGTTGCAGGTTCGTGGACAAACCTGTCGCCGTCTTTTGTTAGCGACGCGTTTACTTGGCGTCTCGGAAAGTATTCGTTGAACCGCATGACGAGAAACAGGAAGCAGAGATAAACTCTCCAGAAAACTATAATAAAAATGTTTTTCTTTATCGATTCGAGATATCGAGTTCACACGAGCCGCGCTAAACAGCAGAACTCCTGGGGCAAAGAAATGTAATGAAACATCAAAATTAAAATAGGCACAGAGCGTGTTTTTTGATTATTTGAAGTAAACTTTCAAGTAAATATTGGAAATAGAGTTTGAAATGTTTTTTTGTTTGACACTAAAACGGAACAATGAAATAACAAACTGTTCGCTCTTAATTAAAATTCGGAAGAGAACGAACAGTACAAGGACCTAATGTGTTGGGACTTTAACTATGTAGAAGAACATTTTCAACATTATCTGTGGTCCATGGGCGTATACTAGTTTATGAGCTCTTAAACCTGTTCTGATTCAGCTAAAATCCATCCTAAAACTTCAGAAAAGGTTCATTTCTGTCCTGTGAATGTGACTTTTTAGCACCGACACCTGCTCGAACGCGTCCCCAGTTTGGATACTAGTTTTAGTGTCGATCGGGATCAGATTTTCGATGTTTTTGACGGCCTTTTCTGGTCTTTGCCGCGCAGTAATGGTGATGTAAAAGTGGTGTTGCAGAGAGCAGCAGGAGCGGCGCTTTCACCTGTGTTTTTGCTGATGTGAGGAGAGCGACGCTAACGCAGCAGTAAAACCACCTCCCATTGGACTGATTTAGCCCACAGCCAGGAGCCGCTTTAATTAAGACTCCAAACCGTGAGCAGTGGCCATTAGGCGTGTGCTGTGAACGGGGTTTTGGAGCGCGATACGGGGAAGAGGGGCAAAACGGGCAAAAAAACTGTGGGTAGGACGAAAGCTTTTGGGGGATTATCATGAGTACAACAAAACCATCACAGTTAGTCCACCCTCTGAGGCCTAAATTTGTCCTCACATGATTTTTTTTTCTTACCTTTGCTCTTACCTTTACCCTCTAATGAAGTGTTATACATCGTTTTTTTCAGTACAACCTGTTATTTCACAATCTGCTGCTGTAGTTGTGTCATGAGGCTGTGATAAAAGCTACAGGACCAGAAATAGAGATGAAAAAGAGAAAAAATGAAATCCACACTCTTTTATACAAAACACACAGCAAACATGTATATGCAACTTTTTTGGACATAAAAAATGCTTAATTTAGGGCCTTAGCTACAAAAGTGTAAAATATCAAGTCTGTGAGTAAACTACAAATATCCTTATTGTCCTAAAAACAAAAAAAAGTGCAGTCGTCCCATGACTTTACTAGTGCCAGTCATGGAAACAGCTCCTGTCAGGTCCAGGGCCAGAGCCACAGCACTTCTGCATTTCCCTGGTGTTTATTATATTTGGATTTGTGCGTTTTGACTGAAATAAACCTTTCAAATAAAAATAGCAAGGGATGCACAATTACGCAGACCAAGATGCGTAATTTGCCGTTTATTTGAGAAAAAACTGCACTTAGAGCGACTTTTCAATTGTTACGAACACAGACGCTCGGAGCAGTCGACCACTTTGACTCATTTCAATAAAAAGAAGCATGAATTGTCATTTGTTTAGGGCAAAAACAGAAAAGCTGTTTAAAAATGACCAAAACACAAAGAAAATGGGACTAGACTCGTCCCTCACTATAACACAGGTCACCTTTTGTGGCCTCGCTGTTTCATGGATTTTTTTTTTTTGCGCAATTTGGTACACTTATCTTTTTTTTTTTTTGGAGCTGTGCGTTCGGATTGGCTGAGGAGGAATCAAAAGTTGCAGATCTGTTTATAAAAGGCATGTCCAAACTGTGGCCCTCAAGACCACTTGTTTTGGCCCTCAGACTTTCAGGTGAATTGGCCCATACGACCGCAAGTCGTACTTTTAACTGCATGTTTTTGAAATCTACCTTCATCACGCAAATGTAGTGTTTCCTTTTAAGGGACTAACCCTGAACAAAGGTCTGGAGGGTCATTCAAACCTGTTACAAATGCACAGATTTGAATTACTCACTGTTTTGACCATCAGTCTGTGACCCTAGATCCGCTCACGCTGGTCTGTGTGTTAATATGTGGCCCTTGACGAAAAAAGCTTGGACACCCCTAGATTATAAGAATAAAAACAGCGTCAACAACCAACCATACATCTGTTTTTCACCCCCTGCGCTCCTCAGTTTAGATCGCGGGGCCGATTTGCACAGAGCGATTCCCCATCCTGCTTCCCACTCAAATCACCTTAAAACATATAATAATCGTAAAAATCGCGTTTTTTTTTTAACATAACCCCCACAATAAACAAGGAACCACTGTTTACTGACTCAGATAGCTCTGAAGGGTGAGTGCAGAGCCATTTTCCTTAATTATGCACTAATAACTTTGAAAATCTGGTCCCCTGGAGACTCCGAAAGTTCCTCAGTGCCCCTTTACCTCCCCCTTTGCCTCGTGCGCGTATATCAGAGCAGAGATCGCGGTGCGTGGCGTGCGAGGAGCTGCGAAAGGGTTAAAGTTCCAGTGGTTTTAGTTTCTGTCGCCGTCAGCCCTTTGCTAACCCTGCTGTGTGTGTACTGCGCCCGGCCGCTAATGTAAACTAACCTGACACACTAATGTAAACCCGTGCGGACAAAGGGGCGGCCGCGATATCGAAGCCAACGCTGGAATCCGAGTGACGTCACCTTTCGTTTGCACTAAAAAGGACACGGACGGTTCAGTGTGTAAAGTGAAGTGTAAAGAGAAACGACACATTTTTACGACATTATTTGGAGTCGGAAAGTAGAAAGAGGCTGGGGGAAAAAACAAAACAACCGGTGCATCCCTGGTTTGTGGTGTTTGGTAATAATAAAATTGTGAAACGAGTGCGTCATTAAGGAGAATTCTTCTGTACTCAGCACTAATGTGAGTCAGTATAGTCGCATTTTCTTCACGTTTTGGTCATTTTTAAGCAGATTTTTTGTATTTTACCTAAACAAATGACAGTTTATGCCTCTCTTTACTGTTGGCTGGGTTCAGATTGGTCAAAAATAGGGACATTTCTTGTATAAAACTGGGACAAATCACTGGTTTTGGATAAATCTGCTGGGACAGGGGACACAGGGTTCAAAACTGGGGCTGTCCCGGGTAAATAGGGACGTCCGGTCACCTTAGTTAAATGTCTAAAGATCCTGAGCTCATGCAAAGAGAAACTACACATTTTGACAACATAATTTCGAGTTGGAATGTAGAAAGAGGCCAAACCATTTACTCAACCCAACTGTTTGGATTCTATAATTCTTTTCTTTTTGCTTTTTGTTCTGAAATACATGGGCTATAAGCTGGAGTCTACCTGGGTGAAGGTGATGTTCCAGCAGATTTATCCAAAACCACCGATTTGTCTCAGTTTTATACAAGAAATGTGCCAGTTGTAAGTGAAAACGGTACAGACGAGTCAAGAATGGACAATGTTTTGGCTCTTTTCACAATTTTATTCCCATCAACCATCCCAACCCGAGTATGTCCCAGTTTTGAGCTTTGGATATCTGGTCACCCTAGATTACAGAAACTTAAAATTACAGATTCAGTAGCGTGTTCATAGTTAAATCTGCACTCTGTAACATTTTTGATGGAGGAAAACATGTCTGCGTGGATGTTTGCCTGATTGTTGATGACGTACAACAAGATTTGAGCTATAGAGGGGTGAATACACACTTTTATCGCTCATTATCGATACAAACTATGTGTTTCATTGTGTTTTTGATTTATTAGAGCGCAGCTGTTTTGAGGATAATCCTACTTTAGGGTTGTTGTGTCAGTGGCATACATTTAGGTTGACCAGACGTCCCTATTTCCCCGGGACAGCCCCAGTTTTGAGCCCTGTGTCCCCTGTCCCATCAGATTTATCCAAAACCAGTGATTTGTCCCAGTTTTATACAAGAAATGTCCCTATTTCAGACCAACTTAATACATGTCAACAGTAAAGAGAGGCATATGTTGTCATTTGTTTAGGTAGAATACAGAAAAGCTGCTTAAAAATGACCAAAACACAAAGAAAATGTGACTATATTGACTCACATTAGCGCCAAATGCAGAAGAATTTTCCTTAGTTCCGCACTCGTTTCACAATTTTATTATTACCAACCAAGTTAAACCAGGGATGTCCCAGTTTTTTATTTTGAAAATCTGGTCACCCCAGTAAATACACACATTTATCACTCATTATCGATGCAAACTGTGTGTTTCTTTGCATTTTTATTTATTATGGCTCATGTTTTTTGAGGATAATCCTACTTTAGGGTTGTTTTGTTGTTTTATTTACCCGTGACAGTCCCAGTTTTGAGCCCTGTGTCCCCCTGCCCCAGTGGATTTATCCAAAACTAGTGATTTGTCCTGGTTTTATGCAAGAAATGTTCCTATTTGATCCCTGACAACACTGAAGAGAGGCATAAAATGTCATTTGTTCAGGTAAAATACAGAAAAGCTGCTTAAAACTGACCAAAACACAAAGAAAATGCATCTATACTGACACATGTTAGTCATGAATCGTCTCTGCATCACATTTTTCCTTAATTCCACATTTGTTTCGCAGTTTTATTATTACAAGCCACCAAAAAACAAGGACGTCAGAGTTTTGTTATTTTGAAAATCTGGTCACCGTAGTGAATACACAGTTTTATCGCTCATTATTGATACAAACTATGTTTCTTTGTGTTTTTTATTGATTATAGCTCAGGTTTTTTGAGGATTAGGGTGGTTGTGTCAGTTTTAGGTTCAGTATTATCATTTCTCGTCTATATTTACTTCAGCAATAGATTCTTATGGTGACAGGTTTATTCTTAGCCCTAATTTAGACCTGCTAAAGTCCAGGTTTAGACCTTGCAGTACTCAGAAAGCTAAATATGATCTTAAATGGTAATGGTGCAGATCTGGCCCTATAGGATTAGATTAGATATGTGTTTGTTTAGTTTTTTTGAGATCTCTTTACACATTTTCACCTGTCCCCTTCATCTTTTCCCTCATTTGGCCTTTTAAGTCCTAACCCGGGACCCGTCGAGGTTCCCTTAGCGGCCGGATCGGTTACAGCGAGCACGTTATTAAACCGTCGCAGTCATAAAGCTTCGTATAAATCCTTCTAAAACATGTTTACGAGCTTTCGCGGAAAATCAAATGTTTTCCAGACGCGGCGCGCACACAGAGCTTTGATTCATGCCCCTGTTTATCATAACATCAGGCTTCTCCACACCACCAGGGCGGCGCTTTTCCACTCCAGTCGCCGCGCCTCCGTCTGGACACAAAATGAGATCTGGGGAATTACACTGTGGATTATCTCAAAGATCCCACAGATTGTGTTAGATTATGATATTAAACGTGGAGGGTGTTTCCGCTCGCTTTCCAGTACACTCCGGGTTTATGAGCAGGGAACTGGATCAGAGGGGGTGAAATAACAAAAATCTGATTCTTATCGATGCTGAAACTAATATCGAAACTAAATACTCGTTTGAACAGGTATTGATACTAAAAAGTCACATTCACGGGACAGAAATGAACCTTTTCTGAATAGTTTTACAATGAACTTGAGCTGTTGAGTGTTTTTTGTTTTATTGTCTTTTTTGTTTTGTTTTAGTTTAGTAGCTTAGTCCTGGTTTAGTCCTGGTTTAGTCCTTGGTTAATCCTTGGTTAATTGTGCTTTAGTAGTGGTTTAGTCCTGCTTTAGTCCAGCTTTAGTCCTGGTTTACTCCTGCTTTAGTCCTTGGTTAATCCCAGTTTAGTCCTGGTTTATAACTGGTTTAGTCTTTGGTTAGTTCTGCTTTAGTCCTCGTTTAATCCTGCTTTAGTACTGGTTTAGTCCTGCTTTAGTCCTTGGTTAATCCATCTTTAGTCCCGGTTTAGTCCATGGTTAATTCTGCTTTAGTCCTTGGTTAGTC
Source organism: Odontamblyopus rebecca (assembly GCA_030686955.1). Taxonomy (NCBI): domain Eukaryota; kingdom Metazoa; phylum Chordata; class Actinopteri; order Gobiiformes; family Gobiidae; genus Odontamblyopus; species Odontamblyopus rebecca. Next base: position 36,890,986 of record CM060655.1, read on the forward strand.
CTGGTTTAGTCTTGGTTTAGTCTTGCTTTAGTCCTACTTTAGTCCTGGTGTAGTCCTGGTTTAGAACCGGTTTACTCCTGCTTTAGTTCCTGCTTTAGTCATTTGTTAATCCTGGTTTAGTCCTGCTATAGTCCTTGGTTAGTCCTGCTTTAGTCCTGCTTTAGTCCTTGGTTAATCCTGGTTTAGTCCTGCTTTAGTCCTTGGTTAGTCCTGCTTTAGTCCTTGGTTAATCCTGGTTTAGTCCTGCTTTAGTCCTTGGTTAGTCCTGCTTTAGTCCTTGGTTAATCCTGGTTTAGTCCTGCTTTAGTCCTTGGTTAGTCCTGCTTTAGTCCTGATTTAGTCCTGCTTTAGTCCTTGGTTAGTCCTGCTTTAGTCCTGATTTAGTCCTGCTTTAGTCCTTGGTTAATCCTGGTTTAGTCCTGCTTTAGTCCTTGGTTAGTCCTGCTTTAGTCCTTGGTTAATCCTGGTTTGGTCCTGCTTTAGTCCTTGGTTAGTCCTGCTTTAGTCCTGCTTTAGTCCTTGGTTAATCCTGGTTTAGTCCTGCTTTAGTCCTTGGTTAATCCTGGTTTAGTCCTGCTTTAGTTTAGTAGAAATGGGCAATTCCAGGTCTGAAATCACCCAAATTATTCTAGTGAAGCTGAAGGAGTTTAAAAACAAATCACCACATGACATCACAAGGTGGAACCGAGTGTTTTCTGTGCGAGAAAAGACTTCAAGCCTCAAAATACCTGCAGGTTTCGCGTGTTAAACCTGCGCAGATGAAACAAAACGCATCTGCGGGTCTGTTTTCGATGAGGAAACGACATTGTAACGCAGAGCAGAAAAGTTTGACGTTCCCGGTGTAATTCGGGAGCCTGAGTCCTGCTGCTCTGTGAAACGCGTTCAAACACAACACACACTTGGCATGAGATGAGTGGAGCAGCCCGGCCCCGCTCCTGCCCCGCTCCTGCCCCGCTCCTGCCCCGCTCCTGCCCCGCTCCTGCCCCGCTCCTGCCCCGCTCCTGCCCCGCTCCTGCCCCGCTCCTGCCCCGCTCCTGCCCCGCTCCGAGCTGTCCGACGTGACCTCCTGCCCCCTCGCCCTCCTCCTTTCGCTGCGTTTCATCTTCGCTGCCTCCAGATTTAACCCTCGAAGACCTACGTTATCGTACACAATACAGAGGAATATGTTTTCTATAACTGCGCAGAACTTTCGAACCGTAAAAGATAGAAAATTTTTTTCCCCTCTGAAAGTGCAGACATGGAGGTTTCTGTACATTTCTGCCTCATTATCCTACGTCACACTCACGCTGTGTGATGACGTGCGCAAAACGAGTGTCCAATAGGAACTTTGTTTTCCCCAAACTCATGCGCTCCGTCCATTTTGATCGACCCAAACTTTGCCAAAGAGTGAAGTGAGTCAAGATGGTCGACTCCTCTGACTGTGTGTGTTTATAACGAGGGAAAAAGTCGCTCTAAGTGGAGTTAATTCTCACACACATGGAAAATTACACATCTTGGTGTGTGTAATTGCACATCCCTTTCTATTTTTATTTGAAAGGTTTATTTCACTCAAAATGAACAAATACAAATGTAATAAACACCAGGGAAATGCAGAAGTGCTGTGGCTCTGGCCCTGGACCTGACAGGAGCTGTTTCCAGGACTGGACCAGAAAAGTAATGGAGCGATTACACTTTTTTTTTTGTTTTTAGGGCAATAAGGAGATTTTTAATTTACTTACAGACTTGATATTTTGGATTTTTCTAGCTAAGGCCCTAAATTAAGCATTTCTTTATGTCCAAAAAGTTGTTTCTACATGTTTGCTGTGTGTTTTGTATAAAAGAGTGAAATGTATTTTCTGTTGGTTTTTTTTCATCTCTATTTCTGGTCCTGTAGCTTTTATCACAGCCTCATGACACAACTACAGCAGCAGATTGTGAAATAACAGGCTGTACTGAACAAAAGGAGGTAGAAGACTTCATTATGGGGTAAAAGGGGCAGTTTTAAAAGCAAAATTAAGAAAAAAATCCAGGCGAGGAGAAATGTACTAAAATAGCCCTTAGGTCTTCAGGGGTTAAAGGTGAAACGCGTTGTGTAACTTTTCTCGTTTTGGGATTCGTCATATGCTTTTCTTCGTGGGTGTGTTGTAAAAGCCACGTTTACATGATGTTTTTTAAATCCGAATTCATTTTTATGAATTAAATAGTTCGGAATTAAAATATCACAGTCAGAACGCCTGTTTTTCTAGGGATTTTTGAGCTGTAAAACCACCTGTAATTGAATAAATATAAAGTACACTTAAAGAAAACAATATCTCGGGAAGTTAAATTAAGAACATTTTACTTTATTTAAGTCGATTCATCTTGACAAGTAAAATGATCTGCCAGTGGAATAAGTGTTTTTTTCTTAATTCAAGCAACATTTCATTTTATTTCATATTTTAACTGCAAAAAGTTGTTGTTTTTCATATTTTAAGTGTAGCCAGATGTATTTTCATAATTTTACTTGTCAAGTGAAATTTACTCAAATCATGATAAAATTTTCTTAATCCAAGTCATTTTATCTTGAGCAGATTTAGTTTTTTGCTGTGCAGAGCTGTTTAAAGTCAAACTGTGGGACATTCCAGGCAGAGCAGTGACATTTCCATAGAAATAAGCAGGTGACGGACCCCCATCCAAAAAGTGACATGGTGCAGCTTTAATGCAATGACACCAGAGTGAGCGCACTGCAAATTTAATAAAACTAAACCAGATTTATTCTCTTAAATCTAGACAAAAAAATCGTATTTATCGTATTTTAAGGGATATTTACTAAAAGACTAAAGGACTGGCTAAATATGTAAGATTATTAAACTTATTTGAAGAAAGTATTACCTGTTTTTTCTTATTTAGTTTTTAATAAACTAGTTAGAATGCACAAAACAAGTGTTAAAACAAGTGTTAAGTGTTTTTATGGATGTAAATCAGTCGATGTTGGACTGAAACTGTCCAGCATCATCTCAATCTATGGAAAGATTAAAGTTCTAATTAGTCTTAAAATAACGGAATAAAGAATGGCATTAAGATTCATTAACTAAAATCAAGAATAAAACAGTCAATAACAGCTTTATATTCAAGTTTTAAGACTTTTCAGCCTATTTTATTCTTAGAATTAGTGTTTTATGCTTTATTTGTGATCACTTCAGTCTTAGATTATTGTTTAGAATAAGTGATTTGATCTTATTTGGAGATTTCTGAAGGCCTGGATATGTTTTCTTTAAAATTTCTTGATAAGTGAGTTTCCCTGACAGCTCTGGCAGATCATTTCACTTGTTTCTGGAGCATTTTAACTTAAGACAAGTGTGTTTTCCTAGTCTTAAGGAGGGGTATTGTATTTTTGCAGTGCGTGTAATGACTCTGTTTTGCCTGATTTAGTGTTTTTGCCTTTAGTCCCCCGAGTGTGTGAGAGGTAATAGACTGAGACGGTGCCTAAACTGATCTGGACACAACAGAGTCAGGCTGCAGTATCAAAGAATCAGTGAAGGAGCTTTAAATTTCTACTAAAAACTTAAAGGGGCTGTAACCGAGTTTTTTCCCCTCATGTATTCTCACAAAATGCGTCTTTCCCCAGAGCAGATGTATTGTATAAGCAGCTCTTGAGGTCCCAATAAGTCCTCTGCGTACTTCCTGCATCGTTTTATAGTTCAATAATGGATAAAGGAAGTGCGTGTTAGCATGCTAGTTGCTGTTCGCGTTACCGAAAACGCCGCTCTGGTCTCTGAAAGTTGCGAAAAGCGTTTAGAAGCTTCATTTGTGTGAATAATCAGGACGCTCCGGGCGCCCAAAGTCGGTGAGGAATAACTGTGGACCTCTGCAAACTGTTTTAATCCCGTAAAAACCCGGCGCGTGTATTTGTTGATTTTTCGTGCCAAGTCTTTGTTCGTGTTCGGTTTTGGGCGTATAAAGGACAGTTAATCCCGCGTGTGTTCGGAGTTTAATGGGCTCCGACCGTTGCTCTCCCAAAGCTCTGTTAGAAATCCATTAATTACAGCGAGGTTTAAGAGGTCCCCGTTTGTGCTTTTCTGAACAATGGCGCCGTAAGTGCGCGGGAAACTGATTTTAGTCATTATCATCACAACTGTGCTCATAAAAACAGGATTTTTTTAAACCGTAGACTGTGATTTTCAGCTACACTCGTCGCGCTAATAGTAAATGTGTGTTTTTGTTCGTTTTTAATATCGATTCTTGCTCAAATGAGTATTAATGTTTATAGAAATGTCAATACTGATGATCCGACTCCCATTTTCTACCTCGGCTTGGACAGTTTAGACCTGTTCTCTCTTTCTTTCTTTCTTTCTTTCTTTCTTTCTCTCTCTCTTTGTCTCTCTTTCTCACTTTCTCTCTCCCTCCCTCTCTTTCTCTCTCTCTAGTTCCCCTGTCCCTTTCTCTCCCTCCTTCTCTCTCTCTCCCTCTTTCTCTGGCTTTCTGTCATTTCTCTTTTCTCTCTCTGTCTCTCCCTCTCTCCCCCTGTCTCTTCGTCTTTCCCTTTTTCTGTATCTCTCACACCGTCTCTCTCCCTCCTTCTCTCATTGTCTCTCCCTCTCTCCTTCCCTTATCTCCCTCTCTGTGCCTCTATCTGTCTTTCTGTCATTCTCTTTACTCTCTCTGTCTCTCCCTTTCTCTCTCAGTTTCTCCCTTTCTTCCTTTCTCTTTATCTCTCTTCTCTTCTCTCTCTTTCCCTCTCTCCTTCCTTTGTCGCCCTCTCTCTGCCTCTTTCTGTCTTTTTGTCATTGTCTCTTCTCTTTTTGTCTCTCCCTCTCTCTCTCTGTCTCTTCCTCTTTCCCTCTCTCTCTATCTCTCCCTCTTTCTCTGTCTTTCCTCATTGTTTCAGTCTCTCTCCCCCCTTCTCTCTTCCTTTCTCTCTCTCCTCTCCTCTCTAGTAGTAGTAGTAGCAGTAGTAGTAGCAGTAGCAGTAGCAGTAGCAGTAGCAGTAGTAGCAGTAGCAGTAGCAGTAGTAGCAGTAGTAGCAGTAGCAGCAGTAGTAGCAGCAGTAGTAGTAGTAGTAGCAGTAGCAGTAGTAGTAGCCGTAGTAGTAGAAATACTAGTAGAAAACCTTCCTCCTCTTTTGGCCCTGTTCGTGTTCCTCTCAATCGTGTTTTTTCCCATGTGCCTCTGTGGTCGTGGAGCCTCTCGGTGTCACGGTTTGGCCTCGGCTCACGGGCTAAATTAAAAGGTGGAGACGAGCGGAGCGTGAGGGAGCGTGAGGGAGCGAGGGGGCACGCGGCGCTCACCGAAGCCCCAAACCAGAGCTCCGCCGTGGGGAAGCCGGCGGCCGCGCTCCCCCCCCCGCTCCCCTCCGGACCTCCACATGTGAACTGTCAAAACCCGAGATTAAAGACGCTTCAGCAGATAAACGCTGGAGCACGAGTGAGGACTTTGATTCTGGAGGGTTTTCCCGTGCGGGGAGATGATCCTGATTGCGATTTTGAGTTGGAATTTATGTTTGAATAGCCGGGTCCTCTTTCAAAGTTCACATTTTAATCACGTTGAGTAACTCTGAACAGGCAAACGGAGGCAAAAATCGTATTTTCAGAGCGTGTTTGTGCAGATCTAAACGACAGCGTGAGCAGTTTTTACGCAGAGTAAGACAGGAGATTTTGTTGTTGACGTCGTACCACCAGATTTCTTCATTGATTGCCTTGTACTTTGCCATGAAATATCCCCAAAATTAATGCACATGTCCCGATTTCTGCCCCCGGGACAGTCCCAGTTTTGAGCCGTGTGTCCCCTGTCCCAGCAGATTTATCCAAAAACCACCGATTTATCCCAGTTTTATGCAAGAAATGTCCCTATTTTTGACCATTTTGATCCCTGCCTGCAGTAAAAAGAGGCTTAAATTGTCATTATTTTAGGTAAAATATAGAAAAGCTGCTTAAAAATGTCCAAAACAGAAAGAAAATGTGACTATACTGCCTCACATGTTCGTCGTGAATAAATTATGAATGGTCCAAGTCCCTCCTGTGGGCTCACCACCTGCAGAGGGGTTCATAGGGGGGGTCAGGTGCTATGAGTATTGGGCAGCACGCTGCCCCCGCGATCCAGCCGGATTAAGCGGGAGAAGATGGATGGATGGATGGATGGTCCAAGTGCATTTTTCTGAACTATTTTCCTTAATTACGCACTCGTTTCGCAATTTTATTCTTACCAACCACGTCAAACCGGGAGTGTCCCAGTTAGACGAGACCCCAGAACTCGCTATATCACAACAAAATATGCACTTTATAATCGTCTGTCCGCTCAAAGTACCCGTCGTGTGTTTGTAATCGTGTCATTTTGTAATAGGAACCGGCTGTAAAACAGTTCTTGAACTGAGTCCGGTCGGTCTGTGTGCAGCTTTACTGTTACATGTTGACCTTTCCTTTAAATAAAAAGAAAAGAAAGAAAAGGAAAATCTGTGTTTTATTTTAGCAGCCTCCATTTGTTTTAAATAACATCGCAGCTATCGGCCAATTTGATCTGAAATCCAGGAATTGTACTGTTCTGCTTTACTGTGTTTTTGTTGTTGGTGGTTTCTTCATTTGACTATTTACATGAAAATATACAAAACATACTTACCTAAAGCTCCACCGTGCAACTTTCCTGGTGAATATTCTACCACCGGCTTGTGGAAATGTGATTGCTTTGCTTAGAAAGTTTCACAGTGTAGCATTAAATACGTGTACCCTAAAATACCAAATAAAAGCCGGGGTGTTTATTTGTTTCAATCACTTAACAGACCAGGCGTTTATTTGAGACCAGGCTCAACAAAACTGAGAAAATCTGAAACTCAAATTCTTTTAACCAGCACGACGATAATTTAGGCGACTTTCTTCACAGACGTAGACATTACAACAAAATATCTCTGGAGCGGAGAGTTCCCCACATTTGAAAGCGACTCCTGAATTACAGAAAGTCATTAAAAACCTCCCGAAACAAGCAGAAATTAAGTGCGCAAGGAGCACGCTGTTTTTTTTTTTCCCAGCACTTATAGTTTATGCAAATGAGCCGTGTGGTTTTAAAGTTTAGTTTCTGTAGAGCTTCAGTCCTGCGTCCTGTTGCTGCAGCGCGACTTCTGTCTTACAGCTCGTGCGTTAGACTCGCCGTTTATTTATTTAGCAAAATATCCACCTGCACCCGGCTTTTAAAGTTATTATTTGGTATTTTACGGTATCTCCATGGAGACAAACACCAGGCAAAGTTACAAGGACAGTGCCCCGTCAAAATACTGTAAAATATGTATTGTTTTAATTGATTTATTGCACTATATTAATTGTATTTTAAATGTGTTTTTACCGCCTCTTGGCTCAGGGCTCAATTGAAAAAGAGGCTTTTAATCTCAATGGGACTTCCCTGGAAAAAATAGGTTAAATAAAACATTTTTTAAAATGAAAACTGAAATAAAAAATGTATTTAGAGCACAGGTCTGCTCATTTCCACTGCTTCTTGCACTGCAGTGTTAGTATTGGACTGCTTTGCTTTGCTTTGCTTTGTTGGTGGATTTGAAAATAGTTGAAATAGTTGAACGTTCAGCGTTTTTACCGTAGCTAATACAAAAACACACTCTTTTTATTGCAACCTGCTTGTCTCCATGGAGATGTTATTCCTTTGCCTGGAATGCCCCATGGTGTGACATTAAAAACATTTATTCATTACAGATGTTTCTGTTTCTCAAAAATGCACCCATTCTCTCTGTGAACAGGGTCGCCTCTCCACAGATCTCCCTTAATCTCTACCGTGGAACATTCTAGACAAAGCGATAACATCTCCATGGAGACTAGAAAAGCTACACAGTGCACCTTTAAGACAGCAACTTTCTATATATGGGTCAATGACGTAGAAGGATTCTACGTCATTGACCCGTATATATTGAACTTTTTCAAATATTTACAGTATCAGGTGCATAAATCTGTGTTTAACATTTATATGAAGCATTTTTAGTGTAAAATGTCACGTGGTGCGACCGAGAATAACCTTAAAGTTATTTTATTTTCTAAAACATGGTTGTGATATTAATCTAAGTTCTGAGTAATATGAAGTGTATAGAAACAAACTGTTGCATTTCTTTAGATTTTTAATCCATATTGATATTTTCAGTCACCTGCTTGTGTTTAATGAACAAAAAAATACAAAAAATGAGGAAAAACGCCTAAAGAAAACCATTAAAATTCGTTATTAAAATTCCAGCCATAGAATTCCTGCTGTTATTAGTCGCACCACATGATGCACAGTCGCACCACATGACACTTTAACACTAAGTACAAAAAACATGCAGAATAACTCATGAAAAAAGATTTGGTTCCATGGAGGTCAGAGGTGCTACAGAAATGTGGTGAATTATTATGAAATTTGAACCTTTTTAACTGAGGAAATTGAAATTGGACAGAAAATGTAGGGGTAGGGGTTTTTTTCTGCCGTATAATAAAGTTCAGATCACCTTGGTTACCTCACAAAAAGCACAAACGTCCGATCAGCCCCTGCGTTATGAATCCCTCCCATTCCCCCCCCCCACGTGTGAGAGCGCCCCCTGCAGCGCGTGAGCAGCTCTGCTTTTGTGCACCTCCGGCCCGGACACACGCAGCCACATTCAGCCGCATCTGTCCCCGTAAAACTCCGCTCTTTTATGGACAAAAGCCCCGCTCCGACCTGCCTCCCTCACATCCAGACCCTCCAGGTAGTCTCCAGGGAGGTCCGGGCCTAATTATCCCCAGGCCGGGCGCTCCTCTCTGGGTAACCATTGTGCGCGCGGGCCCTTTGACTCCGGAGCTGTCAGAGGGAGGAGGGCTGAGTGCACCTGGGCGGAGGTTGGATTTGGGTTGGGGTGCGGCGGGGGTTTCTGGGGTTAGCGGTGCACGGCGCTCTGGGGGGCACGGGGCCCGCCTGTTGAGAATCGCACCGCTTTGAGTCACGGTGGTCTGACAGCGAAATTACACATTATCTTTGCAGTAGAAGTTCTGTTTTTAAACTTGTGTAAATGGTCATTTCCTTTTTTTTTTATAACTACATTCCTAGGAAATGACAGCAATTACTTTTGGTACTGTTGTCATGATACTAAAAATATGACTAAAATAAAAATACTACTAAAATAACACTTGATTTCAATACTCAATACCAATTCCGATGCAGCAACGATAATAAAACCCCTTTTTTTGGACAGTATAATGTGATTTTCAACACTGCGCAACTTTTCTCTCTCTACACGGCAACAAAGCTTGGCCAAAACTGAAGATATAAACACTTAAATCTGTCAGAAAATGACTCAAAAGGAGTGAAATTATGTGTCCGAGCAGCAAGATCATTTTACTTGAGAAGTTCTCTTAAAATAAACGACCTCTAGACGAGAATGAAGCAGTCCCAGAACAACTTAAGTAGATAATAAATCTGAAAACACGATAATGATGATGATGTAAGTTTGAAAATCTTGGCCAGATCGGAGAAATTTGCAGTGTACGTGTTTGCTTGTTTGCCTGGAATGTTTCATGGTGTGACTTTTAAACATATTAATTTGGCATTTATTTATTACGGGTGTTACTGTTGCTCAAAAATAGAATAATAACAGGGGCAACTCGCCACAGATCTGAACTGTAATGTTATGCGCGGACTAAAGCTGCATTGCTTTTATTTTAGAGGTGTTTTTTAATGACATATTTTGTAAGGCAACTTCACTTTTTCATTGCTCAGTCATAACATAAACTCTTCCCAGTCTCTTACTTGTCAAAACAAACAATTTACCACTTTTTAGGTATAAATACAATTAATATTATGCAAAACTGAGTTAAACATTTTGGCCCTCCACAATATTTTCTGTTTCTCATGTTGCCCCATGGAAAATAAAAAAAATTCAAATTCAAAACATAGGTATATAGATTTTATTGATGCACACATGTGAATCCATATTGCACATATTTGTCTGACCACTTTCTTTTTTTTGCTTGACATTGTTAGTATGAAGGGAAAATATTAAGACAGAAATTACACGACACCATCACGATGACTATTGCGCGCACAAAATTTCCTGCAGCCAATAATGGCCAATTGGGGCGAGTCATCACGAATCATAAGAGTTGGATGTGTGTCCTGATCCCTGTCGAACCCCTGGGGATCGATCGAACCCAGGTTAAGAACCACTGCTCTAGATACTTTGCACCACTAGATGTACCTGTTGCACAGCACAAAATGGGACTCAGTTAAACACTGTTATATGATACAGTTGTGGCACACACCTAGGAAAGTGCAAGAAATCCATTTCCGATAATAATTTCCCAAAAGGAAAGATGTTTTGACAGCTTAAATGCTTGCATTACAAATACAGAATGAAAGAAAAGAAAACGCTATCCCTTTTGCATCCTTTCATTATGCGTCCAAGCTGTATGACAGTAGTGCTGTACAAGACGGGTCCTGTCACTTAGAACTTAAATCTAGATACAGACTTTTAGTTTTTTTTTAAGAAAACCACATTTATTTGCACAGATGTTTATATTTTCAAGACTTGAGTGTGCATAATCATCCTTTAAATTAAATCTCAAACAACAGGTTTTCCGGCAAGAAGATACTCCTTATAAATTGAGACTGTAGGAAACAAATCCTACCAGAGCACATTTTTCAACAGGTTTGTACCCAAAGAAAACACTTACCAATATGTTTACCATTAACAAAAAAGGCTGTACAATAGGGAAATAAAAAGAAAAGAAAATGTTGATATAACGCTACTTTGGAGGGTCTGTGTTGATTCCGTATTTTTCTTTTAGAAGTTTTAGCTGTTCCTCTTTCTTTTTTGTGTCCATCTTCTGGGAAGCCTGTAAAAAAAAAAAAAAAAGGATACAAAATATTCTTGTTGTAGTATCTTTAAATGGTATATTCCCATATAAATAAATACTTACTCTGTTTGCATTGTAGTACAGCACCACTAGGTATCTGTTACAGACGTTGAAGCCGGAGAGACGGTCACAGGCATTCTTGGCATCAAAGATGTCTTCATAAACCACATATGCTGTTCCCCTGGTTTCAGGTGTGTTTCCTCTGAAAGAATTTGGGTCAGGAATCAAATTAGACACTTACAACGAATCTTTTGAGGAGTGGGATGCAAAGAATATGGCAGGACTAAAATTATATGGTTAAGGGCAGGTTTTCGGTTCAATTGACTAATTTAATGGTTGTCAGATTGCTCTAAAATAATATTTATTTATCCACGTCATAGATTATCATTGAAGTACGATTTAAAAACATGTATGTTTTGACCATCCGTTGATATGGCATACTCACGTTCTGATCTGTCTGATTGGCCCGTATTTCCCAAAGATGTCGTACATTTCTTCTGCTGTGATTTTATAGGGCAGGTTTCTAATGTAGAGGACCCTATTTACTTCGGGAGGCAGTCGGATCTGAAAATAACAAAAGATACATTACAGTACCTTCATCAAGGCACTTCACGTTGGCTAACAATATTAAGATAGCATTGGGAATTACAATAAAAACCTACAATACAAACAGCACACCACATATCACTAAAATGTGCCGGAATACAATACCTTTCTAGTGTTTTGCTGAATAAAAAAACAGTTACACGTTAAAGGTTACACCTCTAAGATAACGATACTTGTTAGCTTATGCTAACGTAGCGCACTTAACAGATACATTGTTTTGATCTTTTTCCAATCAATCTCACAAGCCCGACCTGGCTCGCAATGTAATGCTCTATTTCTCATACTTACATTAGCTCGTTTCGCTGCTTGCATAGCCATTGTGAAGCACTTGATTAATAAACAAGAGCTCCGCCAGCGGGGCAAAATACGCCCGTACTTTGAATTATTGTATATAGAATTCTAGAATCGGAATTCCACCAATCAGATTGCAGCAACAGAACTTAAAGACACTACAAAGCTTTGATGTGTCAAAGCTCAAAGAAGCAGAGAATGTGGGTTGTTCTCACTTTCAGCAGCAGAACATTTGAGAAGAGAGTTCAGATCTTTCATGAAGACAAAGCTTCAAAGACTTCAAAGCTTTGAAGTGTCCACAGACGGACGGACGGACAGCGCCATACCATAATACGTCCCGTCTTACACAATGGGCGTATAAAAATACTTTACAAAATGCAGACAATTGGGGCAAATAATTTAAATCTAAAACAGGCTTAAAATGCAACAATATTTCATAAATTGGCAAATATTATAAAGCGTTTAGATTAACAGCAACGGCCATAAATTCACATTCAGTTCACATTAAAAGCAGAAGCACTGAGTAACTGAATCCCTCTGCCTTTGTCGTAAAAAAGATTGAACAAGAGCTCCTCCAGCGGGGCAAAATACGCCCGTACTTTTGAATTATTGTATATAGAATTCTAGAATCGGAATTCCACCAATCAGATTGCAGCAACAGAACTTAAAGACACTACAAAGCTTTAATGTGTCAAAGCTCAAAGAAGCAGAGAATGTGGGTTGTTCTCACTTTCAGCAGCAGAACATTTGAGAAGAGAGTTCAGATCTTTCATGAAGACAAAGCTTCAAAGACTTCAAAGCTTTGAAGTGTCCACAGACGGACGGACAGACGGACGGACAGACGGACGGACGGACGGACAGCGCCATACCATAATACGTCCCGTATTACAACGGGCGTATAAAAATATTAAAAGAAACTAGATCAGGCCATGGCCGTGTACTCGTCTGTCTCTTATACCTGTTCTGACACAGCTCAAGATCGTTCTAAAGCTTCAGGAAAGGTTCATTTCTGTCCCGTGAACGTGACTCTTTAGTAGTGCTGTCAAACGATTCATTTTTTAAATCAGATTAATCACACTTTAGAATTTTGATTAATCGCGATTCATTTCAGTTCAATTATTCTTCAAAACAGACCAAAATATTTTGACATAAATGTAATTTCTTGCTGCTCGGTTTGTTGTTGGTACGAGTAACGTCGTTGCTGCCACTGAATCAAACTCGTGTTTTGCTTTAAGATGATATTTTAAACTCGTTGTGCTTCTGTGGAAAGAGAGTTCATCGCTGCGATATCTGTAAACTACCTTAGTTTCATCTAAAGTCCCATCAGGCAGTTTTTTACAGAGAAATTTGCCCTGAGCACCAGTCACAGTCTCATCTGTCGTCTTCACATCCTTATATGGACCTGATCACTGACCTAATAACCTGCGCCGCCTTTCAGGACCATCCGCACTTTCCACAGAGGAGCGTTCAGAATAAACTGTGTGATTAATCTGCGTTAAAAACATTAGTGTGATATTTTTGGTGATTAATCGCATGTGTTAGCGCATTAACGTCGGCAGCCCTACTTTTTAGTATTGATACCTGCTCAAATGAGTATCTAGTTTCAATACTAGTTTTAGTTTCGTTTACACAGTTTCACAAATTACACTTTAGGTCTAGGAGATAAAAATAACAGATATTTTACATGAGTGAGATCATTTCAGGTGGAGGGCAGGGGCCTGTGTAAGTTTACGGATGATGAACTGTTTTTGGAAGAAATCTCCAAACTTCTGATCCGCAAACGTTGAACCTGAACATTAGTGGTTTTGGGACCGGCTCCACAGAAACGTCCCACATTAATCTTTCGTCTTAAAGCCTTTGGGGTTGAATAATGGCACCACTTTCTGAAGCCATTGAGAAAAAAAAATCACTTTTGTTTATTTATACCGACACAGGAGACGCTGAAGTTTGTGTGTGTTTTGTTTCATGCGGATAGGCCCAGTAATTACAAAGATATGAACCGTAAACCATCAACAAATCTGCAAATTCTACCAGTGGCGAAGTGTAATGAAGTAAAAGTTTTAAAGTACTGTACTTAAGTATAATTTTTATGTATTTGTACTTTAGTTGAGTACATTTTAAGTGCGTATTTTGTACGTTTACTTCACTACATTTGAGAGCAGGTATCTGTACTTTCTGCTACATTTTTGAACAGTAAAAAGTAGAGGAATAGAAAGTACTGATGGTAAAAATATTGTTTATTATATTTTGAGACCTGCTGAAAAGGATGAGGGATTATTTTGATCAAGTATGTAAAAAATATGCAAAGAAAAACTGCTAAAAAAAAAACAACTATTGAATCTGCAAAATTCAGTCTCAAAATCCGCATGAAATACTTTTATTTTTTACTCTTTAAGTACATTTTTAAATGTATAAACGTATAATACTTTTACTTAAAGGTGCATCATGTACTGTAACTATTTGTCTGGGGGTTTATCACTTGCTTGTTGCTATGGATACGTCATTGCTCTGCCTGGAATGTTCCACAGTGTGACAGTAAACAGCTCTACTTTACATTTATTCAATTACAAGCGATTTTAGAGCTGGAAAATACCTAGAAAAACAGGGATTCTGACTGTGAGCGGCGTCGCCTCTCCATGGATCTGACCTGTAACTTGGTCTGTTTTGGTCTCCGTGAAGATAGAAAGGTTTAATGCCCCACTGTGAAACATTTCAGACAAAGAAACATCATCTCCATGGGAAAAAAAGCATTTGACGGACCCTCCAAAAGAAGAGTTGCACAGTGCACCTTTGAGTCGATTTTTCCATGTGATATTTTTACTTTTACCTGAGTTTTTTGGGGGATTTTTTTGCTCTTTTTGCTCTCGAGCGCTCCTTCCACCGCCGACTTCTCCCACCGTTCCCCGACCTGTCCTCCAGCTCTATTTCAAATTACAGGGAGTTGTGCGTTATCTCAGCAGACAGACCAGAGACGCCTCTTTTAGACCAGACCATGTTTCTAAAGTGCTCTAAACAGATCGCTCCATTCAGATTTCGCAATTACATAAGTGCTTCTTTTTTTTTTTTTTTTTCTTCTCACAACGGCATCAGCGAGTCTCTGTGGGCTTCACAAACCGTGACCGGGCTGCGATGGGCCAGATAAGAGTCACAAGAGCGCAAGTTTACGGCGCGCATGACTCGTTAGACTAAGCAACTTGCCTGGAATGTTCCACAGTGTGACATTAAACAGCTCTACTTTGCATTCATTCAGTTACAGCTGGTTTTAAAGCTCAAAAATACCTAGAAAAAAACGAAATATTGACTCAGATAGAAAGGTTTAACGCCATACTGTGAAATATTCCAGACAAAATAACAACATTTCCATTAAGAAAAGCATTTAAACGGACCCTCCACCAGAAAAGTTACGCCTTACAAACTTGTCGGGGAAAGACTCACATCTCTCTTTCCTGCAACATTTTTCAGCATCAGATTAAAAAAAAAAACACAGGACAAAGCGGCACGAGAAGCAACCTTTTAATCACTGTATAATCCATGCGGGCAGTGAGGGATGAGGCACGCACCACAACACCACCCGTGCGACAGTGAAAAATGCCCCGTAATGGAGCTTTTTTTGTGGACTCGACGCTTAAAACAGGAGCAGGAAACCGCCCACTTACAGCTCCATCCATCCTGGCAGACAGACACGCCGAGCCCCACGTCGGCCTCTCCTCGCCGAGATGTTTTCAGAGCAAACACTGAGCGGAGGAGCAGAGCCTGGAGGACAGTCGTAAATCTGCGCAGTGAAATCGCGCTGTTAAACGAGACCGGAGAGAGTGAATTTAAAGTGTTTGTTTAGGTCTGAGGAGTGAGACGGGAGGGAGAGGAGGAAATGGGAGTTCATTTAACAACAAGAACGATGGAGGAGGTATCCGCACAGGGGAGCTACGAGTGAAGATGGAGAAGCTGATTCTGATTTCAGTTTGGAGATTTTTAGGGACAAAGGCCTAAAGTAGAAGTCGGTGAATGCGTGAAAGAACGAATGAGTGATTGAGCTGTAGGTTTCATACATTAAAAACCTATGATTTAGGAGTGTAATCTGTCTTTAGTAGTTGTTTTTGAATGAGCTCCCCCTGCAGGTGTAGTCTTGTGAGCGCAGTTTGGGTCAGAAACACAGAGATGTATAAGTGTTTTGAGAGCTTTTTCCACGCCCACTTTTTCGTCGATTGATGGCTTTAGTTGACCGAGAATTCTTTAGTCGACTGTAGCTATAGTTTGGTTTGTCCTTGTAAAATTGAAGTGAAAGTAAAGCAAAACATGAGTCTCATCTTTCTTTTGAATTTTTGTTCAACTGCCCCAGCAAAAAGAAATGTTTCACTCCACAAGAAGCAGTGTTGCATATATTTTTCATTGTCCATAAAGTTCTAAACCAGGTCTAAACCAGGTCTAAACCAGGTCTAAACCAGATCTCTTTTGACCTGCTCCCCTTAGACAAGAGGCTACGGTCCGTTCAGACCAGAACCTCTCCCTATAAAAACAGTTTCTTCCTTTTTGCTGTTGGACTCATGAACAAAAACACTCAGACTGTTCCCACCCCTCGTTCTGTTTCAGCCACATGACCCTGTCCTGTATTTTTGCACCTGTCTGTTTGCACTGATCATTACCTGCACTGTTATATTCTTATATTCTTGTAAATTTGTACATTTTTGCGTTATGTTATAGTTTATTGTTTTCTACTTTATTTTATTCTATTTTATTTGTTGCCTGTTTAGTGTTTGTCTACATTCCGCTCCAAGCACCGCAGCAATTTCCTAATTCCTCATATAAAACCTTTCTGATTCTGATTCTGATTCTGAACCCAGGGCTAAACCAGGTCTAAACCAGGTCTAACCCAGGGCTAACCCAGGTCTAACTCAGGTCTAACCCAGGTCTAACCCAGGTCTAACCCAGGTCTAACCCCGTCCCTCTCTGTTCCAGGAGCAGAGGCCAGTGCGGAGTGCTCGTGTGGGAAGAATCACTTCACGTGCGCGGTCAGTGCGTTTGGAGAGTGCACGTGCATCCCGGCGCAGTGGCAGTGCGACGGAGACAACGACTGTGGGGACCACAGCGACGAGGACGGATGCAGTGAGTTCATGTGTCGCTTTTACACCGTTTATGATGCTTATGCTTATCCAAAAGACAGAATCACGTCACTGGTGCTGAAGTTCGCTCACTGATATGAAACGACGGCGCTGAAAATGACAGAGAGGAGGGACTTCCTGTGGAGTTTTAGCCAATCACAGCAGTAAATCGATGCTTTTGGCTAAATAAATATGTAGCGTCATACCTATAGTTGTTTTTTTTACTAATGTTTTTGGTGCAGTAAATATACTTTTCCTGCTTGGCACCAAAAGTTGTGTGGACTCGGATCACCCAGGATCTGTACAAACCTGTGAGTCTGAAAACTCCAATCTGGCAACAAGAGATTGTGTCCTGGCTCTAGCGCAGAGCAATGTAATGATAAAAATCAAATCATGATCTGACCCCTGTGCCCGTCTGCTGATTCGGTGATGTTATTACGGTTCAGGTGATTCGGAGCCTCTGTTAAATGCAGCAGCTCGAACACAAACACTTTTGCCCGCCCTCTCCTCCTATTGGTCAGTCTTTTTCTATTCTGGGTGAGTGACAGGTGGATTTAACCCGTCACAGAAACTATGAAGATTCTCTGATGGATTGTAATGAAACAGAAATCATGATCTGGCTGTAAGATGGTGATTTTAACTTTGTGCTGCTAAATATCTTCTGAAATGGACTTGTATTTGCGCTTTGCTCTTTCTCTAAGTTCAGTTTGTGTATAAATCCAGGCTGTTTTCCAGAAAAGTTTCCTCTGTTAATAGAAAATACTGTAGTGTTGCCGTTTACAGAAAAGCCGCCGTTGCCTTACAGTTATGTCCATTTGCTTTGACATAAATCCCTGTGCTTTGTATTTTGTAGCTGCTTAGTTTTCTTGAACACTTCCTCTCGCTTCAGACTGGGTCCCTTTGCTTTTCCCTGTCACATTAATCTAGTTAGGCCTCGGCTGGGCTCCTAAGTGCTATTGATCAGAGGCCACTTGAACGTAGGCCCCGCGGCATTGATTTCCTTGCCGTTTGGTCTCCTGATGCATTAGGACTTGCGTGATCGATCCCGGGCACTTGGACCCGCAGCGCCGCAATCTCTTAATCACATCATATCAGATCATAGCCCGGGACAGTAATTCAGTCACACATGTTTCAGAGTCGTGCCCAATGTCTTATTCTATGGACTGGGGCAGAAAATGTTACGCCATTGTTTCGTGGGACTTGGAAGAGAGCTTTTTTATGCAGAATCGACTCTAAAGAGCTTTTAACCGGGTTACAGCTGCTGTGTCATTGTGTCTTTAGGAAAAAAAAACACTTCACCCACCCTGACTCTTATGGATTTGGAGTGAGTGAGTGATGGGTGGAGGTCAGAGGGGCTGATGGCGCAGATTTGCAGCCTCTCTTCTGTCAGTCTGTCCCAGGGCAACTGTGGCTACAATAGTGTGAGTGAAGAAGGGTTGGGCGGTATCCAAATGTTGATACTGTTAAACTGTCTCAGAATTTTACTGTGACTAATTAAGAATGATTTTGGAGCATTCAGAAACAGAAGAGCAGCTTTATATTTGAAGATGATGCACAAGTTCTGATCAAACCAAACTTTGCCGCGTGTTTGATCGCATCAGCATCAGTGCACGAGCTGTTTTTATCAGCTCTTATACTGTATGCAAATGAGCCATGTGGTTTGTTTCTGTAAAACGTAAACAAATGTGCGCAAAGCTGCATTAAACACATTATTACTCAGAGTCTATAATGAGCGGAGCAGCGGAAATGTAGAGCGGTGGAGACGACCAATCACAGCCCTTATCATCTGCGTTGTTTTCACGTGTAGTTAAAAAGTTTCGGAGGTGCACGTCGACGCAAACACGTTTTGACGCAGAGCCATAAATCGGGCTTTACCGTCTCCTCCGTGAAAGTCTGACTTCACCCTTGAGCGGGAACTTTCTCCTCTTCAGCGCCTCGTCCCCTCTCGACTCTCGGCGTTCAGTAAAACGTCGCCATCTCAGACTTTTCGGGTCAACGTCACACACGAAGCGTCAGTCAGGTGTTTTTCTTCTTCCTCGCTGCGTGTGGATGGAAATCTCCGAGCGGAACCACGTTTGAAGAGGAGAGAGAGCGGAGGGGAGAAAGTCCTGCTGTGGTTTTAGCTCCTTATGCAGATTATTTTAATGATGGTAATGAAACTGACACCGATGCCACTTCTTGATACCGCAGGATACTGTATTACCGTATTACCACCCAACCCTAGAGTGAAGTAATAATTACCACCATATACCTTTAGTGGTTAGTGGATTGTATGCTACCTGCTTCTCTCTGTGGAGCTGTTATCGCTTTGTCTAGAACAGGGGTCTCCAACCTTTTTCTTTTAGTGAGCTGCCTTTTACAAAACAAAAATGCCAGCTGCACATAAAAGAATTTTATAATCGACTCTAAAACACACTGGGAGCCAATGAACAGAGACTAAAATAGGGAAGATGCTCTCGTGTTTCCGGCTCTCAGTTAAATGTCAAGTCACTGAGTTTTGGACTTGCTGCGAACAGCAAAGTGCATTTTGACTGACATCAACATAAATTGCATTACAATAATTCAGGCTATTTTCTATTCAGCACAATACTACGATCAGAAAACCTTTGGCGAGATACTTGGAAGGAGTTGGAGAGCGACTGGTAGCTCCTGAGCTGCAAGTTGGAGACTTCTTGCCTAGAATATTCTACAATGTTCCCCAGTACAAGTGTTAAAGACAGTAATAGTAAAAACAGGTCTAATTTAATAAATACAAGTCTGATCAGTGCAGTATTCCTGGTGGAGGGTCGACTGTTCATAGTTCACAGCTGAAACATGTTAAAATAAAACTCGATATCTTTGGTGGTCGCAGACAGAAGTCGTTCCCTCAGCTCTTCAGTTTCTCACAATAAACAGATGAACAGTGAATGGCCGCACTATGAACTCTGCAGACGACAAACCCGCCACTTCACTGTCCACCAGTCCGGTCTGAGCAGACACTGCGTGGCATCTGACTTAATGTTTGAAGAGACGAGTCCCGGTCACCAACAATACGCCTCCTGTTTACAAGACCCCATGATCCTTCGGTCTCAGGCAAATTAGCTTTTCCCAGAGTTCAAATGGGCATGATTGACAGGCGGATTAGCCAATCAGAGACTGGTGTATGGCCTGACTGCATTAAAACAGAAAACAAAACACAGGTTTGCACTAGTGATGGGAAATCCAGATGTTTATAGCAACCGGCTCACTAAAAGTGGCTTGTCAGTTTGCTTTAATTAATTTATTATCAACGACAATATAAAATTATGCACACAATGAATTACTCTGTTTACTTTATATATGTTTATTACAGTTGTGCTCATAAGTTTACAGACCCTGAATTTGATTGATTTCTTGTCCATCTTTCAGAGAATATGAATGAAAACACAAAAACTTTTCTTTCACTCATGGTTAGTACTTGGGTGAAACCGTTTATTATCAAACAACTGTGTTTACACTTTTTAAATCATAATGAAACAGAAACTACACAAATGACCTAATGACAGCTGGAGTCTTTTGTGATAGTTGTGGATGAGGCTCTTTATTTTCCCTGATGGTAAATCTGCTCATTCTTCTTGGCAAAAGGCTCCAGTTCCTGTGAATTCTTGGGCTCTTGTCTGAACTGCAGCTTGAATCTGCCCAGAGGCTCAGTGATACTGAGGTCAGAAGAGACGAACACTCCAGAACCTTCACTTTATTCTGCTGGAGCCAGTGACAGGTCCACTCGCCTTTGTGTTTTGGATCATTATCATGTTGGAATATCCAAGTACGTCCCATGTGCAGCTTCTGGGCCAAGAAATCATAAATTCTGCCAGGGGATGGAAACTTATGAGCACAACTGTATATAAATGTTTTTATTTATTCACTCCGCATAAAATGTAAAAAATAAATGGTTCTCTCTACCACCACTGTGCAAGATTTTCAATGGTTTCCCTCAGCTCCAGCTCAAACTGTACGACCAAATCTCAGGGTGTCAAAGTTCACAGCTCACGATTCATGTTCTCACACCATACAAACCACTTCAGCAGTGCGAAACCCTCACGAGAGGCTAGATCGGATATTCTTGCAACCTACGTTTGCCAATTGGGAGCTGGTGGTGAGGTATTAATCAGTTCTCGTGACCCCATGTTTACTATATGCAGCACAACACACGATTAAGCCAAAATTCGATCCCAAAAACAGCCGCACGAGTGAAAAATCGGCTCCAAAAGGGCCAAAAATCACTCGGCATTAGTCACCCTGTTCTTTTTAACTGCAAATCAAACTCTTAAACAGGACCTTGAACGCTCGTATTGATCGCAGGCCCCTGAAAATGTGCTTTTTATATCCAATTTGTACTTTTTCTTAAGGTTTTTTTTTTAATATAGTGTTTGCAAATGTGTGCATGGTGCTGAACATTCCACCACAGAGATACATGCAGAACACCCCCACCTCAATAACCCTCGTTTTTGCATCGCAGTTGGACTTCCCTGGTTGAAATAATTGGCGTCTTTGTTGATTTCACGCCAAACAGTCTTGTAACCATTCAAAACCGTCATGGAACTAGACCAGGATGGTGCCATCGATTTTCACTGTGCACAAACATACACAGCCCCCCCCCCCTCCTCGGCCTGCGCTCTCTGTAGGGGTTAGCAGCAGAGGTATATTTCACACAGTTACAGCAGGATTTCATGGAGAGTTGAATTATTAACGGCGTGTGCAGTGGGGGGAGCGCTCTGACAGCTCCTCTCCGTCTCCGATGAAAACCTCAACACAAAACGCTCAATGCCATCGCTATAGGAACCAACGCGAACGGCGCCCCGGCTCCGAGGAGAATGGGAGAAGACCTTGTGCGCCGCAGCCTTGAGATGTATAAAAGCTGGAATAACATGCAAGTCAAAGCAAAGATGAGAAAATGCTTTAAGAAACCCTCCTGTCAATATGTTTGGCTGCTCACGCTTTACATTTCTGCGCATCGAAAGCTCAAATATGGACGAAAATGTGTAATCTAAAGGAAATCGGAGTACGTTTTTTGGTTGTTTGGTTTCCGTCACCTGCTTGTTTCAATGGAGATGTCATTGCTCGGCCTGGAATGTTCCACAGTATGACTTTAAACACCTCTACTTGACGTTTATTAAATTACAGATGGGTTTATTGCGCAAAAATGCATAGAAAAAACAGCATTTTGACCCTGAATGGTGTCGACTCTCCACAGAAGACATGAAGATGGTAATGTGCCTTTTATAAGACAAATGTTCCTGTAAATAATGTTGACTGAGATGTGGTTATGTCTCTGTGTGAATGAGTTTTTGGGAGAGAATGAACTCCTATGAACTCCTGCTTTTACTGAGATTGTTTGAGTGTAATTGCTTTGTATTTTTATTCATGTAAATCAGGGACTGCAGATGGAAACGAGCTATTTAGCTATAATCTGGTGCGGAACATCTCATTCTTTTCATTTTTCATTTTCATTTTTCTGAGCTTAATGTCTCTGTACATTGTCCCTTCAAATAAAGGTTACACTAAACTAAGACAAAACGGTTTAAAACCACACTGTGAAACATTCCAGACAACACAATGAGATGAAAAGCATTTGACCCATCTCCAGAAATGTTACACAATGCACCTTTAAAGGAACTCTCTAGCCTGTGCTCTTACTACTACTACTAATAATACTAATACATTTTATTTAGAGCTGCATTTTTCATTCCATAGAATCTCAGAGTGCTTCAATAAAAACAATACTAGCTGCTAAATACTAAAAGCATCAACAGTGAGCTTTTCTAAATAAAAAAAAAAAAGTCTTTAGATTAGGGTCTGTGTGGGGGGGCAGCTCCAGAGTCGTGGTGCAGCTGAACAGAAGCCTCGGTCCACCAGTATACGGAGCCGAGTGGACGGGACATGAAGCTACAAAGCTAACTCGTTAGCCGCCGCGTGCCCAACAGGAAGTGCTCCAGGAGGCTCTTCCGGCTCCTTCTCTCCCTTTTTCCCATTGACTCACACTAATCTTATCACTCTTCTCTCTGGACCTGCTGCTGGGGCCTCGACATTTTGGTCTTAAAATGTTCGTCTGAACCCGCGACACAGGATCCTGAATTTTTTTATTTCTCTATTTTGTTCCTAAATCAAGATGTGAACATAAATAACGGACCAATCAGACGCCTTCATTCCCCGAGGTCTCTGCCGCCGCATTAGCGACAGGTTTGATTTACTAGTTGTTGTTTGTACATAACAGAACATAAAACATAAATCAATGACTGAAACTTACTATTTAAAGTTTGATGATAAAAGCTAAAAGTTTCCTTATTATTCTCAAGAATCTCACCAAAATACAGCGGCCCGTGCGGAGTATCGCAGCTCTGCCATGAGGAGGGCGGTACATTTAACAACCTCACTCATGATTGGCTCTTGTGGTTGCTATGATACTCACGGACAGATTTCCAAATATGGAGCCTGTCTCCAGATTCGCTCCTGTAACCGTGGCATCGGGAGCCTCATTTGAGCGACGCTGACGCTGTGGTGACGTCACACTCACTCAGTCCACTCATATACTGTGTACAGTCTGTGAGGAGCCTGAAGATCTGAGGGTGCGGGTGGAAGATTGTAGCGTGATCAGTTCTTGCAGATACAGTGGTGTCTGACCAGTGATGCATTTATGGGTCTGCAGGAGGATTTTGTCTTTGATCCGGGATGAGACGGGAGCCAGTGCAGTGATTTGAGAATGGTGTGTTCGAATTTTCTGACTTTCATTAAGATTCCATCGGCGCTGTTTTGGATGTACTGTAGTTTTTGAATGTCCTTGGCAGGAATCCCAACAAAAAGTCCATTAAAATAGTCCACCCTTGAGGAGATAAAGGCACTGGACAAGTTTCTCTGTGACTGCGAGGTTTAGAAGGGGGCAGAGTTTGGAGATTTGTTTTGTAGATGGTGAAATTATGTCTTGCACAGGTGTTTATGTGGATACTGATAGAGGAGAGGAGCAAATCTTACTGTTTTAAAAGGCATTACAACCACAACTGAACCTGTATTGCCAGACCCTTAACCTGCAGATAGACACATACAAGTTTTTTCTCATTCTCAGTTCATGAACAGGCCTCATGTGAAAGCTCAAAACCTCCAGAAATCCCTCCCTGAGCTGCAGAAGCTGCACTAGCACTGACCCATGACAGGCTGAAGGTTTAGGTAGTGACCATTCAGATCCGAGAGAGGCATTTTAGGCTTAAACCACCTGGATTTCAGCATCAAAAATGGCAACGCAAATGAGAGGCAAGTCAGGTTTATTTGTTATTCGTACACAAAGTAATTCAAAGTGCTTTACAGAATAAAAAATACATCAAAATCACAGTACAAACTAATCAAAACATAAATAATCATCATAAAATTAAGTAGAGAGAGAGAGACGTTTTAGGCTCATTCAGTTTTTTGACTGGATAATCGTCTTGACAACCAAAACACAACATTATAACATAAATAAATGCGCCATCATGTCCAGTGCTTTTGTAATTAAGAATAAACGTGCATTCGAATTATTATCAGTGTTAGATTTGAATGTGTCTGAAGCTCATACGGACAACTTCACATTTCCAAGACCCTGACGCTTTTACTCAAGAACAACAAAAATAATGTATTTGATCTCCATAAATCAATATCTCTACATGCAGTTGTCATGGCGACGGGGCCATGCTGTGACCTGATTGGTTCATGACGGCGACTGATTTCATTTACTCTGCTCGGTGCGTACATCCCAGCAGAAAATAAGATCCTCGTGACGGTTCGGCTCAGGCTTGTTTTTGCCTGTTGGAGTCTCTGTATGAAACGCTGCTCTTACTAAATGGAAGTAACAAAACATGGAAAAAGGATCCTGTATTTTAGTTACTGTAGGTTGTAGTGATGTTGAATTGATTGATTCCCTGACAACAGAGATGCAGAAGAAGAAGAAGAACCTGATTTGATTTTTACTGTCTTAAAAACATGAAAAACAGCTTGAAGTGTTCCGAAGTTATTTCTCACTTCCCTTATGCATTCTGAGCGTCCTAGTTAGTGCTTTTTGCAACTCTCACAGACCAGTGCAGTTTTGTAATGCTGCCAATTAGCATGCTAGCAATTCCTCGTGATCTGACACTTTGAAATTAGATACAGACATCACACAGCAGACTTTTATTGACCTCATTAGCTGCTTATACAATATTTCTGTAGTAGGGCAAGACAAATATTGGTCAAATAAGACCTGGGTTTCGAGATTTTAAAACAGTAGAACTCAACAACTGATTTAGGCCCATCCTTGTCCATAGTATTTCGTCTTAGTACTCTAGTTGATACCATGACTTTGTTTATTTAAAGGGGAACTCCAGCACATTTGAAGCTAAAGTCCATTGCTAGAGGTGGTCGAATTCTGTCAGAAGCCAAAAAACGGCACAGATCAGTGTTTCCTCGGTGGAGATCTCACTGTGGCAGTGAGTCTGTCAAGGCAACAAACTAGTGTAGTGATGGGGGCAAGTTCTGAACTTCCACATAAAACACCAATTTGCTTCACACTGAAGAAGCTTAACTCCACTTTAACCCATCTTACAACAGCCACGAGTCTGACAAACAAAACGCTCTGCCTGGTTCACTCATTAGTGTCTGGAAACGTTAGAAAACAACTTTATAAGCGGCCTTAGACTTAGAGTACCTCTGTTGATTTCCCACTGCACAGGCCAAAGCCCAAAAGACTCAATCGCCGATGTCGTTTCTAATCCCATTTATTTACGAGTAAATTATATTTTTTGAAAAACATTCCTAAACCATTTTCTTTCCACAACTTTCAGTTTCTCTTCTTCATAGTAAGTAGTCAATTCTCGCTGCCGCTGGAGTCAGCAGTTGAGTCTTTTGGGCTTTCGCAGCCGCTTTCTGGCTTCTGGAAGAATTCAACCACCTCTAGCAATGGACTTTAGCTTCAAACGTGCTGGAGTTTAACTTTAAGGATCCCAATTAGTCTCTGCACAGACTACTCTTCCTTGTATCCACGTGTTTTTATGTTTTGAATATGACTGATAAAGAAATCTCCATGGAAATGTTATTGTTTTGTCTAGAAACTTCCACAGTATTAAACAAGATTAAATCAGCCTATCAATAATTAACCTGTACTTATTACAGGTTAATTATTGTATTTTTGAACAATAGAAACACAAGTAATGAATAAATGCTAAATGGATATGTTTAATGTCGTACCATAGAACATTCCAGGCAAAGCGATGCCAGCTCCACAGAATAGTAATATGGCACAGACCCTTGTGGATGCAAAATGGATTTCAAATGCTCAGAGTTATAATATGAAATACAGCTGGTCACGTTTGTTAAAAATACGTTCCTTTGACTCGGTTTAGGGGTTTGGGGGGTTTTGGTCGGATGGGGGTTGAGACGGTGGGTTTGTGGTGGAGGTGAGAAGGAGAAACTGTGATGGAAACGCTGCTCCTGACGGACTGTCTGCGGTCCAGTCTCAGAGAAGCTCCAAAACAAAGATCTCACACCCACATGTGAAGGCCGCCATTCACAAGAACTGGGCCATGCACACAGGACACGGAGGTGTGGAGAGGCTTGTGTTAGTCCTGGTTTAGTCCTCCTTGTTTAGTTCTGGTTTAATCCTGGGTTAGTACTGGGTTAGTCTTGATTTGGTGCTGGTTTGGTCCTGGTGTAGTCATGGTTTAGTCCTTGTTTAGTTACGGTTTAGTCCTGGTTTAGTTACGGTTTAGTCCTGGTCTAGTGCTGGTTTGGTCCTGGTTTAGTCCTAATTTAGTCCTGGTTCACTCCTGGTTTAGTCCTGGGTTAGTCCTGGTTTAGTCCTGGTATAATTCCTTATTCGTTCCTTGTTCAGTTCTGGTTTAGTCCTGGTTCAGTCCTAGTTTAGTCCCAATTTAATCATGGTTTTGTCCTGGTTTAGTCTTGGTTTGGTGCTGGTGTACTCCTGGTGTAGTGCTGGTTTAGTTCCTGTTTTAGTCCTGGTTTAGTGCTTGATTTGTTCCTGGTGTAGTTCTAGTTTAGTCCTGGTTTAGTTCTAGTTTAGTCCTGGTTTAGTCCTGATTTAGTTTCTGGTTTAGTTTCTGGTGTAGTCCTGGTTTAGTCCTGGTTTAGTTATGGTTTACTCCTGCTTTCGTCCTGGATTTCGTTACCAAGGACAGACTCGATCCTCTATATCGAGTCCGATACCACAGTTATTCTTAATTGATTATTTAGACAGTAGATTTTTTTTTTATTATTTAAAAGAGACAATACATATTCATGAACATACACTTGTAAATATGCCAGAATTAGCCCGAAAGCGACTTCACATCTGTCGTCCCTGCAGGTCAGAGAGACAGGAAGCAACAAACTGTCAATGACATTTCACAGGACAAACATGGTAGAAACAGCAGAATAAGACACAATCACGACATACAACACTGACATTTACCTAAAAGCATAACATTAGTGATCATAGAGCTGGTGAGAATGTGATTTCAACATTTCAACATTAAATCGTAGTATTTTCTTTCATATTCCCGTCTGTGTGTAATCCCTCAGTGGTCCATGGGCGTATACTAGTTTATTTGCTCTTATACTAAAGCTAAAACTATTCAGGAAAGGTTCATTTCTGTCCTGCAAATGTGACTTTTTAGTATCTGTACCTGCTCAAATGAATATCTAGTTTTGATACTAGTTTTAGTATCAGATTTTCACCCTGTGGGTCTTTAAAGATGCCCCCACGCAGTTTATAATCTGTATTTAATCTTCCTCTGAACTCTGCGTCTCACTCTTTTCTTGGTTAAACCTTTTCGCCTCAGACCATCAAACTGCCCTCCTCCCTCTGTACCCCCCACATCCTCTTCTCCTGCCTCCCCCGCCCCGCCG
Organism: Odontamblyopus rebecca; assembly: GCA_030686955.1. Taxonomy (NCBI): domain Eukaryota; kingdom Metazoa; phylum Chordata; class Actinopteri; order Gobiiformes; family Gobiidae; genus Odontamblyopus; species Odontamblyopus rebecca. The sequence goes on from CM060655.1 coordinate 36,918,650, forward strand.
GATCGTCCAATCACGGCGCGGCTCTCTCGGCGGGACACGGGAGCCGATTAGGGCCCCATCCCGATAGTGTTTTCCTGCTGCCGTCCTCTCCGGCTCCGTTCCTGTCCAGATCCGGCAGACCACACCATCTACTCCCATCGTCCTCTTTCGCTCTCCCGCCTCTTCTTCCTCTCCACTTATCCTCCTCCTCCTCCTCTTCCTCTCTCCTTCCCTGCTTCTCCTCTGCCCCTCCTCGCTTTCTCATTTCAGTCTCCACATGGGGCAGTCTCACCCTGTCCAAACCATTTCCATAATCTGAGAGCAGCGGAGGGCGAGGAGTGACTCTGTTTACTCCAGCTCTGGTAACACAGGTATTTTAAAGCCACATTATGAAACATTTTTGCCAAGAATAGACTAGATAGAATAGAAATAAATTCATGTTTGGATGTGTTTTATGTAGAAAAACACTCGTCCTTACTGTGAGAGGTTTTGCATCGCCACAAATCTGACTTGTTTGGTCTGGAGGAGGGCCTGCTTCTTTCCATGGAATTGGCTATAATCTTCCACAGTACGTCCTAAAACATATCTACAGTATCTCCATGGGGAATTTTCTGAAGTTTAAACTCTATTTCCATGGAGTTTTGCAGGTGATGTGTCACCACCAGAACTCTAGGGTTGGAAAATGCTTTGTTTTGCCAGGTTTTTGAGTTCTAAGGCTGTTATGGGCATAATTTTATCTTGCATGTCTTGTAATGTGCTCTCTGCACTTGGTAAATGGTACATTTTTAGACAGCACTTTTCTGCCTTCAATGGCTTTACAACACAGAACCATTCACCCATTCACCCACACATTCATACACCTAGGGGCAAGGTGGGTGCCCAAGGACACAACAACAGCATTCATCTCTGGGAGCTGGAATCACACTGTGGGTCAGAGGATTTGACCGCTCAACCAATGATGTTTATGTCAAGAGCGGGATTCAAACCGGCAAACCTTTGGATCCGTGAACAAATGCTCTACTACCTGAACTACTGTCATCATTGGACCCGTCCTTTAGTGTCTCTGAGGCATCTGCACCCAGGGGCCCAGCTCCAGATCTTGAGAATTTGGTGAGGGCGACAGTAGCTCAGTTGGTAAAGAGTTTGTCCACCGATCTGAAGATTGGCGGTTTAAAGTGGTTTGATCCACTAACCCACAGGTCGCTGGTGTGATTCCAGCTCCCACAGATGAATACTGCCGTTGTGTCGTTGGGCAAGACACTTAACCCACCTTGCCCCTAGTGTCTGTGTCTCTGGGTGAGTGGTTCCTTGATGTAGTGTAGTTCACGCAGGCGCCACCTAGTGCCTCCGCTCAATTTCATTTCTCTCCAGCGACTCGTCAGGAATCAGAAACACTCGGCGGTTTGCAAGAACCCCAGAAGTGAGAAGAGCTGTGAAGCCACGACGTCAAACTCCAGCGCCTCTGGGTCTTTTTGTGGTGCAGCACAACAGTGAACAAAGCGTCGAGATGGATGCAGATGAAGCCGTACATTTTGTGTTGGCAACGATTCCGACATAGAGGATTCAAAGCCGTAACAAAAAAAATGTTTGGTGAATTTTATCAAGGGGAAAGACGTTATTGCCCTTCTTCCTACGGGATTTGCTGTTGTACTGCGATTACTTGGACACGACTGAGTGTTCCAGCGCATTACATACGTCATGACCAAACAGCAGCGATTGGTTAAATCAAAAAAGTACCCGCCTACTGTCGAACGAACGAATCCTAATGCTGCGAGGTCAGACGGTTTCCATGAAGTGAAACCAGCTCATGAATCAGGCAATAGTTCAAGTGCCTTGACCATTATCATTACCATATCTGCAGGATTATCCTACTGAGCATGTTTTTGCCTGTTTAACATATGTCAGATAAAAGAATTTGTATTTGAGACTGATTTATGAACTCATCCACTAAATATTCGCTGGCCAGATACTTTTTTCCTATGGATTTGCTCACAAACTCAGCATATGTTTTAGTATTGATATACGCTGTGCCCCAGTCGCCCTCGGAGCTCGAACTCAGATGTCAGGATGATCTAATCTCTGTTCAACATCAGATGCCCGTTCCAGATTTTTTCAAATTGAAAAAAACAATGACCAGTTTATTAAAAATTCAGTAAAGTAATAAAAACGTGAGAGTGAAAGTGCTCAGATCAGCCAAAATGAGGATCCAATTGAGTGCATTTAGTAATCTGGACTTTGTTACTACATTAACAGTTAATAAAGCAACGTTTGAGAGTGAGATCTTCTTTTGTTTACATTAGCAACGTTGGCAGCATTAGCATAACACAGGATAACAGAGACTCAGTGCAGGAGCAGGTCACGAAGCGAGTGAACAGGAGGGAGCAACTAAAGGCAAAATAACACAAGTATAATCGATATTTTAACGGTTGGATATCAAATTCATCTCAAATGCAGGGTGCCTTCATGTTGGATTTTCTAACTCAGACTGAAATGTATAAAAGTTTAAAGGTTCCGAGGTTATTTTATTGATACCAACAGGTAGATTTAGTTTGTTTCAGCTCATTCATTCACATTCACACGTCTGCAACAGAGCAATAGGCCTAAAACAATACATTAAAAACAAGAATATAAAGACCCCATATGTGCAAAGGGAGCATAAATAAGATAAAAAATAAGATAAAAATATGTTCTCTGAGTTTCTAAGTACAAATTCCTGGATCTGTGCGTGTTCCAGACGCTATACAAGACGTAAATGCGAAAATCCAACCTCCGAAGACGCTGGAACGCACCATTAACTCCACAACTACCCATTATCTTTTGAAGAGCGTCCAAGTGAAGTCTGACGCCGTTGTACTAAGTTGAAGGTCATATTCCTAAGTCCACTTTACCGCAGTTTCGTTATAAGTGCAAAACACACTATTGTAAATCACTTTGCGGGTGCTTGTTTCCATGGAGATGTTTTTTGTTTTGCCGGTGCATCAAATAATTGCTTGTATTTTTTTTTTTTTTATTAGTCTGATATTTCCAACGCGACATACGCACAGAACAGACTCATCATCAGCAGAACATCCCTCTGTCACAGAAAGAACACTCATATTCCACTGTCCATTTAGTCCGACGGAAGCTGAACATCAACGGGACTGAGCTGGTTTTTTTTTCAGCTTTTATAGTTTATGCAAATGAGCCATGTGGTTTTAAGTTTAGTTTCTGTAAGACGTAAACAAATGTGCCAAAGCTGCATTAAACACATTATAATCTCAGTCGGGCTGATGTGACGCTGTAGTAGTTATGGTTTATATGTTGTAAAGTTGAGTTTATTTCTTTGCAGAAGATTTTAATGAATAATTTGCTGCAGTGTAGAACTTGTACAATCGTCTTTGGAAATGTTCAGGTTGATCTGTGCAGAGGATTGTGGCTCACAAAGAACTATTTTAAAGTTGTTAAAACCAGCCCAGACAGTAATTAATCTTATGTATAAGATTATATTTCATTTGGACTAAATGTAAAGACACTGATACTGTAATGGAGGATTAAAGCTGCCAGCATGTGAGTATATTTAATGCAGGTTGTGTCACATTTTCAGAGGTGTGTCATCTCCCTCTGTCTTTGCCTGGGCTCCTGAGGACAGAGACTTTATTGCTGATATCAGATATATGTTAATGTTCAGCTGAATTTCAGATGTGTTCTTTTCGAGCCCAGACAGTTAAAATTTCAATGCAGTGAACCTAATCCCAGGTCTAGGTTTGGGCAGTATCCAAATTTTGATACCGTTAAATCTTCTCAGCCTTTCACCGGTGTATATGGTATTACCGTGACTAATTAAGAATTATTTTGTACCATTCAGAAACAGAAGAGCAGCTTTATATTTGAAGATGAGGCACAAGTTCTGATCAAACTTCACCAGCGCGTTCGGTTGCATTAGCGTCAACGCACTAGCTGTGTTTATCAGTACAGTTTATGCAAATGAGCCATGCGGTTTTAAGTTTTGTTTCTGTAAAACGTAAACAAATGTGCGCAAAGCTGCATTAAACACATTATTACTCAAAGTCTATAATGAGCGGAGCAGCGGAAATGTAGAGCGGTGGAGAGGACCAATCACAGCCCTTAGTGTCTGCGTCGCTTCCCCTCTGTATTTTGACGCATAGTTAGAAAGTTTCGGAGGTGCACGGCGGGCGACTTGGACGCTGCGCAGCTTTACCGTCTCCTCCATGAAAGTCTGACTTCGCCCTCAAGCAGGAACTTTCTCCTCTTCAGCGCCTCGTCCCCTTTCGACTCTTGCTTTCAATAAAACGTCTCCATCACAAACTTTTCGGCTCAACATCACACACGAAGCGTCAGTCAGGTTTTTTTTCTTCTTCCTCGCTGCGTGTGGATGGAAATCTCCGAGCGTAACGACGTCTGAAGAGGAGAGAGAGCGGAGGGGAGAAAGTCGGTGCTGTGGGTTTAGGTCCTTAGGCAGATTTTTTTTAATGACGGTCATGAAACTGACACCGTTGCTACTTTTGGATACCGCGGGATACCGTATTACCACCCGACCCCACCCAGATCTAAACCTGTTGTTAAACACAAAAGCCGAACTCAAGTTAATAAATAGAAATAAATACATAATACTGACGTGATTATTATCATGATGATCGATTTCTACCCATTATGCTGATCACTGTACAGTTCTCGAAGCTGCTCATAGCTGCTCAGACACTTTTCAGTTTGCCGAAAAAAAGACAGGGAACATTGCTTGTCTGGTGTTACCTTTACATTTATCTATCTCCATGGACGCAATCAATTGAAGCCACTAGGTCAGATCTGCAAGTGCAAGTTTTTAAGTATATTTTTGAGCAGTAAAAAGACCTCATAAAGAATAAAGGCAAGGCCGGCTCTAAATAGCGAAATAGCGCGAGTGTGAAATTGCGCTTTATTTGTGTCTGCTTTGTCTCCATGGCGACGGCATGCTAGAAATTAGCACTAGACCTTCAGATGTGTTTCTCTTCAGTTTGTTGTTTGAAAAGATTTGAACTTTTTCACCTCCGCTCCACTCAACGTCACTGAGCTTGAGTTTGGAGACAGAAAGAAAAAACGCCACACACAGATTATAAATTGGCAGCTCGTCTTCAAAATCAATCGGCTTTGACCCGGACAAGGGCACCTGTGTGTGTGTCCTCATAACTCACCTGTGGGAGAATCAATCAGGACAAGACTTTAAAGTGAAACGCTTCGATTAAAGGGCTCGTGTGACACTATTGTTTCCTCATCAAAATCATATCTGGAGTCACAATTTCCACGAGACGAGACAAGATACGAGACTGGGTCCACGAGAACGAGATTAATTAACATAATTCCTAATATATACAATACATTTCTCACACAGTAAAAAAGGCCTATCAAAAATAAGAGAAAAAAAAACAATTTTGAGGTAAAAATGCCCTATTTTAAGTGAAATTATCTGCCAGTGCAGTAAGAAATTATCACTTACCACTTGTTAAAACAAGACGAAATATGAATTTTGTTCTAAGCAGAAAACACGAGTTTCAAGTATTTATGGCAAGATTTTTCACCTTATTGGTTTGAGAAGGAAGTTAAAGAGGCTTAACCTGGACTGAGTTAATATAAAAAGTGCTTAGAATAAGTTGTAATATCGAGATAAGATAAATCAGGATGGAATATCATGAAACAAGTAAAAAAAAATCTTATCTTATTAAGTAAAAAAACTTTTCAAATTTATCTTTTAAGATGAATCTGCTTAATTCAAGTCAGTTTAACTATGCTAAAAAAATCGTTTTTTGCAGTGCAGTTCAGTTTCCAGTTTTGGCCTCACTATTTCTTATTTATTTGATTTCATATTTTTGTTTCCATTCCACTACTTTTGGGAACTTTTTGGTCCAATCCAAATGTAAAAACATGGGAAAAAATGTCACAAGATCATTTTTCTCCTTTTTGCACCATCTTGTGGCTTTTTTGTTTCGTGAGATCTTGTAACACGAGTTCTTCTATCATCCATATTTAGGATTAGCCAGGCCGGTGCCACCTGGTTTCTCCGCTCAGTTTCATTTCTCTCCAGCGACTAATCAGGAATCAGAACACACTCGGCGGTTTGCAAGAATCCCCGGAAGTTGTAGTCGGTGAAGAGCTGTGAAGCCACGAGGTCAAACTCAAGCGCCTCTGGGTCCTTTTTGTGGTCGCGGTCGAGTCGGATGCAGACGAAGCTGTACATTTTGTGTCGGCAACAATTCCCGACATCGAGGGTTTAAAGACAGAAAACAAAGAGGATGTTTGGTGTATTTCATCAAGGGGAAGGACGTTATTGCCCTTCTTCTGATTTGCTGTTGTGCCGCGATTACTTGGACACCACTGATCGTTCCGGCGCATTACAGACGTCATGACCAAAGAGCAGCGATTGGTTAAATAAAAAAAGTACCCGCCTACCGTCGAGCGAACGAATCCTAATGCTGCGAGGTCAGACGGTTTCTACGAAGTGAAACCAGCCGATGAATCAGCCTAATTTAGGATGTGCTCTTCTCTCAAACAAAAAAAATGCTCTGTTCCACCTTGTGATGTAATTTGGTAATACAGGAGGTGCTTCACTGTGTTGTTCACCTTCACTAGGGCCATTTGGATGAGTTTTTGATGAGGAAACATTATAACGTTCTAGAAAGCTCCAAAGTAAAGTAAATTCAGCATAATTCCTCCTCTTTAATAAGGCTTGCCGCTTTATTGGGCGACTGAAACTAGCTGTGGAAAATAATACTAAACAGACATTTTGAATCACATTTGTAGATTGGATAGAAGTCATGTATTAAAGGTGCATTGTGTAACTTTTCCGTCAAACGCTTTTCTCCATGGAGATGTTATTGCTTTGTCTGGAACGTTTCACAGTATGGCATTAAATGTTTCCAGCTGCACGGAGACCAAACCAGACCAGAGTTACAGATCAGATCGGTCAGAACGCCTGTTTTTCTAGGTATTCTTAGCTCTAAAAGCATCTGTAATTGAATAAACATAAGGTGGAGCTGTTTAATGTCACACTGCGGAACATTCCAGGCTGAGCAATGACATATCAGGTCAGATCTGTGGAGAGGCGACCCCGCTCACAGCCAGAACGCCTGTTTTTCTTGGTATTTTTCAGCTATAAAACCACCTGTAATTGAATAAACGTAAAGTGGAGCTGTTTAATGTCATACTGTGGAACATTTCAGGCAGAGCAATGACGTATCCATAGAAACAAGAAGATGACAGACCCCCTATCCAAAAAAAACAAACAAAATCGTGCACCTTTTAGATATTTAGTGACTATAAATGTCTGTTGTTTAATGACATAAGATATGCTATAGGTGACAGGGTTGGTCACTGTTATTGTGTTGCCTGTAATGTTCCACAGTATGGCATTAAACCCATCTAACGCATTGATAACACCTCTCCACGTCTAAAACAAAGTGAATAACTGATTGTCTGGCGTGAGGAGCCGGGGCAGGGTCTAGTTTTCCTACAGCGAGGCGGGAGATGCGGCGTTGACCTGTGATCTGTGCGGCGGGTGAGCTGAGGCGAGTCCACATCGTCCTGGTTTGAAATGCGTCACAGACCGAGTGACGTGTGAACGGAGGTGACAGAGGAGTGAGGAATCCACCGAGAATCTGCAGCTCGGACCACACATGCTTCAGTTTAGTGCTCCGACCGTTCGAGCCGCAGCGTCAAAATCACATTAAACGCCTCTCGTGTGTTTGACGGCGGCGCGGAGCTCAGTGCTTCTGCTGCGAGGGACGTTATTCTGGTTTTATTCTGTCTCTGCCACACATGTAGGACAATAAAGAAATGAACACAAAAACACTCTGAAGGAGTCTGTGAAGTTATCCAGTCCTGGTTTAGTCATGGTTTAGTCCTGGTTTAGTCTAAACTAGGTCTAAACAAAGTCTAAACCAGGTCTAAACAAGGTCTAGTTTAGACTTTATTCAGACCTAGTTTAGACCTGGTTTAGACCTGGTTTAGACCTTGTTTAGACCTGGTTTAGACCTGGTTTAGACCTGGTTTAGACCTGGTTTAGACCTGGTTTAGACCTGGTTTAGACCTAGTTTAGACCTGGTTTGGACGTTGTTTAGACCTACTTTAGACCTGGTTTAGACCTGGTTTAGACCTGGTTTAGACCTACTTTAGACCTGGTTTAGACCTGGTTTAGACCTACTTTAGACCTGGTTTAGACCTGGTTTAGACCTGGTTTAGACCTGGTTTAGACCTACTTTAGACCTGGTTTAGACCTGGTTTAGACCTACTTTAGACCTGGTTTAGAGCTGGTTTAGAGCTGCTCTAGCCCTTTTTTAGTCCTGGGTTAGTGCTGTTCTGTGTTCACAGCCCAAGTATCAGCTCAACTGTTTGTAAATTAAAGTGAAACAAGAAAATTGTAATATTTTGTCATTTAGTATTTTTTTAAAAATCTTAATTTTATCCAGTCAGAAGTCTTCGGTTCACTGTAGCATCGTGCATATCACAGTTTATTCAAGGGTTTCGGGTTAAAAACCTGACGTGGATGTCTCCTCACCTGTCTGGTCCCTGTCAGAGCCTCTCAGCCTTGTAACTGTGTCTCTTGTTTCGTGTGAAGTTGAGCTCCTCTGATCAGGCCCGGAGTCGTGAGCAGAAACACCGGAGTGAGCGGATTTGGGCGCTCGGAGGTACGGACGTGTTTGTGAAACCGCTGACGCTGCGCGGAGGCAGTGGAGCGGCGCAGGTCCACATGTTTGTGTGGACTCGACATCTGTGCGGCAGTTACACCTGTCTGCACCTGTCTGCACCTGTCTGTGCAGGAATACGACTCTACAGGGGGCCCGGGAGTTAGTCCTATCACTGTACGACGTTTAGGCTCAGACGGATTGGGCAGAAGATGCAAAACTTTGATTCTATAAAAGGACGTGTGCAGTGAGAAACGTGTTAAGCTGCGGTGGTGTTCAGACTCTCGAGGACGATCGTGCTCCCAGATGAGGGGAAAGGGACAGTTTTTCCTATGAATTACACGATATTCTCATATAATAAAGGTCTAGAAGGCAAATGCACAAATGTTTATCCTGCTCATTAGTGACTAAACCCGACATCTTGCTTTTTTTTTACAACAAAAATCTGCGTTTTAGTAGCGTGGTGCACTGTAGCTGACATTGACATTAAGCCATACTGTAGATATACAGTATTTCCATGGCAACAGGCGAGTAAGTGAGATCAGAAACCACGAAAATACCATCACTGTCAGATTTTAACTAAACATAACATGCTCAACTTTGACAATACAATTAAATTAGCCAGTCTAAGGTTATTCTTGAGGATTATCAGTAATGCGGCACCAGCACTATTGAAAAAGTTTGTCCATTTAACGTCTGATCAGATGCTCAGAACAATCAGGTCAATGGCCAATGGGCAACACTGAAACGAAAAACATCATTAGGACAATCTGCATTTTCATTTAATAATAATAATAATAAAACATTTTATTTATTAGGCGTCTTTCTGGACAGTCAAGGTCGCCTCACAACAACATAAACAAATTCAGCACTATTAAAACTCAACTCTATAGTTAAAGTGGGGCAATATTTAATTGATTAATTGTATTTTAAAGCAACAGTTTGTAGGATTTTGATTTTAAATGACACAAAATGGACGTATTTGTGTCCCCAGGTATGAGGTGGACATTTTCATACCTAACGCTGCTTGTCTCCATGGAAAAGTTATGGTTTTGTCTGGAGTGTTTCACAGTGCAGCATTAAAGTTTTCTATTTTGACGGAGACCAAGCTGGACCAAGTTACAGGTCAGATCTGTGGAGAGGCGACCCCGCTCACAGTCTGCATGCCTGTTTTTAGGTATTTTTGAGCTGTGAAACCACCTGTAACTGAATAAATGTCAAGTAGAGCTGTTTAATGTCACACTGTGTAACATTCCAGGCAGTGCAATGACAAATCCGTAGAAACAAGCAGGTGATGGGACCCTCTTGTTATATTCTAATGATGCAGCAGCGGCGGTTTATTGGTTTGCGAGTTCGTGCGCACTGTCCTGGTGTCCTTAGGCAAGGCTTTTCATCCATCCGGCCTGTGTATAAAAGTTCTGAGTGTGTGAGTGACGACAGAAGCTGTCCCAGAGGAAGGAGTGAAAAAACACCCGTCAAAAACCCGCACGTTTCCTTTTAACAACATTTTAAAGTCGTTTTTACTCGACGTGAGTGAGCCGAGCTGCCTCTGTCACGGTGTCGCCCTCATGAAGCGTCCGTGTCACTTCAGTTCACAGTGATCAGGGGAGGGGGCGGGGCTACGGGAGGTGCAGGGTAGCAGAGAGCATGCTGGGAAAGCTCCAGAGTTTGTTTAGACCTTCTTTAGACCTGGTTTAGACCTTGTTTAGACCTGGTTTGGACCTAGTTTGGACCTTGTTTAGATCTGCTTTAGACCTGATTTAGACCTGCTTTAGACCTGGTTTGGACCTTGTTTGGACCTTGTTTGGACCTGGTTAAGACCTGGTTTGGACCTGGTTTAGACCTGGTTAAGACCTTGTTTAGACCTTGTTTAGACTTTGTTTAGACCTGCTTTAGACCTGCTTTAGACCTAGTTTAGATCTGGTTTAGACCTGGTTTGGACCTTGTTTAGACCTGGTTTGGACGTGCTTTAAACCTTGTTTAGACCTGGTTTGGACCTTGTTTAGACCTGGTTTGGACCTTGTTTAGGCCTGGTTTGGACCTTGTTTAAACCTGGTTAAGACCTTGTTTAGACCTGTTTTAGACCTGCTTTAGACCTGGTTTAGACCTGGTCATGAAGCGTCAGTGTTACCTCAGTTCGCTGTGTTCAGGGGAGGGGGCGGGGCTACGGCAGGTGCAGGGGGGCAGAGAGCATGCTGGGAAAGCTCCGGAGCTGCGTTTGATGTGTCTTATCTGTGCTGCTGCATTCCTCTGTGACGCTCAGGCACATTCAGGCTCTGCACGGCCCTGTGTCTGTGCGAGGAGCTCCGCAGACGTGCACTCCCTTCACTCAGGGCCCTCTCCTCTGCTTTGATTCCTTTTATATAACAACTGGGTCGTCTCCTCCGTGGCATTAAGATGGAGTCTGAGGCTGGAGAGCTTTTACACCACGGACTTACACTTAACTCTTACTTCTGAAGGAATCGCACTTACACAGAGTGGTTCTTTGTAACACGGACACAGCAAAAAGTACAGGGTTAAATTTCAGAGTCAAATATTTCAGAGAGATTTTAACTATGTGCAAGTTAAATGGAGGTTCGAGTTGGGGCTGTTTGCCAGAGTTTATATGGTTAAAATTAATTCAACTTCCCCTAGTGTTAATTTAGCACCTCCCACCACTTCAAACTCCCTCATTTTTTACAATGTTTTAAGGAAAATAAAGGCTTTACATGCACTGAATGGTTTTTTACAGGTTACCGTGTGTGGTTACTACTCCCCAAAATGTTAAATTAACTCAAATCAAGTGTAAAAATAAAACATCTCTGCGTGTTGTTCAGCTAAATGAGGATAACTCTACAAAGTGTTATCTGTTTACTCACAAAACGATAATATAACTCTTGATTTCAGGGTTAAACAGTAACTTTGGTCTAGTGTTACTTAATTAACATTTCCAAAAATGTTAAATTAACTCAAATAAAGAGTAAAAATAAAACTCTTCTGTGCGTTGTTTGGCTAAATAAGGATAACCCTACAAAGTGTTATCCGTTTACTTTTAAAAAAAAAACATTAATATAACTCTTGATTTCGGGCTTAAACAGGAACTTTGATCCAGATTTACTTAATTGACATTCCCAAAAATGTTAAATTCACTCAAATCAAGTGTAAAAATAAAACCCCTCTGTGTGTTGTTTGGCTAAATTTGCTAAACTCTACAAAGTATTATCCGTTTACTCTCAAAATGTGAATATAACTCTTGATTTCAGGGTTAAACAGGAACTTTGGGCCAGTGTTACTTCATTAACATTGCCAAAAATTAAGATAAATTAACTGTAGAACAGGTTGTACTCATATAAACCCTGAGAAAAATGTATTCAGTGTACAAGACAAGATCTCGTTCCACAAGATCAAACAAGATTAAATTGGCATCAGATTGTGCACACGTGAGAAAACTCTGTTTACGGCGATACTTTAGTTCAGGAACCACATATTAATTGCTAATTAAGTGTGTTATTATTAAGATTACAGAGCATGTACAAAAACACTGATTAAAATCCCCACGACTGCAATGGGAAGAAACTAGTTCAAATAGTTTAGACAAAAATGCATTGAAAGTACTTAATAAATACTAACAAAGATGTAATTAAGCACTTATTATGCATTTTGCTATTAGCTAGATATTAATATGTGGTCCTAAACTAAAGTATTACCCTGTTTGGACAAAAAGGGGTTTGATATTGGGAAATTCCACCTTCTAAAGTCCCAAAAAGCAAAGATATGAGCCAAAAATGGCGAGAATAAACTTGTGACCTGAACTGAATAATTTATTTATTATGATTAATTTCAAGTCACGAAGTGGTAGTTTTCAAGTCAATAGCTCCAGCTCCTTTTACCTTTTAGTTCAGTGGAGAATGGCAGTTCCGGGACTGAAATGATCCAAATCCAATCAAAACTTTATTTATATAGCACATTTTATAAACAGTTTCCTAATATACTATACTATACTGTAATAATATACTATACAATCATAATATAATGATCAAATAAACGCTCAGATTTAATCACACTAGTCTTAAAACAATAAAACCAGTCAAATAAAATAAGCGCAAAACCACAGAATGGCAATAATTAAATAAAACCAATAAAATAAAATAAATACAAGACACAGAGGACCAGTCTAGTGAAGGTGTGTGGAGTTTAAAAACACTGTGGAGCACTTCCTGTTCCTGTTTTCAGTTTGAGAGAAGAACTCAGCCTAAATATGCAGAGTGAAACGTGTGTGAATGAAACAAAACACAACTTCAGGTGTTTTTTTTAATGAAGAAACACTACACGCAGAGTCATAACAAGAGACATTTGACGTGTCCCTCTTCAGTTAAACTCCGCGGACATTTATAATTATGACGTGATGTATCTGAGCTCGTGTTTTGTCCTGTGGTTTGTTCAGATCTGGCTCGAGTCCAGCTCCAGCTTCAGATAAAGCGGCCCTTTCCCACCGCGCATGAAGAACAGTGGCACTAAATGAATTCGCGTGATGGATTATCAATAAAACTGCACTGAAATAATTAGTACGGATCGGCCTGTGGAAACCCTCCGCTCTGCTAACAGCGTCTGGGCAGAAACGTATCGATTTACACTCACTTAGAGCTTACGTTAGAGGAGTTTTTTTTTACTTTTTACTTAATCTTACACTGTCGGGGTTTGAGATCTTAATTAACAAAGGCGGCGACTGTTGCCGTACGATCCAGCAGTCCCAAGAATTGATATTTTGCAGTGACGTAACGCCGGGGGTGCCCTACGTGTAGCGGTTTGGTGGGATGGTCAGCAGTTACCATGGTGACACGGCGCATACATGAGCAAACGTGGCCCAAAGAAAGTTTGTCTGAAAACTAGAGACATCCGGATCAAGATATTTTAGAATCCGGTCGATCAGATTTTTTTTTACGGAGAGCTCTTTCCGATCCTGATCCGATACCTCCGCCAGTGTTTGCCGCTGTGGCTTTGCTGCTTTGCGCTTGTAAATCTCAAACTCGTCCGGATGATTCTTTTGTAAGTCACGAATCAAATTGGTCGTGTTAAAGTGGCTGTGCCGGTTCCTCCACGAGAAACTGCTTGTTTGCATCACTTGTTGTATGTCGCTGTCGCTGTCGTTTTGTTGTATAATCGTCTCTCACTATAACGCGGTTCACCTTTCACAGATTTTTTTTGTGTGCAATTTTCCTCGCTTTTTTATTACAGAGTATGAATGCGCATTGTGTTCAGCGCCCAGATTGGGCCATGAATTGTTTTCTGCGTAAACGAAGGTGGTATGTCTGTTTATAAGAATAAAAAACAGCACCAACAACTCCCCATAACTATGTTTTTCACCCCACGCTCCTCAGTTTAGATCATGGCCGATTTATGCGGAGCGATTCCTCTCCCTGCTCCCCCTCCTCAGTCGTATCACGGAGGGGTTTTACAGTTTTTACAGGGTTTTTCTATTTCGGGGATTTCACCTATCGCGGGTTATTTTTAGAGCGCAACTCCCACGATAAACGACTGACCACTGCAGTGAAAAGTCCCACACAGCGACATGGCGGCGTTTTGATTTACAGCTGCCGTAAAGCGCGACGATGCCACAAAAACACGTGAAACTGGATCAGTCCAGTCACGTGAATCCGGTACTGTCCGATACTCATACTCGGATCGGGAGCTGACACCGATACTGAATATCGGATCAGGACATCCCTACTGAAAACTCATCTGGGCCTCAAAAACCCTGTCAGATCTTAATTACTAAAGGCACTGACTGTTATCGTATGGTCAAAAAGTTCCAAGAATTGAGAATTTGCAGTGAAATCGCGTTGGGGGCGTTCTACATGTATCTGTATGGCGGAATGTTCAGCAGTTACCGTGGTGACACAGCTTATACATGCCAAAAAAGGTTGATTTTTTTAATGGTTTTTATGCATTAAAACAATGCCCAGATTAAAGCCTAACTTGGGTCACAGAGCTTCAGACACAGCAGTGCAGTAGTACTCGCAGTATTAGTGGTTGTACTAATAGTTGCAGTAGCAGTAGTAGCTAATAGTAGCACGTAGGGGTGTAACAATATCCAAGTCTCATGATACGATATCGTCACGGTATGAACCTCACAGTACGATATTTATTGCGATATTTTGTGGGTGAATCTGCTCCTTTTTCCTCCAAAAATGCTTCACAAGACTTAATCCAAAGAATGAAATGTAAAAGTGCTTAGTGTCATCTGTGTCATGTCGTCTGCACTGAAACGGAGCAAAGGATCATGGTCTATGTAGTTCCCTCTGTTTTTTTACTTTTTTTTACTTACTTTTACATTTTACTACTTCTGCATCAGAACTGTTCATTTAAGCAAAGAGACTTGTGATTCGATATATTGTGATGCTCCACGATATTATTGTGAGACCTTTGACGATACGATACCATCATATTTCGGTTATTGTTACACCCCTATTAGCACGTGTAGCTTTAGTAGTAGCAGTAGTAGTGGAATAGTTAAAATATGGGTCAGTGGGACTTCCCCGGAGACCCTTGGACCCTCCTTCATTCACTCTGCTTCACTGGCCACAGACAAACATGTATTTTTAATCATGTCACATTTAATATTTTATCAAATGCACCAAAACACTTCTGTGGTTTGGTGCTCGTTTGGTCATTTGGTCATTCAGCCAGTTTCTTATGGTGAATATTTTATTACAAGTTTGAATTTACAGTTTAAACACACTACAATTTTCCATATTTAGTAGAATTGACTCAAATTAACTTGATTTAAATCTCTTATGGAAAGTACTTTAGTTGTTGTAAAAGGTTATAGACGTACACTTTGGTCCTGATGTTTTTTGGAATTTTAATCAAATCTTCTTTATCAGAGGTTGTATTTTTATGGCATTATCACCATGAAGTTCGATATCATACTGTGGAACATCACAAAGTCTAACATCATGGAAACAAGCAGGCGGAGGGTCCTACGTTAGAAAGAAGCGACATAAGGCACCTTTAAACTCTTTTTCTGTTTGTAAAGTCTTAAAGTCGTGTTCCTGGTTTAGTCCCTGGGCAGGTTCCTGGTTTAGTTCCTGGTTTATTTCCTGGTGTAGTTTCTGGGCTATTCCATGGGCTAGTCCCTGGTCTAGTCCCTGGGCTAGTTCCTGGTCTAGTTTCTGGTTTAATTCCCGGTTTAGTCCCTGGGCTAGTTCCTGGTTTAGTTCCTGGTTTATTTCCTGGTCTAGTTTCTGGCCTAGTCCCTGGGCTAGTCCCTGGTCTAGTCCCTGGGCTAGTTCCTGGTCTAGTTTCTGGTTTAATTCCTGGTTTAGTCCCTGGGCTAGTTCCTGGTTTAGTTCCTGGTTTATTTCCTGGTCTAATTTCTGGGCTAGTTCCTGGTCTAGTTTCTGGTTTAATTCCTGGTTTAGTTCCTGGGCTAGTCCCTGGGTTAGCTCCTGGTTTAGTTCCTGCTCTAGTCCCTGATCCAGACCAGGTGCAGTCCCTGGTGTAGTCCCCAGTTTA
This sequence comes from Odontamblyopus rebecca, assembly GCA_030686955.1. Classification (NCBI taxonomy): domain Eukaryota; kingdom Metazoa; phylum Chordata; class Actinopteri; order Gobiiformes; family Gobiidae; genus Odontamblyopus; species Odontamblyopus rebecca. The sequence continues at coordinate 36,934,774 of CM060655.1, forward strand.
GTCCGTGGTCTAGTCTCTGTCTAGTTCCTGGTTTAGTTCCTGCTCTAGTCAATGGTGTAGTTCCTGGTGTGGTCCTTGGTGTGGTCCCTGGTCTAGTACCCAGTCTAGTCCCTGATCTAGTCCCTCGTTAAGTTCCTGGTCCAGTTCCTGGTTTAGTTCCTGGTGTAGTTCCTGGACTAGTCCCTGCTCTAGTCTTGGTGTAGTCATGATTTATAGTCCTGGTTTAGCCCTGGCCCAGTTCTTCTTTAGTCCTGGTTTTGTCCTTGAACCCCCCTTGCCCTGTCTAAATCTGATTATGCTGTCCTGGTTTAGTCCTGAACTGGTCCTGACATACAGTCCTGACATATTATCCTGGTCTAGTCCTGATTTATAGCCCTGACATATAGTCCTGGTCTAGTCCTGACCTGGTCCTGGTTTAGCCTTGGCCCAGTTCTTCTTTAGTCCTGTTTTGTTCTTGAACCCCCCTTGTCCTGTCTAAATCTGATTATGCTGTCCTGAGCTCGTCCTGATTTCATCCTGGTCTAGCCCTGGTCTAGCCCTGGTCTAGTCCTGGTCTAGTCCTGGTCTAGTCCTGGTCTAGTCCTGGTCTAGTCCTGGTCTAGTCCTTATAGCTCTGCTCTCGTCCCGGTTTAGCCCTGGCCTCATTCTTGGGTCCTGTTTTGTCCTTGAACCCCCCTGTCCTGTCTAAATCAGATTATTCCGTCTGTGGGCCGTGCTTATATGGCCTTTCCACGGATATGAAGTTAGGGAGGAATGCGCCGCTGCAAGGGATTCTGGGTAAATAAGACAATCTCGGTGGGTCACAATCTGAGGTCAGACAAAACAGAATGAGCAGATCGACCCGTGTCGGCTTTCGCAAACGGAAAGTGGAGTCGCAAAGTGAGGGAAATTCTAATCTTTTCATCTAATGTAAGTTTGATTAGTGGTGGGAAAATCTTGATAAAATCCTGCAGATGGCAAAAAAACAGTTAAAGGAGGCAGATATTTGCATTTATTTGACTCGTTATTCAATACAGTTTTGGTTACGGTTGTTAAAAATATCGAAAATCGGATACTAATTGATACTAAAACTAGAATTGAAACTAGATACTAATTTTTCGCAGGTATCGATACTAAAAACGCCCCATTCACAGGACAGAAATGAAGCTTTCCTGAAGCTTTAGAATGGTCTAGAGCTGTATCAGAACAAGTACAAGAGCTATATACAAATTATCGTGATATCAAAGATCTCACAATAATATCGTGGAGCATCACAATATATCGAATCCCAAGTCTCTTTGCTTAAATGAACAGTTCTGATGCAGAAATAGCTAAAAAAAACAGAGGGAACTACATAGACCATGATCCTTTGCTCCGTTTCAGTGCAGACGACATGAAAAAATAACTGTTCTAAGCACTTTTACATCTTCATTCTTTGGATTAAGTCTGGTGAAGGCATTTTTAGAGGAAAACGTAGCAGATTCTTCACAAAAAATTGTAATAAATATCGTACAGTGAGATGTTTATGGTGAAAATATCGTACAGAGAGATTTGGATATCGTTCCATCCTTAATGACAATAAATGTACCAAATGACTGGTCAAAGCGTTTTGTAATATCAGTCTTGTTATTATGTAGAATATCGTAATATCCTCAGCCTCCCCACCATATCGTGAACTTTCCAACGATATCGCAATAAATATCGTACGGTGAGGTTCATACCGTGATGATATCGTGATATTGTGAGACTTAAATATCGTTACACCCCTACTATATTTCCATGGTCCACTATGGAACCTACCTGGACCACTGAGGGAAATAAGACCACATGGGAATATAAAAGAATGTTGAAAATCCCATTATTTTCTCTGTATCGCTCTAGATAAAGTGTTTCTATGATCATGGTGGTATCGGAAACAGTATTGTGTCTCAAATCTATTCCTTAGTATAGAAATCAAGTTTGAAATTTTAGTATCAGGCTTTGGTTGAACCTGTAAGTCCCAAGCAGCACTTAAGGTCCCCAGTCGAAGTCTTGTTATCAAATGCAGGATGTTTTATTACATGTAAAGAAATGATGTCCCCAGATATGAAATAAAAGTGTGATGACAGTTGTAATGTTGTAAACAGATTGAGAACGTTCCTCACTTTGGGTTTTCCAGATCCAAAGACTAAAGTCAGTTTGCAATAATAACCCTGTCCTCATATGACATAGAGTTAATGGCGTTTGAGGTTTTGTTTGGATTATAATCGACTTTTTGGACCAGTTATTTTGCATATATGTTCACTTTTTAAGCAGGATGGACTTCATACGCACTTGTTCTGGTTTGGTCTTGGTTTGTGCCTGGTTCACTCCTTGTGGATCCTGTTCTAGTCAAGGTTTAGTTCCAGGTTTAGTCCCTTTTTAGTCTCAGCTTTGATACAGTGTGTAAATCTGGACTCATCTGGATTAATATATCGCCGCTCTGCCTCTTTGTGTTTGTGTGTGCAGTGCTGCCGACCTGTTCTCCGCTCGACTTCCACTGTGAGAACGGAAAGTGCATCCGACGATCGTGGGTTTGTGACGGGGACAACGACTGTGAGGACGACTCCGACGAGCAGGACTGTCGTAAGTACAGACCCGGACACACATAACATGCACAAAAACTCAATACAAATATAACATACACACACGCACACACTCAATAACGTACATTAGAAGTCACTTATTCAACCCTCTGCTGCTCAAATCGTATCGTATTCCAACAAAAATACCCCAAATTGACCTAATTTTGCAAAGAAATTGTACGCATAACTATTAAATTATGAAATATTAAGCTCCAAAATGTGTTGTTTTATTGCTGAACGATGTCAATACACTGTTTTTAAGTTGTTTCTCTGAGCTGGGACCATGGATAATAATATAAAAGATCTTTATCAATCGCCTTAAAGTCTAAGAAGAAAATCCAGTTAAACTGACAAAAAATCTTGGAAATTAGATTTAAGAGTGCAGAATTATTTTATTTACCTTCCACGTGTATTTTAAATTAAAACCCCACCGCATAACTTTTTAGCCAAGCAAAAATTTCAGTTAAATAAAAGCTTAATTCAGTGTTTTTCTCCCTAATCCTGTCTCTTATTTGGCCTGGATTAGAGCCTCATCCTGCCCCGTTTCCATTTAAACGTTCCTTTTGCTGTAATCTTCCATAAAATCATGAAAGTTACACAAACTTACGCAAACCTGTTTGCTTAATGGCTTGTGGACAAAACCAAATTCTGAGCATCACTGGGTATTTCCCGGTTAAATAAAAATCAGAGTTACAAACAGTCATTCACATCTGAGAAATGTAGAGGTGCACGGTGGAACTTTTTGGTTGGTTTGGTTGCTCTGCTTTACGTCAACAGCTCTGCATTACATTTATTCAATCGCAGGTGATTTTACAGCTCAAAAATACCTAGAAAAACAACATTCTGACTATGAGCGGGGTCGCCTCTGCACAGATCTGACCTGTACCTTGGTCTAGTTTGAGCTCCAAGAAGATAGAAAGGCTTAATGTCAAACTGTGAAACATTCCAGACAAAGCAATATCAATTTCCACCAGAAAAGCAACACAATCGCACCTTTAAATCTAAAAATGGACTTGTCAAATGAACAAGAATAAATGAGTCTCATAAATTGAACGTCAAAAATCGTCCGTTTTATGACAAACTGGTTGTTTTTCCCTTGACAAGTTTCTGTTCAGCTGTCGGCTCCTTTTGAAACATCCACCAACACGCAGCAGGACCGCCTATTGTGTCTTTAAAAATAACACCCAAAGTGATCATGAAGTGTAAACTGAATGTGAACTGAATTTCATTAATAGACTCGTTTAGGACAGGAAAGCTGCACGCGCATTCATTCTGATTCATTTAGACAGAAGAAGAAGGAGATGAAAACATTTCCAGCACCAAAACGTCTGGTTGTTCTGTGTGTGGAGGTCAGAATCGATATTCTACCTGCGAACTAAAGTTTTAAAGTTTTACTCGCAAGGATCTGGCAGTCAGACGCCGTTTGTCAAAGTCGACTTGCTGAGGAAATATTCTCGATCTTTTGACGATAATCCTTCGGCAGAGCTCGACAAGCTGCCGAGTTCTGCCGTACGTCTGTCGCCAAAATGCGCAACCGACACTAAAAGCGTCTAAGGAATCAGCGGTTTCATTTTAACTCAAGTACGTTAGTTCCTGTTCATGTATTTTGCAGAATTTTCAAATACGAAGTGAAGTTTCTACGACTGCGTAACGTTTGTTCCCTCATCGAAAACATGCCTGAGGAGCTTGTAGAGGTCATCCATGCATGTTTGAGTAATTTAGTGATCTCCCCTGGGCCCTATTCAACACCTCTTTACATTTAGCTGTAAGATTCTGTCGACAAACCAGCCATGCTTCCACACGACGATTCTCCATCAAAAATATGATAAAAAACTGTACACAAAAACTTCATAAACTTGGGCTCTTGGCAGGTTCCTAATCAGAGCTAAACTTTTCTGGCGAAGGGTCCGTCAGATGCTTTTCTCCCTGGAGACGTTATTGCTTTGCCTGGAATGTTTCACAGTGCGGCATTAAACCTTTCAGTCTTCACGGAAACCAAACCGAGACCACGTTACAGGTCAGATCTGTGGAGAGGCGACGCCGCTCACAGTCAGAATCCCTGTTTTTCTAGGTATTTCTGAGCTACGAAACCACCTGCTATTGAAAAACTATAAGGTAGAGATGTTTAATGTCACACTGTGGAACATTACAGGCAGCGCAGTGACATCGCCATGGAAACAAGCAGCGAAACGGAAAAAACGTGCATCTTTTAGTGCGTTGTTCTCGTCATGTTTAGCATTTTCAGTACAATAAAACGTAGCATGGTGATCTCAATCAGTCAGTCAAGTCAGTTTATTTCAGCAAATCGCAATATGTTACCGTATCATAACATAGAAAATATACAGTATATATATAGTAAACCAAATACAGTAAAATAAAATGTAAAATACAGTAACCTAATAATAAATAATAGAAAATAAAGCTACACATTGTCTGTAGGAGGAGTAGGATGAAGCAAACCCTTATTTGTTCCTATCCCCATTGTTCCGGTTCCCCTTCTGTAATTAAATAGTTATATATGAACATTTACATATACATATTGTTTCTTCACAACCGTATTTAAGCAAATTAATGTCTTTAAGCTTCTCTTTAAATATATTTATGCTTTGACGTCGTTTCTGTGATAAACTCGCATTTTTACCCACATTTTTACGCCCCTCACTGTTATGCACATACTTTTCATAGTTGTTCTAGTTAACGGCGTCTTTAGCATGAGTACGTCTCTAAGATTATAGCAGTTAATGCCCCGTACAAATAAAATACCCCCTCTTTAACTGTTTTCTTTGCATTTCTATATCTGTTTTTTAGCTAAATCTATATAAAGTAAAAAATATAAGATGTAATATAAGATCTTGTCCTGTGCGATTCTAATATAAAAACCCTGATAAATCCACATCCACTGCGCTTTTAGCCGTATTCAGACTTTGCATCTGGTGTAAATGCGCTCGGGGGTCGGCCGGGGTCAGTCGTCCTGTCAGCTCGGTGACCTTTGACCCCGGCTCGCCTCTTCCTCTGTGATGGCCATGTGCGCCGTTACCCACAATGCCCCTGGGGATGCGAACACGAGGTGGGCGGAATATACAAGTGTGTTTCAGTTGGCATTAGCGATTATTGATTTGAGGACAATATCTGATTATAATTTCCACTGCCCAGGGGTCCATCACCTGCTTGTTTCCATGGATACGTCATTGTATTGCCTGGAATGTTCCACAGTGTGACTTTAAACAGCTCTGCTTTACATTTATTCCATTACAAGTGGTTTTATAGCTCAAAAATACCTGCAAAAACAGGCGTCCTGACTGTGAGCGGTGGCGCCTCTCCACAGATCTGACCTGGAACTTGGTCCGGTTTGGTCTCCATGGCGATAGAAAGGCTTAATACCATACCGTGGAACATATCAGGCAAAAAAAGTTGAAAAAAATCATTTGAACCGCCTGAAAAGTTGCACCTTTATGATTAATTTAGCATAATAATAATAATAATAATAATAATAATAATAATAATAATAATAATAATAATAATAATAATAATAATAATAACTGCTAAACTAATATAAGAATCCCATGTATTTCAGAACAGTTTTGTACAGATCTAAACTACAGGGTGAGCAGGTTTTCTATAAGTTTCGTGGCTGTTCAAACTGTATTTCCAATTTAATTTTGTTTTGTTGAATTCAGTCCTGTTTTGTATGTAAAAGCCAGAGAGCAAAAAGTCTGTAAAAGTTTCTCAAGTGTTTGTTTTTCCAAAGGCAAAATACAAAATTACAAATTATTCACTCAACTCAAGTCGAGACTGTGCGAGACTTGGTTCTGTAAAGAAAGTCGAGCGGAGTTTTGACGTCACGGTAATTCTATCAACTAACTAACATGGGCAAACCTATGGGGCACGTCCTGATTTTCACCAATAAAACCGTTTATTTATTTGTTTATTTAATTCATAAAGTATAAAAAGGACGTCAACGGTGTCACAATATCAAACATACAAGAAATGAATGAAAAGGAGCAGAAAGAAGCGTCATCTTATGTTTATCTTCTTCTCTTATGTGTATGTTTATCGTTAGATGCAGAGTTTGCTCAAAAACATGGAAAAATATTCTGATAAAGGCCCTTTAAAGGTGCATTGTGTAACTTTTTTGAAGGGAACTAACCTGTCTTGCATTTATTCAACTGCAGGTGTTATTTAGTGCTAAAAAAATATCTTTAAAAACATACATTTTTACTATAAGTGGGGGTGGCCTTTTACACAAATTTAACCTGTAATATGGCTTGCAAGTCTCCATGGCGATTCGTAAGGTTAAAGCCATACTGTGGAACATTCTACTCCACTGGACAAGTTACAGAGTGCATCTTTAAATCTGTAAGCCTGATAATGTCACAGTACTAAAATTTCAGACTTGATTTCAGCTCTAAGGACTGCACTAAATACTGGATTCCAATTATGATACCAAATATAACAAGAGCTCCTCCAGCGGGCTGGAATTATTGTATATAGAATTAAGTTAGAATTAGTCAAACCTAGTTAAAGATGAATTGTTGGTGCAGTTTGGAAGTTTGACATTCCTAGGTGAGACGGTTGTCGAGTTAGAGCGCGGACAAGAAATTGTCCACAGACAGATGGACAGACGGACAGACAGATGGACGGATAATCAATAGGGAAATCTGGCTCTTGCAGTAGGAGTATGAGTATGACATCATCACATTCTAGAATTGGAATTCCACCAATCAGATTGCAGCAACAGAATTTAAAGACACTACAAAGCTTTGAAGTGTCCACAGACGGACAGACGGACGGACAGACCGACAGACGGACGGACAGTGCCATAACATAATACGTCCCGTCTTTTCATACGGGTGTATAAAAAGAATAAAAAATGCTCCTTTTTAGTTATAGAATGTCATTTTCATGTACAAAATAACACTTTCTTTATGTTACCATGAGCTCTTTCGTGTGTTCTGATAAAGCTCAAAATGACACTCACATTTAGTCGTGTTAATGTGAGTTTTTTGCACTATCGAAACCTGCTCAAATGAGGATCCAGTTTCAGCATCTCTTAAGCTGTTTTCAGGCCGGCAAAGCGTTGACCGGTGAACAGGCTGCGTTCAGACCACCGAAGTGAACTCGTGAACTTTGCCACCAAATAAAAACGAGGCCAGAGGAAATAAAAGTCACGGATCGCATCATCGACACCACCGAGCATTTTTACTCATACAAATCATTATTTATCTGCGCCAAACTGTGCTGCAACATCTGCTGTGGAGAAGGCGGCAGGAACGCAGAGTCCAACGATGTAAAGTTACCTGGCGAACACGGATATTCAAAAGACGAACTGTACGGAATATTTTGTAGACTTAAAACTTTTCTTGTCATACGTGAAGAGACACATTCCGGTCCCGATGTGCCGTCCACGTGACGCTTGTTTATTTTACCGCGTGTGACCCGGATGAACCTGCTGACGTCGTCTGTGTCGTCGCGGTTCGCTGGGAAAAAAAACAAGTTTTAATCGGTTCCAATTTTGAACCAACTTTTCATTTCCCGAACGCTCTGATTTTCAACATGAACACGTCAGTCGGTTCGAGATTAGGTGTGGGAATCAGCACCGGCGCTGTTCTCTGTCGGCCTGAAAACGCTATTAGTGTCAACTTTAAGTCAGAATCAGAATTTCTTTTATTCATCCCCGAGTGGAAATTTTCTTTGTTACAGATGCAACCGACCAAGAACATGTAGATAGAATCAAGTTTTCAAAATAACATAAGATAAATACAATAAGATAAAAGATAAAATCGTTCTCTCTCAGAAATTATTTACATCAGTGACATATTTACATCTACACACATGTGTGAGCAGGAATTGGACATTAACAGTAGTTTGTCAGTGATTTAAAGGTCAGAGTTCGACATTTTGATGGCGACAGGCAGATTTCCTGTGTCTCTCAGTGGAGCAGTGTGCACTGTGCCACTTTTTCCATGGTAACCGCTTGTCTCCATGGAGCCGTTATTGCTTTGCCTGGAATGTTCCACCGTAAAGCATTAAACTCATCTGTCTCCATGAAGATAAACAAAAACTAAAGATACAGGTGAGGTCTATGGAGTGGCGTCTGACTTCCCGCGACCTCTTGTGTAAAGCTGAGATTTTATATTTTTTATTACTTATTTTTCTATTTTATTTTAACATTTATATAATTGTTATGCTTTATTTGACACGTGTCTCTTGCTACTTATTTAGAATGTATCATTACCATTTACATTTTTTACTCTTTGTTATTATATTATATTGTGATGTGTGAACGTTTGTCTAAGTCCCCGTAGTATTTTCCTGGTATTTTTAACCCGTAAAAACATCTTTAATGGAATAAATGTAAAATAGACTCTTTATTACGTTCCTGTGGACCATTCAGTTGCTTCTTTAAATGGGAAAATGCTTCTTCCTCTGATAAACCAAGCGCATATTGTCAGCTTGTACAATGTACTCTTTATATGTGCGACGTGGACAGTAAGAGGCCAGTGTTTTCATGTCATGTTTCTCATTTGAGCTTCTATATTTGTCCAGACCATGATTCCGGCTTTGAACCAAATGCCTTTCATTTCACACAGATGTAATTACCCCTGAGCTCAAATTATCGGTTAGTCTTGGCATTTGCTCGCAGTTTGTTCTGTAGTCCGGCCAAAGCAAATGGACCATGTTCTAAGACTCATAATCTAATGTAATCCACACGAGTTATTTCTGTTTTGGAGGAGATTCTGGAGTTTTATAATGAAAGGTCACTCAGAAAAACAGATTAGGCGCTGGTTTATCGTTAAGGATCCCAGTAGATTCTGGCATTGATTTCTGATGGAATTTGTGTGGGAAGACAACAGCCAGAGCACTTCCCCGATCTATACACTCGGAGAAGCCGTTTGTTTATTTATAGACTGGATTTATAGGTCCCAGATTATGCAAAATTGACGTGTGCGAGCTTTAAGTGGTGTTATAATGTTGTTACCTCCTCAAAAACAGACCTAGAGTTGTGTCTTTTTCATTGATACATGTTTGATTAATCATTTATTATTTGTTTGTCTACATCTCCAAAGCTCAAAATGCTCCGTTCCACCTCGTGATGTCATGAAGCAGTAGTTTTCAAGATAACTTTTACCTTTTGTTCAGTAGAGATGGATAATTCCAGGTCTGAAATCATCCAAATGATTCTAGTGAAGGTGTACGGACTATTAAAAGGCAGTGGAGCACTTCCTGTATTAGCACATGACATCACAAGGTGGAACAAAGAGGGTTTTTTTCAATTTGAGAGAAAAATATAACCTAAATCTGCAGTGTTTGTGCGTTAACCATGTGTGAATGAACCAAAACACAACTCCAGGTCTGATGGAGGAAACTTTATAATATGCATCAGAAAATAGCATAATAATGTGCACTGTGCAACTTTTTAATGTAGGATCGTCTCCATGGAGATCTTATGGCTTTGTCTGAATTGTTTGTTTTGTTGAATTATCTTAAAATGTACCACTTAAAAGTGTTACTGAAACCACTGGATGTGTAAGAAAGTAAAAACTACATAATTAGGGAAGGAGCACTCAAAGTTCTGTAGTTCTGTGTCCAGTAGCAGTTGCAGTAGTAATATTAGTAGTAGTAGTAATTCTAGTAGTAGTAATAATAATACTAGTAGCAGTAGTAGTAGTAATACCAGTAGTAGTAGTTGTAGTAATGGTTGTAGCAGTAGCTGTAGTAGCAGTAGCAGCCCATTGTTTTATTATTTTCTTAGGTCTGATGTTTACTAGTACTAGTAGTAGTAGTAGTAGTAGTAGTCATAGCAGTCATAGGAGTAATAGCAGTAGTTGCAGTAGTAGTAGCAGTAGCAGTAAGAGCCCATTGTTATATTTTTTGGGGCTGATGTTGTTTGTAGTAGTAGCAGTAGTAATACCAGTAGCAGTAGTAATACCAGTAGCAGTAATAGTAGCAGTAGTAGTAGTAGTAGTAGTAGTAGCAGTAGTAGCAGTAGTAGTAGTAGTAGTAGTAGTAGTAGTAGTAGCAGTAGTAGTAATAGTAGCAGTAGTAGCAGTAGCAGTACGAGCCCATTGTTGTGATATTTTCTCGGGCCGGTGTTGTCTGACCCACATTTCCCAGACTCCTCGGCGGTCCTGTCTCTGCTCTTAGCTCTGTTCAATATTTCATCTGCTTCAGTCCATTTCCCCCTCAGACCAAACTGCTGATTATTTCATGCTCCTGTCAGACTCTTACCTCACTCCACCTGCGGGGGGCACATCCAGGGTATATACACCATGAGAGTTTTTATTTAGTTTAAGTGTTGTGGATAGAATTTTAATCTTTAAAACTGTACATCAGAACTTAGCCTTCCATAATGGCCATTTCAATAGACTTTTTTATGATTAGGGTCAATCTGCAGTATCAGAAATCAGAGACTATTGATAATAAAACATCGACATTTTGTAGTAGTAGTAGTAGTTCTGTGGTGGTAGTAGTAGTAGTAGTAGGAGGAGGAGTAGGAGTAGTAGTTGGAGTATTTGGAGGAGTAGATGTAATAGGAAGAGTAGCAGTAGTAGTTGTAGTAGGAGTAGAAGTAGGAGTAGTAGTTGTAGAAGTAGTAGGAACAGGAGTAGTAGTAGTAGTAGTTTTAGTAGGAGTAGTAGTTGGAGGAGTAGTAGTAGTTGTGGTAGTACTTGTAGTAGTAAGAGTAGTAGTAGTAGTAGTAGTTCTGTGGTAGTAGTAGTAGTAGGAGGAGGAGGAGTAGGAGTAGAAGTAGGAGTAGTAGTTGTAGAAGTAGTAGGAGCAGGAGTAGTAGTAGTAGTAGAAGTAGTAGTTGTAGTAGGAGTAGTAGTTGGAGTAGTTGGAGGAGTAGTAGTAGTTGGAGTAGTATAAGTTGTAGTAGTAGTCGTAGTAGTTGTAGTACTACGGCGTTCAATAAAACGTCTCCATCACAAACTTTTCAGCTCAACTTCACACACGAAGCGTCCGTCAGGTTTTTTTTCTTCTTCCTCGCTGCGTGTGGATGGAAATATATATATCGACATCACAAAATCGATTTTTAATTTTAATTGTAGAATCAGTGAACAAGTTACTTATGTTTTCTTCAGGACCATAACGTTACTTTTGCTCAGTAGTTTCACTAATGCTCGTTGTTGTTTCCTTTAAGTTTTCGTCTTTCTTCCCTCGATCGTTGTGGATAAATGTTAATAATGGACAGAATCTGTTCTTTGTCGACCTTGTTGGATGAAGATTTGGTGTTGGGGCAGATTTATGAAGCTGCTCAAAAATATGCCACACTTTTTTTGCCAGAGAAAAGCATCGCTGCACTTCCTGCTGTTGTGATAATCGCCTATTGCCAAATAGTATTTTTTTTGCTCGCGGTTTGACTTTCCGTCTTGTCTTGGTCTTCGTTATGACCTGTCGCGTTACAGCAGAACATCTAGATCGAACGTCATGGTAGCATTACATTGAAAATACAACCACACTTTCATTTCAACTGAGAAAACAAATTTAGGTATCAGTAAATTATGAGATAGCAGATTTTTTTAATGAAGGTCATGAAACTGATTCCGTTGCTGCTTTTTGATACCTCGGGAAACTACATTACCATATTACCGCCCAACTCTAGTCTGGATACTAAAGACTAAGTGATGATATAAAAGAAATTACTACGATTTAATCTTGAAAATCACGTTCTAATGTCTAAATAAAGACTGTTTTTATCATCACCGTGGACTTGGTTAACTCAGTGTAGCATAAATCCTAGTGCCTCAAGTCCGTATCATAAAATAAAAATGGCTTCTTAACGGGAGTCGTAACGTTGTGATTGCAAAGTGCCCAGATGACCACTTTTAAAACTTTCTCTGCTTTACTTTTATGTTGTTTTCGCTAATGCGTTTCTGGACGTTTGCCCGGTAATGCAGTGTTTTTGACATTCAGTCGCGATGCTCATTTTAACCCTCCCAAAAAAAACCCCCCGAAACATCCATCACCGTCTGCAAACCTCCGTCCGCTTCGTTTGACATTGATCTCCTGTATTTTCATTGTTTCCGCTGCGTTTCACCGCGAACAGACGTCCCATAATGCCCCCGCCGGCCTTTGACCCTTGGCGTGGGCCGGCAGGGTGAATGATGAGCGCCTCCTAGGGGTCAGCACCTCTGTGACAGGACGGGCCGGCGATGAGCGATGTCTGGACAGTTTAATAATGCATCCGTCAACCGCAGATTTGATTAAAGTTTAACGATTCAAAATGTCCGAAAGGCCCGGGGTCAAGAGGAAGAGGGTCGCGGGGAGGAAGGGTTCTGTTCAGACCGGGTTTGGAGCTTTTAAAGGGACAGTACAGACAAAAAAGGCATTGTTAAACTATGGCAAAGGGGTTAGCGATCTTTACGCCGATCTATACAGCGATCTATATGGTATGCATAGTAAAAAAACATACATACAACTATATATTTGAGATGATGGTGCTCTGTACATAAAATCAGGGTCGCGTGTCCACTTGTTATGGTTCTAAATTCTGTCAAATGTGATCAGAACAAATCTATAGGTACTAGACTATACTTTACTATATATACAGGGTGTCCCAAAAAAATTGACATCATTTCTCAGGCCAGTAATTTTATGATAATAGTAATAAATCTTTATTTATGAAGCACTTTTGAAAACAAGGTTTACAAAGTGCTGTACAAGCAAAACACATAAAAATAGCACATAAAACAATAGAAAAAAAGCAGTCAGTGATGCAACAAATCAGATTTATAGGGAATAAAAAGAACTAAAACCAGTTAAATGAAGGCAAACAGATAAAAATGGGTTTTAAGAAGTGATTTAAAAGATGATAATGATCCATCTCCTCGGGCAGGTCGTTCCAAAGGCAAGGCCCCGGACTGAAAAGGCAAAAGTTCAGCCTTCGTCCGGACCCTGGACTTTGGAGCAGCCACAGGGACCTGCCCGAGGATCTAAGGCTGCAGAAGGCTCGTACGGGGTTAAAAATTCTGAAAACTCGGTGCAAGACTTAAACGAGCTTTAAAAGTGATCAATAAAATCTTAAAATCAATTCTCAAACACACAGGAGCCAGTGAAGGGAAGATAAAACGGGGAATGTGTTGATGTCCGTTAAAACCAGTGCAATTTTGGCAGTTCTTGTTGAAATAACCTCAAATTTTCACAGAATGTGCAGAAGCAGATCAAGATTTTATATTTATGTACGACCATATTCCAAGACGTAAATATAAATCTTTATCCGTTTTTATACATACTGTGAAGAGGTTGTCCATTGATCCATTGAAGGTTGGTTGTTCGAATCCCGCTCTCTACATAAACATCACAGGTTAAATACTGTTGATGTGTCCTTGGTAGGGATGGTACAAGATCTCATGCCACAAGATTGTGCACATAAGAGAAAAAATGATCTCGTGAGATGTTTTCCAAGTGTTTAGTTTTGAAGTATGAAATGTCAGAGCTCAAACGTTGTTCTTGTTCTTACCACCTCACGAACAAGAACAAAAGGCCTTAAGGACTTTCTTGATGTGCCGGAAAACGTTATATTAAATGGGACCATTGACCACTTACCTGGACAAACAAAAGAATATTATGACTGAAAATGTTTTTTGAACAAATGAATATTCTCTATACATGGTCTATATTACAGCAAGAGGAATTCTCGCAATAATAATAAGCCATAGGTGGAGTGAACGAACCAAAACAAATATCTGAGCGAAAATCCAAACTGTTTTGCTTTTGAGAAAACGTGCAGAAGAGGAAGTGCTTTGTGCATTTGTGAAGAGGGAAGATGTGCTTTTCTATCAGCTGGATTTGACTCTGGATTCTGTTTCCTCGCTTCCTTCTCCTCGTTTCCTTGCCTCAATCCTCCATTTTTCAGCTGTTGATCAAACCTGTCATATTAAGCGGCGTCCCAACGAAAACCACGGGAGGAAGGAGTGAACCTGAGCGAGGCTTCGGGTAAAATAATCAAACTTTATTGGTCTCAGTGAGGAGTTTACACTAGATCCTCTCTCCTCACTGTGTCTCCTCTGTGGGCGGGACTTCCTCGCCCATTTCCTGCACAATCGAGGAGAGGAATCAAAGAAAAGGAAGCGAGGGAAGAGAAATTCCACTTCCGACCCTGCTACGTTACAAAGCTTTTGCAATCGCTGTATTACGCACCCTGAAACAATGTTGATTTTGTTTAGTTTTAAGTCTTTTAACTAAAATTCTTGTCCGTTTCAGTCCAGTTTTAGTCAACAGATTGTTATAAACGAAGCCAGTATCTGATTTGACGTTCACTGTATATTTGAGAACATTTGTAATATTAAGGAGGAGAAGGAAGCGGAGAAAGACTCTGGCTCGTCTGACGCTTCGACCAATCAGATAGGAATATTTGGCAGATCGTCCCAACAGCTTTCGGCAAGAGCCAACCCAGATTTTCCCACATTTTCTAATACTCCCGGGATGCTACAAAAATGAGGACTTGCAAAACTGTTTCATCTTAAAAATGGTTCATCTGCAAATCTTTAAAGGTCCTATATTCCACAAAAAAACCCTTTATTATCAGTCTGTCTACATCTCCTAAGCTCAAAATGCGTTCTTCAACCTTGTGACGTCGTGTCGTGGTAGTTTTCAAGTTGATTCGAGTTTCCTTTTTACGTTTTGTTTCGTAGAGTTTTCCCCGTCAGGTGAAACAGCGACTGAGTGATGGATGTGGCCGGGTCAGTTTTAATCAGATCGCAGCGTATCCTTAAAGCCCTCTCAGATACTCGTTTTTTCAGTCGCCCCATCGATCGCCGATAGATTTATGGCTTGTTGCGGTCGGCTCCTCTCCTCGACTGTTTGACGCTTTGACGCCGCGGTATTGATCGAGTCCGCGGCCCATCCGTCACCATCGGTCCAGACAAAACCTGTTTGCTTTATAGATCTGCCGTCACTCAGAGCCGAGCGCACACCTCCCTGCCACTCCTCTGTCTCCTCCTCTGGGATGTTTTTTATCTTTATCTTATCGCAAATCATCTACAATTTCATTCATCTTGCGAAATTAAATATGTTTTTTGAAGTTTATTGCTGAAAAACTTAACTGGAAAGGACACATACAAGATATACATACTAAAGTTGCAAAAAGCAGAGCAGTATTGGGTAGAACCAAACATTTTCTGGACGATAACGCTCTGCATACACTTTATTGCTGTTTAGTTGCACCATATTTGACATACGGTGCTGAGATCTGGGATAATCATTCTAAAATAAGATTGGAACCATTGGAAGCACGAAGAATAATTCATAACGCCGGGTTTTAGGACCGCACCAACCAGCTTTTTATCACTTCAAAAAGTTAAAAACTTAAGCATCTGATAAGCTTCCAGACTGCAAAAATAATGCACAAGGCAAAAAGGAAAGAACTACCAAAAAATATTCAGGAACATTTGACTGAAAGAGAAAATACTTATTTAAGGGGAACGCGTCGTTTCAAAATGGCCCGAGTCCGAACGAGGAAAAGTCTTTGTATTTCAGTAAAAATCTGGTACTTAATGAGGGATGAGCTCAAAAAATGCCCAAATATGAAAATGTTTCAACAAAGATATAAAGAAATTATTATTGCTAAGTGTGTAGAAGAAGATTACTAATGACTAGACTCTTTTTCAAGCGACTTTGGCCAAGACAGCGGTGCAACAATTGATTTAATGTATTTGTTTTGGTCACAAGCAGATCCTGACATTATTCCACAGTCACATTTAACACGTACAGACCAAAAAGGTGTCGGCTGAAGCTTGAGCTTATTCTGCCTTTACCCTTTATTCCTCACAGCATCATCTTGGCACCGGTTCATAAATACAGCAACAGTACAGCAGAGACTACAGCACAAACTAAGTCTCATAGTTCATGTTTCTGCTCAGAGTTAAACATTTAAATGTCTTTTTAAAGTGGAAAAGAGTCGTGCACAGTGTTAAATCTTCTGTACACTTGTTCCAGTGCTCCAGCCCTTTAACAGAGACACAAAGTTTCATGTTTGTTCTGATTTTCTTTTTGATAAACGTGGCCGTAACTCTGAGCTCGTATCGGCTATTTCGGATTTTGAACATATTCTGTAATGATTTTGACAAGAGATTGAACATAAAAGTGTAAAGGTCGACTACATTATACAATTTTAAGGTTTATAAATACTGCATTAGTCGGTTCATTATAAGCTGATAATGTGATTTCGCTCTTATTGCCTTTTTTTGCAAGGTAAAGATTGGATTTGTATTCGTCTTATATGTATTGCCCTAAATCTCGATACAGTTTGTTATGTAAGGCGTTACTAGTGACTTATATATAAGGAAAAGGCTGTTTTTATTTAAACTATATCTATATTTAAATAGAATTGCGATTACTTTGGATAATTTATTTCATTTCATATTTATACAACAAATAAATTGAGAATATTACAGGACACATTTCGGGCAACAATTTCATAATTTCATTTCCAAAACCTTTGAGCAATAGTTTAAACAGTCCTATTGGAACCAGTTCGTTAAATTTCCACTGTTTTTGCAAATTGTTCCATGTTGTGGGGACAGAATATTGAAATTCCACTTTACCAGATTCTGTGTGAACAGCAGCAGTGATTCTTGAGAGCGGAAATATAATATATAAATAAATATCCTCCTCTCCCCTTCTCCTCCTCTCTCCTCCTCCTCTCCTCCTCCTGTCTCCTTCTCTTCTCCTCCTCCTGTCTCCTTCTCTTCTCTCTCCTCTCCTCCTCTCTCCTCCTCCTCCTCCTCTCCTTCTCTTCTCCTCTCTCCTCCTCCTCTCCTTCTCTTCTCCTCTCTCCTCCTCCTCTCTCCTCCTCTCTTCTCTCTCCTCTCCTCTTCTCTCCTCCTCTCTCCTCTCCTCTCTCCTCTCTCCCCCTCTCCTCTTCTCTCCTCTCCTCTCTCCCCCTCTCCTCTTCTCTCCTCCTCTCTCTCTCCTCTCCTCTCTCCTCTCCTCTCTCCCCCACACCTCTCTCTCTCCTCCTCTCTCTCTCTCCTCTCTCTCTCCTCCTCTCCTCTCTCTCTCTCTCTCTCTCCCTCTCTCTCCTGCTCTCTCCTCCTCTCTCCTCCTCTCCTCTCTCCCCCTCTCCTCTTCTCTCCTCTCTCCTCTCCTCTCTCCCCCTCTCCTGCTCTCTCCTCCTCTCTCCTCCTCTCTCCTCTCTCCTCCTCTCTCCTCTCTCCTCTCTCCCCCTCTTCTCTCCTCTCTCCTCCTCTCTCCTGACAAGCAGGTGACGCCTCCAAGCCAAGTTGCAGGTCTGTGGAGAGGCGAACCCATTCAGGAAAACAAATTTGATCCACATTTTTTAAGCAAACACCTTTAATTTAATACCTGTAATGGCCGAGTATGGAACATACCAGAAAAGTAGTTACGCAGTTTGCCTTTAACGTTTTGTATCAGTGCCAGAAGGTTATTTCTACTTCAACCATCCACTACTTTAAACAAATACCACATTTCCTCAGAGCTCCAGCGTTGCTTCTTTGCAGACTTATTTTTACCTTGTTGTTCTGGCTGCTCTTGTTGGCAGCGGATGTCAAACTCCAGCGCTGTCTCTGCCTCTCCTGATGCGGCGCATTTGTGGATTTATTTATTTATTTGTTTGTTTGTTTGTTTCCAGCGCCCAGAGAGTGTGAGGAGGACGAGTTCCACTGTCAGAACGGGTACTGCATCCGGAGCCTGTGGCACTGTGACGGAGACAACGACTGTGGAGACAACAGTGACGAGCAGTGCGGTGGGTTCAGCACAGCAGGAGGGTTAAAGGGCCGCGAAATGTTCTCTTTGCACTGTTCTGATTCCATTTCCTCTTGTTGATAAGCGTTTCACTAATATTTATATGTGATTCTTCTTTGTGCTCTTGCAGACATGCGTAAATGCTCCGATAAAGAGTTCCGGTGCACAGACGGGAGCTGTATTGCCGAGCACTGGTTCTGTGACGGAGACACAGACTGTAAGGACGGATCAGACGAGGAAAACTGCCGTAAGTCTCTAATAAAATACAAAACTGCATAAAAACTTTATTACTAGGCAGGTCCCGATTGGATATTCAGTATCGCATCAACTCCCAATCCGGTTCTTTTATGAGTATCAGAAAGTATTGGCTCAAATCAAATCAAAGTTTATTACAGTGATTAAAAACAATCCCATATTTCCTTCCACCCACCCAGTCCTCACAACTGCCCGACCCCACACAACCAAACACCCCGGACACACACACATGGATTCAGTCTCGTGATCGGACGGATCCAGTTTCACGTGTTTTTGCAGCATCGTCGCGCTTTACTGCAGCTGTAAATCAAAACGCCGCCATGTCGCTGTGTGGGACTTTTCACGGCAACAAAACGAGAGTCAAACAGCGACGTGCAATCGCTGCAAACAAACTTTGACTGTTTTCTATTTACTTATATATATTGTATTGTATTGTGGACATGGATGTATGTATGTTATGAGGAGGCCTCTTTCATC
Organism: Odontamblyopus rebecca; assembly: GCA_030686955.1. Taxonomy (NCBI): domain Eukaryota; kingdom Metazoa; phylum Chordata; class Actinopteri; order Gobiiformes; family Gobiidae; genus Odontamblyopus; species Odontamblyopus rebecca. Next base: position 36,953,793 of record CM060655.1, read on the forward strand.
TGTGCTGCAAACATAATTTACCTACGGGTACGAGTAAAGAAAGAAAGAAAACAGTTTCTCGTGGAGGAACCGGCAGAGCCACTTTAACGCGACCGATTTGATTTGTCACTTATAAACGAATCATCCGGACGAGTTTGAGATTTACAGGCACAAGGCGGCAAAGCGGCAAAGTTCCTTCCATTCCTTAGCCTTGAATTAAAAAAACGTATTGGAACGGTCCAGATCGGTATTGGAAAGAGCACTCCTTTAAAAAATCGTATCATTATCAGAAAGAGCGCTCCTTTAAAAAATCGTATTGTTATTGGAAAGAGCGCCCCTTAAAAAAAATCGTATCATTATCAGAAAGAGCGCTCCTTAAAATTGGATCGAATCGAAAGCCAAAAAATCTTGATCGGCAAAACAGACAGGTGCTAAAACACAGGGTCATGTGACTGAATCAGCATTTCTTTCAGTCCGGTTCAGTTTGTCCCAGGGCAGGTGTGGCTACAGCAGTAGTTTACTCACCGCTGAGTGTGGAGCGAATGAATAATGCAATGCGCGGTTTTAAATTCAATGCATTATTCACGCCGCGCAGCCGAGCCGCTCTTAAGTTAAGGAGGAGTTAAATCGACTTAATAAATAAATCTCGACTGTTCATATGAAGCTAAACTTTCTCATTCTGTTTTAATAAATTGCTCCCAGCACTGTAAACAACATTTGGCTCGGATGTGGTGCGGTGGAGCTGTGACTCACTCTTGGTTGTATCTTATAGAAACTTTTTAAGGCGGAAGTGATTAAAAAAAAAAAAGCCGTGCGCATTTCGGCGACAGAAGTTTCCCATTCGGACTGAACGTGGACAGAAGAAGACGGAGATTAAAACATTTCCAGCACCAAAAATGTCTGGTTGTTCTGTGTGTGGTTGCCAGAGTCGATATTCTACCGGCGGACTAAAGTTTTAAGGTTTTACTCACGAAGATCTGGCAGTCGGACGCCGTTTGTCTAAGTCGACTTGCTGAGGAAATATTCTCGATATTTCGACGATGATCCTCTCGCCGAACTCGACAAGCCGCCGAGTTCTGCCGCACTTCTGTTGCCAAAATGCGCAACCGAGTCTACGTCACCGCTGTTTACCGACACTAAAAGAGTCCGTATCTAACATGTGTATTTCTCTGTTGGTTCCTCAGCCTCGGACGTGATGACGGCCACCTGCAGCGCCGAGGAGTTCCAGTGCGGCTACGGACGCTGTATCCTGGACATTTACCACTGCGACGGAGACGACGACTGTGGCGACTGGTCCGACGAGTCCGACTGCTGTAAGGACCAACGCTGTTTTTACTCTGTTTAAGATGGAGTCTGGGTGATTATCCACTATATTTATCCACGAATGAACAAACTACATCATATAAAAGACAAAACTGACAACAAGCTTAGTTTTTGTTTGGTTTTTTTAGATTTTTAGTCTTTAAAACTCTTTAACTTTCCTGGAGGTTGGAAGTACACCGCCTGCTTGTCACCATGGCGATGCATTTGAACCCGTCTGTTTCCATGGAGACAGGCAGGCGACACTAGGTCCAGTTACAGGTCAGCTCCGTGGAGAGGTGAGCCCGTATACAGAACAGTACCAGTATAAATATGTAAGTTTGTGATGCGAGATTACAGGAGATACGTTTATTGCCGTGTGTTTATCAGCTCAGTCAAAGCGGTAACATCTCCATGGAGACAGGCACGTAAGCAGGAAAGTTACATAATGCACCTTTAACTATTTCTCTATATGGGTCAATGACGTGACGCCTACATTTTCTGTCCCATTGCAGTTTCTTCAGTTAAAAAGGTCAAAATTTCATAATAATTCACCACATTTCTGTAGCACCTCTGACCTCCATGGAACCAAATCATTTTTTTTTCCAGAAATCATGAGTTATTCTGCATGTTTTTTGTACTTAAAGTGTTAAAATGTCATGTGGTGCGACTAATAACGGCAGGAATTCTATGGCTGGAATTTTAATAACGAATTTTAATGGTTTTCTTTAGGCATTTTTCTTCATTTGATGCATTTTACAGGGCAGTAGTTTGTTCATTAAACACAAGCAGATGAAAGAAAATATCAATATGCATTAAAAATCAAACAAAACGGCAACAGTTTGTTTCTATACACTTCATATTACTCAGAACTTAGATAAATATGCCGACCATGTTTTAGAAAATAAAACAATTTTAAGGTTATTCTCAGTCGCACCACATGACATTTTTTAAGGTTGTAGCCAATTCATGTACATAAAAAAACACTAAAAATGCTTAATATAAATGTTAAACACAGATTTATGCACCTGACGCTGTAAATATCTGAAAAAGTTCAATAGAAACTCATATTTTTTATATTTTAAAATGTGCCTGTTGAAAATCCTTATACGTCTTTCACATAGCATCTCACTCTTGCATGACAGGTTTATCAAGTAGCCATAAATACAATTAAATATCTTCAGTAAACCTTAAGTAAAACCCCACGGTGTGAGTTTGCGAGGTTGTTTACACGTGCGTCTGTGTTTTGACGCTGGTGTTTTGGAGGTTGCGGGTCAGATTCCCTCTTCCCGCTGCTGGTGCTTCAGACAGATTCCTGAGAGGAGGAAGACGACATTCCTCTGGCCCAGACTCTGCTCAGACATGAAGGAGGGCTCTGTTTAGGAAGAAGAGAACTCTGTCGCTCTCGCTCTCTCCCTCGGTGTCGGTGTGCACAAAGAGCGAGGGATGAGAGAAGAGGGGGAGCGTGTGGGTGAGAGACGGACGGGAAAAAAAACAATACGCGCGTTCTGTTGTTGTGTTGTCGTTTTGGTTCATCCAGATCAGGAGATAAATGTTTTCCCTAATATAAAACGTTCAAATTAGACGTGTTTAAAGGTGCATCGTGTAGATTTTCTCGTGTAGACCGTCTGGAATGTTCCACAGTTTGGCATTAAACCTTTCTGTCGTCACGGAGACCAAACCGGACCAGTTTCTCTACGTGTTTTCGAGCCGTAAAACCACCTGTAACTGAATGAATGTAATGTAGAGGCAGGTAGTTTAATGTCACACTGTGGGACATTCCAGGCAGAGCAGTGATGTATCCATAGAAACAAGCAGGTGACGGACGCCCAGCCGAAAAAGTTGCGTAGTTCAGCTTTAAGTTTAGGGTTTGTGACATTTACTTCCGTCTTTAATCAGGTAAAAAGTTTAGTTTTCAGTTCGAAGGTTCGACTCGGACAATTTGTAAAATAAAAACATAAGAATAAGCAGTTCAACTTTCTTTGCAATTACTTCAGTCATTCTGGGGGTGTTTTTCATGCATGTCTACGATGGAATGTTCATCGGTTACCACGGCGACGCAGCGCACACATGAGCAAACACTGCCGAAAAAGGTTTGAAGGTTTGAAAACTCTAGAAAAACAAACAAAATGGATTTAAACAACACTTTTTTCGGGAGTTTGTGATCAATACGAGCGTTTATGGCACTGTTTTGGTGAGTTTTAACAACAATAACGACAGAGACGAACGGAAAAACTGTTATATATTATTGTTTATGGGTCAATGACGTATAAGGATTTTCAACAGGCAAATTTTAAATTATAAAAAATATTAGTTTCTATTGAACTTTTTCAAATATTTACAGCGTCAGGTGCATAAATCTGTGTTTAACATTTATATTAAGCGTTTTTAGTGTTTTTCATGTACATTAATTGGCTACGACTTAGAACTTAGATTAATATCCCAACCATGTTTTAGAAAATAAAACAATTTTAAGGTTATTCTAGGTTATTCTGAGTAATATGAAGTGTATAGAAACAAACTGTTGGCGTTTCTTTAGATTTTTAATGCACATTGATATTTTCTTTTGCTCCAATATGACAGTCGCCTGCTTGTGTTTAATGAACAAACTACTGCCCTGTAAAATGCAGCAAATGAAGAAAAACGCCTAAAGAAAACCATTAAAATTCGTTATTAAAACTCCAGCCGTAGAATTCCTGCTGTTATCAGTCAGACATTTTAACACTTTAAGTACAAAAAACATGCAGAATAACTCAGGATTTCTGAAAAAAAAAAAAAAGATTTGGTTCCATGGAGGTCAGAGGTGCTACAGAAATGTGGTGAATTATTGTGAAATTTGAACCTTTTTAACTGAGGAAACTGCAACTGGACAGAAAATGTAGGCGTCATATATGTTAGATAATAATAAACAAAGAGAAAAAATCTAATTGGTAATCATAAATTTCTAAATAAGTGAAATAAGGCATGTTTATATAAATGTGCCGTATATGTACAAGTCAAAATAAAATAGGAAATAAGTAATAAAACGTATAAAATCTCAGCTATATACAAGAGGTCAAAACTGCTCTCCTGCTGTAGTTCCAGCTCAGTCAGGGCTTTGCTATCGGATTAAAGGCTTAACTTGTGTCACGGCGCTTCAGACAGAGCAGTGCCTCCAGTTAGCGTCACTGATGAGCCTGTGTTTGTTTGTTTTGTCCGCCCGCAGCGTCTCACCAGCCGTGCCGCTCCATGGAGTTCATGTGCAGCAGTGGGATGTGCATAAACGCCGGCTGGAGGTGCGACGGGGAGTTCGACTGTGACGACCAATCCGACGAGAAGAACTGCAGTCAGTATTTTAACCGCACATTAAATAGACCGCGTCGTATAATTTTATTTTTTTAAACGCGCTGAAACGGATTTTTACTGTTTTAGAAGTTTGAAAATCCAAACGTGTTCATTTTTAAAGGTCTTATATCACACAGAATTGACTCTTGTGGGGTTTGAGTCATGTCATAATGCTGTAACCTCCTAAAAAACATCCCTGGAGTTGTGTTTTGTTTCATTCGCACACGTTTGAGTAACTCTTTTAGTCTGTTTACATCTCCCTACGAGCTCAAAACGCTCTGTTCCACCTTGTGATGTCATTAAGCTGTAGTTTTTAAGTTACTAGCTACATTTTTTAACTTTAGTTCAGTAGAGATTAGCGATTCCAGGCCTGAAAATCATCCAAATGATTCTAGTGAAGGTGTGTGGAGTTTAAAAACACAGTGGAGCACTTCCTGTACTACCACGTGACATCACAAGGTGGAACAGAGTGTTTTCTGTTTGAGAGAAGGACGAAAGTTATTTCTCACTTACCTAAGACATCCTGAGCATCCTAACTATTTACCGCACTTCTCACAATTTTTAGTTTTTCCAACCTTCACTGTAAAACTAACAGCAACTAGCATGCTAACAGCGCACCAGAATCACTTCCTGGTTCACGGATGATAAAAGAGTTTATTTGGATGCAGAAAACACATAGCAGAACTGCTATTACAATATAACCATAAGCCATTTACGTTAAGTATTCAGAGCATCCAAGCCTCCTAATTATGATAACCAGCATGCTAACAGTGCACCAACATTACTTCCTGATTCACGGATGATAAAAGACCTTAAGAAATGCTTTTACAATACATCTGTACTTGGGTTAAACCAATTTTAACTTTTAAATTCAGAGCATCCAAGCTTCCTTATTATTACAATAAAGTCATATCTATCTATCTATCTATCTATCTACAACTAGCATGCTAACAACACACCAACATGACTTCCTGCTTAATGCATGATAAAAGACTTTATTTGGATGCAGACAACACACAGCGGCCCCGTTTTGACCATAAAAACTGCTTTTACAATATATCCATAGTAGGACTAAACCCGTTTTACTTTATGCATATTACAACTAGCATGCTAACAACGCACCAGCATTACTTCCTGGTTCGGGGATGATAAAAGACCTTAAGCTGCTTTTACACTATATCTGTACTGGGGCAGAGTCAGTTTTACTCAATCAATCGGAATTTACACCAGGTACTTTTAAAAGCTTCAGTTCACTCCAGCCTCTGTGTATTTTCACATTTAAACACTAAACTTTTTACACTGATTATTTGTTCATTGTTGATTGGAAGAATTATGTTTTAAATCGGAGAACAAAAGCTGACACCAAGAGAGACCATGTCCTGGTTTAGACCTGGTTTAGACCTGGTTTAGACCCGGTTTGAGTCCTGATTTTTAGTCCTGGTTTAGTTTCAGGCCTGGTTTAGGACTGGTTTTAGTCCTGTTTTAGACCTGGTTTAGTCCTGGTTTAGACCTGGTTTAGTCCTAGTTTAGACCTGGTTTAGACCTGATTTAGTCCTGATTTAGACCTGGTTTTAGTCCTGGTATAGACCTGGTTTCATCCAGGTAAAGCAGGTCTAAATCAGGACTAAAACCAGGTCTAAATCAGGACTAAACCAGATCTATACCAGGAGTAAAACTAGGACTAAATCAGGACTAAAACCAGGTCTAAACCAGGACTAAACCAGATCTATACCAGGACTAAAACCAGGTCTAAATCAGGACTAAACCAGATCTATACCAGGACTAAAACCAGGTCTAAATCAGGACTTAAACCAGGTCTAAACCATGTCTAAACCAGGACTAAAACTAGGTCTAAATCAGGACTAAATCAGGACTAAAAGCAGGTCTAAATCAGGACTAAATCAGGACTAAAAGCTGGTCTAAACCAACGTGAGTAAAGTGTCGGAATGGCGGCGTGCTGGAACAGGGGGATGAACCCGTCCGTCACGAATCATTCCCCGAGCTCCTGATGTGACGCACGATGTTTACGCAGCCGTAGTGATTTTAGAGAAAAGGGCATCGGAAGTTTATTTTGACACAAACATGCTTATTTCCCGTCTTTCCCGCGCTAAAAAGCCTGGAGACGCTCTGCTGACGCTGCAAATTAGAACTCCAACCGATGACGGCCGTGTGAATTGGGAATTACATGAAACAAAAATCGGGTGTAGCGTAACCGTGACGATGCATGACGCGTTTACCGTGTTATTTCACCATTCGTTCATTTTTTCCCCCCCTGTAACTGTAGATTTATTTTGACAACAGTATCTCATGAACGTGTAGTAACAATGTTTGTGTAACCTTCCGCAGCCACCTCCATGTGCACGGTGGACCAGTTTCGTTGCGGGACGGGGCGGTGTGTGCGCTTGTCGTGGCGATGCGACGGAGAGGACGACTGCGCCGACCACAGCGACGAAGAGGGCTGCGAGAAAACCGGTGAGGATTTCTGGGGTTTTACTGCATACGTTGGATCACACGGGCATAAGCCTAAAAAAAGAAAAAGAAAGTCTGTGTCGATAGAATGAATTTTGAAATAAAACTAATGAATCGTCGCATGTTGAGGGACTATTTTCTCATATATCAGTCCGCCGCTGTCGAACTTCAGGAAGTACAACTCGCTGCTGCTGCTGCTGCTCAGACAAAAATCCTTCAAATGCAACGGCTGGTTTTACTTCTAAATTTATTCCATGGACACAGACGTTCACATTCTGGAATTCTAATAGTTTACGAGCAGGAAAAAAGTTCCGTAGTGCATCTTTAATGGTCTTGTACCAGATCGTAAAAATATGAAAAACACTTATAAGCACTTTTCACAACTTTCAGAGGTCAGAGCGGAGTTTTCCCGCCATCATTATTAAACACAGACCGCACAGAATTACATTACACTTATTTGTCTCCATGGCGACAGCACGTGACACCCCAGGGCCAAGTTACATATCAGATTTGTGGAGAGGCGAGCCCACTCGTAATAATAAAAATGTAAGTTTGTCAATAAAAACCCATGTTATTGATTAAACATGCAAGTTAAATGCGTTTAATGCCATAAAACGACATTCCAGACAAGGCAACAACATCTCCATGGAAACAAGCAAGTGACAGACCCGCCCTCGAAAAGTTACGCAGCACGGCTTTAATTGAAGAAGTTGACAAATTCTTTAGCTTTTCTCACTCAGTAAAAAAAAAAAAGACCGGATTGAGCCTGTACGTGAATGAAACGCCGCGAGTTGTGTTTCCGCCCGCGGTGCTCGCAGAGATGTCATCGTTTCGGCTAAAAATAACATCACAGGTTTCCACGGCGACGGCCCATACCGAACCCACACTCAGCCGAGGCACCGGGGGCTGATGGGAAACGGAGTAACGGTGACGTGAGCCAGACTGCGCTGAGACCCGACATCTGTCTTCATCTGTAAACTGAGAGGATTAGGAAAGTATGTAGCTGTAGCTGTAATTATGTCACGTCTGGCCTACAGTTTCTTTAGGTGGAGTTCATGTTTAAATAAGCGCTAAAAATATCCTGATTGATTCGTTTTTGTTTCGAGGTTGCGCCGATATAGAAACAATAATCAGACTCATACTACAGACACAGTGTAAACAACAGAAAAGCAGGTTAATAGAAAAGGAGCGGGAAGAAGAAAAACTTATATTAACCCACCCCTGTTCGTGACATAGGATAATCTTGAATAACGTTGAAAAAAAAGGTATATAATTATCTTTAAAGCTACAGGATGTAACTTTTTAGCCCAAAACAGACTAAAATAAAGGCATGTTTGGTTTGGTTTTGGGTTTTTTTTTTCATTCTGGTTGTGTTTATTGCGCGGAAAAATATCGAAAAACCTGCATCCTTTCTGTGAGCGGGCTTGCATCTCCACAAACCTGGCTTGTTTAAAAGGAAATGTCGTCCCTTTTGCTATAATATTCCACAGTATGGCATAAAACGTATCTATCTCCATGGAGAATGTTCGGTATAGTTTTAACTTTGTATTTCCGTAGAATCAGGTGACGTGTCGCCTTTAATCCAAAACTCATGAATTGGCTTTTGTTGAAATATTATATTTGTAAACCGTTTGTGCCTCTTTGACAATATTGGTCGGCCCCAGAGTCCGTATATATGAGTGGACGAAGTGAGTGTGACGTCTCCACAGCGTCAGCGTCGCTCAAATGAGGCTCTCGTTGCCACGGTTACAGGAGCGAATCTGGAGCCAGGTCCATATTTGGAAATCCGAAGGCAAGAATCATAGCAACCACAAGAGCCAATCATGACTGAGGTTGTTAAATGTGCCGCCCTCCTCAGAGCGGTGATACTCTGCACCTGCACAGAGCGCTGGATTTTAGTGATTCTTGAGAATAATAAGGAAACTTTTAGCTTTTATCATCAAACTTTAAATAGTAAATTTAAGTAATTGATTTATGTTCTATGTTTTGTTATGCACGAACAACACCTAGCTGTCAATCAAACCTGTTGCTAACGCCAGGGGGAGGGACCTCAGGGAATGAAGGCGTCTGATTGGTCCGTTATTTATGTTCATATCTTGATTTAGGAACAAAATAGCGAAATGAAAAGTTCAGGATTATGTGTCGCGGGTTCATACGAACATTTTTGCTTCATTTGCTGCTTTACATGAATGTTGAGCAGGTACAGAGAGAGGGATGATACGATCCTAATGTGAGTCAATGGGAAAAAGGGAGACACGGAGCCGGAAGAACCTCCTGGAGCACACGCAACAGCTTTGTCCATTCATAAATACGGTCTGTGGTTGGCCGCTAAACCTTGACGTTGTTAGTTAGATTTCTGCTGACATGTGCATAATGTAACTCTGTCCTTGGGCAAGACACTTCTCTTTTGGTGGTGGCCGCAGAGTTTGTAGACTCAGATTGGCGTCATGACAACCGAGTGAGGAGCAAGTAAGTAATGCGACACTAAAATCGGCTGATGCTCAATTCTGCGTGTGACGTGGGGACAATTTTGGGGCGTTTAAAATCCACCCTGAAGATCACAAACAAGTCGCATTTAATTGGAAACATGAACGACTTCGCGAAAAATTCAGATTTCACAAAAAAATCCAAATTACTCATTAATCCCTGCGGTCTGAACGTAGCCTAATTCACAGATCTGACCTGTAACTTGCCCTGATGACGTCTCCATGAAGATAAATAAGTGAATAACCATACTGTAGTTGTACCATACACAAGCGTGTGGTGACCCTTCTCCCAGTAAAGTTACACAATGCACCTTTAACCCTCGATGACGTTGCTTTTATGAAACGTGTGCGTGCGTTTTGTCGTTTTTCTCTCAACAATATTTACACTAAAATGAAAAATCGGTAGCCATATTAATAATTAAACCTGCAGAATCATTTGTTTTCAGTAAAAGCCGCACTGTACACACACACTCCTTCATTTTCGTCCCGTTAAGACTCGCGTGTTAACTTTGTCTTATCACGGCTCATTTATCAGCGCTGCGTTCACAAAAGCATTCGTCACTTAGCTCCAACACCCCACAACACTAAATCTGCTCTGAATAAACAGCGCGTGCAAAACAAAGCCCGTGATTCATGCTCTGATAACAAAAAGAGACTCACAGGAATACGGGACATTGTATAGAGCCAACAAAGAAGGATTAACAATGTACTAGGGCTGCCAAAAGTATCGAAAATCAGACACTAGATATTAAAACTTGTATTGAACCTAGATACTCGTTTGAGCAGGTATAAGTACTAAAAAAGTAATATACTCTGACAGAAATGAGCCTTTCCTGAATCACTTTATAATGATCTTGAGCTGACTTGACCAACCAGTTTCTTTCACGTTCAGTTTGAATCCAGACCTGACTAAAAACCAGACCGTAGAGCGCAAAAGACGATCCAACCACAGATACTAATTTGTACCACGTGTCTCTCAAATGTGGAAGAAGTATCCTCTCCACAATTCTTGTAACATTCAGAACAAAATTTATAACTTCTCTTACCTGAAACAAGTAATATTAATGATCTGGGACTCGCCAAGACAAGAAAAGCTCAGAAGAGGCAGATTCAGGAGTAAAAAGTAAAAGGCGACAGTCCAGGGCGTGTGATATTTCCCACTGCAGCATGTTGTATCTGACAGACCCGCGCTCTCGGAGAAGTTACCGTCTCCTCCGTGAAAGTCTGACTTCGGCCTCGAGCGGGAACTTTCTCCTCTTCAGCGCCTCGTCCCCTCTCGACTCTCGGCTTCAAGAAAACGTCAAACTTTTAAGCTCAACGTGACACACGAAGCGTCAGTCAGGCTTTTTTCTTCTTCCTCGCTGCGTGTGGATGGAAATCTCCGAGCGTAACGACGTTCGAAGAGGAGAGAGAGCGGAGGGGAGGAAGTCGGCGCTGTGTCTGAAGCGACTGTGGTGGGATCTCTGGCCTGACGCAGGGTCGTAGCTCCGTCCACATTTGCTGTCTCTCCCCTCTCCAAAATGCTCCTAATATTATATTAGGTCCTTATGCACTGCAGATTTTTTTAATGACGTAATGAAACTGATACCGGTGCTACTTTTTGCGCACTTTGTTTCATGTTTTCCTCGTGCGGAGGCATCGGTGCAGATGTGCCGCGCTTTGGCCCATCTCCTCCAAACCGGACGTCTCAGTTTCGTACAAATTGTTTTCCTTCCTGTTTGCAACCAGATCGTGTAGTTTTTCTAACGTTACAGCCTCAACATGATGTTTTTAAGGCTTTTTAGGGGGTGTGATGGTTAATCGGGGGAGCCCATGTATTTCGCACACTGGATGTAACGATATCCAGATCTCTCTGTATGATATTTTCACCATATACATCTCACTGTACCACATTTATTTCAATATTTTGTGGAGGCAAAACTGCAAATCTGCTCCTTTTTCCTCTAAAAATGCTTCACAAGACTTAATCCAAAGAATGAAGATGTAAAAGTGCTTAGAACAGTTATTTCTTCATGTCGTCTGCACTGAAACGGAGCAAAGGATCATGGTCTATGTAGTTCCCTCTGGTATTTTTTAGCTATTTCTGCATCATAACTATTCATTTAAGCAAAGAGACTTGGGATTCGATATATTGTGATGGTCCACGATGTGATTGTGAGACCTTTGACGATACGATATCACCATATTTCGGTTATTTTTACATCCCTAGTAAAAATCCGAGCGGTTTCTCAGTCTTTTATGTTGTTCTTTCCCCTTTTTTGATGTGTACGCAGCCATTTGTTTTGTTTTTTTTGATGCGAACAGAGCATATGTCTGTTTGATTGGTTAATCCACAGACAAACAGACGATTTATAATTAACTAATTCAATTTTTTTGCTTTTAAGACAATAAAAATCAGGTTCAGCGCCTTTAAACAGCGCCACACGACTAATCTACTGCAACAGGGGTCTTTTATCTGCACTGAAAGACAGCAAAGGATCATGGTCTCTGTAGTCCTGTCTTCTTTTTTACCGCGTTTTGGCTAATGTAATAATGATGTAACATTTTCTCATATTTCTTGGTGTCAGATCTGACCAAGCAACTTCTGAAATCTGCCGCTTACGTCTATAGACACGTTTTTCTTTTCGCGATCATAGTCTTGTCTAATTAATTGGTCCCGAGAGATTTCCGACTCCCTCTTGGTCCCTGTCCGTGTGGTTAAAACTGTTTTTGTGGAGATGAAAAGCCAGTCGCACCATCTGTGTGTGGGCTGCTCAGAAAGTACATTTTTCAAAAGCTGTGACAAATTCTCGTGTGTTTCTTGGATCTGGTTCTGAAGGAAATCGTAACAGAAATGGTACATAATGTATCACAGTGAGTGGGATCGGAGTCCTGGGCCAAAGACGAGTAAAATCGCATTTGTAAAAGAGGATTCTTCATAGTAAAGGTTCATTTAGAAGCGTAAGATAAACATAAGATAAACATGTTATATAACTAGACTAGAAAATGTTTTTTTCATGGGTGCGTAGTAGAGTTGGGCGGTATCCAAATTTTGATACCGTTAAACCGTCTCCACATTTTCCCGGGGTATACGGTATTACCGCTGCTAAGGCTAAAAAAAAAAACACACACTTCATAGCACTAAGGTGGAGTCCGCTGGCCAAATGGCAGCTTGCACTTATACCTTTTATAAACAGAAAAGCAAGCATTACATAGGCCTAATGATACTGAAAACATAACAAAACATGTAAAAAATTAGTAACTTTTATTAACAAATGTTTAAAAAGTGCAAATACAGCAGTCAACCGACAGAACGAAATAACAAATTGTCTATGGGCTAAAGCTAGCTAACAAGACATAACCGAAAATGTGCATATGAGAACGCAGCGGAAATGCTCGTTTGTATATTTTTAAAATATATTAACATGAATCAAATAAATTAAAAGTACAACTATACAACATTTCGAACCGTTTTTGTACGTCAGAAAAAGCCACTCATTGAAAATAAAATGATTAAGCTATTGAATGTTTTTCGCCAGAAAAACCAGCATGTTCACTTTTTCCGGCTTGAGTAGGGCACATTGTGGGTTGACAACTTTGCCCGCGGTGCTGAAGACCCGTTCCGATGGAGAGATTGTGGCACAAACGCACAGGTATTTTCGGGCAACCCGCGACATTAAAGGAAAGTGCCCGACTCCATTGGATTTCCACCAAAAAGGGGGTCTTCATCTCCCGGAATAACAGGCTCGCGACAATATGCAGTTGTCTGCTTCTGCTCCTCTACAGTGCCGACCGGATCTGCCTGGCTCTCCCTTGTCATTTGGCCGAAATCCGAAATGCTGCCAAATTGCAAACGTTGTTTTTCATTGGGACCAATTCAGCGCGGCCTGTCATGTTGTCTTGTCCTTCTTCTTTCGGAGCGGTAATGTCACGTGACTACGCAACATCCAGGAACTTCATCGAATGTCAACAGTTAAGAGCAAAATTACACTATAACATAGTAATATTCGTTTTAAACTGTAATAGTATTAAATTAACAAACACAACCACACATACATAAGTGTTGAAAAAACACTCTTTATTTAGGCATTAAATCAATTATAGTTAATAATATTTTAGGGCAAGATTTTTTTTTAATGACGGTAATGAATCTGATACCGTGGCTATTTTTAGATACCGCGGGATACCGTATTACCGTATTACACGCCCAACCCTAGTGCGTAGTACTCAGTTACATTTATTTGAGTAACTTTTTAAAGAAATTTTACTTTTCATAGCAGCGTACTTTTACTCCTACTTGAGTAATTCTACTGAAGTAACTAACTTTATGTTGATAATATGAATTCAGATTTGATTCAGTGTTTATTTGGTGTTTTTTTTTCTTCCCTTTACGTTAATTTTACATTTTAAATCAGATGTCACGTCCCAGGAGTTCCTCGTACTTTTGCCACTACTTGATTGGTACTTTTCCTAATTACCTTTTTTACTTGGACCACCACTTTGCACTTCTGCATAAAAGTGATTGCGTTTCCGTGTTGTTCTGTATTGTTCATTATTAAAAATGCCAAGTCACAGGGACTATAAAAGGCTCTGATAACGCAAAAAATTCCTGTATTGTCCTTCTAAACACTCTGGGTTCCAGCTGTGTTCATTTCATCCCACGTGTATGTGAGGTTCGGATAGGAGGTTACATGATATAATAGAAATATATAAAGATATGAATAGTTATTATTTATTAGGGATGGGACAAGACACAATTTCGACGAGATGAGGCGAGATCGTGTGGAGATTTTACCAGAATTTCTATTTTGGCCTCACAGTTTCTTATTTATTTGATTTCCTATTTTTGTTTTCATTCTACTACTTCTGTCTGGAACTGTCAGAGACGTAACTCACTGACACGTGACCCTTTTTTTGTCCAATCCAAATTTTAAAGCACATGGAGAAAAAGTCTCATGAGATCGTTTTTCTCCTTTGTGCACGATCTTGTGGCACGAGAGCTTATTTAGTTAAACTTGGGCTGTTTTGGAAGTGGAGTTTTATTGTGTTTCTTAAATAATAAAATGGTCGTACCCTTTCCTTCCCCCACAGAGAGCCCTCCCTGTGCCTCAGACCAGTTCCAGTGCGGAAACGGACGCTGCATCGGCCAGAGGAAAGTCTGTAACGAAGTGAACGACTGCGGAGACGGCACAGACGAGCACCCACATCACGACTGCCGTGAGTCGAGTTCACGCTCGTGTTTCGCCCGTCCCAGAGCGTTTCAACCAAATTCGAGTCTCGTCTTGTGACTAAAATGAGTTTCTGAGTTTTGTTAAGATGAAATAATCAACTAATAGCTTTGAGTTTTGTTAAATTTAGTCTCAAAACCTATATTAAAGTCAATCTTCCTCTATTCACCTTCTATGCAGCACAAATAAAGCTGTGATTAAATATTAAATATCCCCATATTAGTGAGAGCAGGCAGAAACAAAGAGCCAACACCAGGGGCCAGAGGAGAAAAGGAGACCAGTGGGTTACCATGTACACCTTTTTAATAGCCTTTGATTATTATAATTCCCAAACACAGAGCCCTAAAACTATTGTGGCTTAGTCCTGTAGACCCTTTTAGTGTTGGTAAACAGTGGTGACGTAGGCTTGGTTGCTCACACATTTTGGCAACAGACGTATGGCAGAACTCAGCAGCTTGTCAAGCTCTGTGAAAGGATTATCGTCAAAAGATCGAGAATATTTCCTCAACAAGCGACTCTGACAAACTGTCTGACTGCCAGATCCTTTCACGATCAGTGAGTAAAACTTTCAAACTTTATTCCGCCGGTAGAATATCGATTCTGACAAACGCACACAGAACAACCAGACATTTTGGTGCTGGAAATGTTTTTATCTCCGTCGTCTTCTGTCCAAGTTCAGTCTGAATGAATTGGACTGAATGGGGAACAATGACACTTCTGTTGCCAAAATGCGCACGCAGCTTTTTTTTTATCACTTCTGATATTTTTTGTAAAACCAGGGCTGTGTAATTAAAGGGGTTCTGGGTGTCCACCCCCAGGAAAAATGTGCTAAGTCAGATTTGTTGCATTCCATCCTTTGTTTTATGGTACGTTCACACTGCAGCGTCCAAAAACGCCCCTATTTGGAGCCTTTGCATTTGAATTCAGACGTCCCCAACACGTGTCTTGGACGTCGTGCAAAAACGGGAGAAAAATACTTGACATGTGTCCAGGGCGTCCACTGTGGTCTGTGAGTGCCGTGTTTTCCCGGTCTAGAGAGTGACTTTAGTGTATTTGTTACATAAACACATCAGCAGAGCTCTGGCACATAAAATTGGTTCGAGTTCAGGAAGCACAACCAGAATTAATACATAAGACGCACCAAATTATAAAACGCACTGTCGATTTTTGAAGAAATTAAAGGATTTGAAGTGCGCCTTATAGTCTAAAAAGTACAGTATGTTTCGTATGTGTGGTGTTGTGTGTCTCCTCGCTCTGTGTCTCCTCTCTGTTTGGCTGTGTGTGTTGTGTTGTTGTGTATCTCCTGTCTAACGCGTACTCCTTGTGTGCGTGCCTCTGTGTGGTGTGCTGTTGTGCGTCTGTTGTGTAACGCGTACTCCTTGTGTGCGTCTGCCTCTGTGTGTTGTGTTGTTGTGCGTCTGTTGTGTAACGCGTACTCCTTGTGTGCCTGTGCCTCTGTGTGTTGTGTTGTTGTGCGTCTGTTGTGTAACGCGTACTCCTTGTGTGCCTGTGTCTCTGTGTGTTGTGTTGTTGTGTATCTCCTGTCTAACGCGTACTCCTTGTGTGCGTGCCTCTGTGTGGTGTGCTGTTGTGCGTCTGTTGTGTAACGCGTACTCCTTGTGTGCGTCTGCTCTCAGGCCCGCGCTCCAGTGAGGGGAACTGCCTGCAGAACAATGGCGGCTGTGCTCAGAAGTGTCAGATGGCCCGGGGCCTGGTCCAGTGCACCTGTCACACGGGCTACAGGCTCATGGAGGACGGCGGGAGCTGCCAGGGTAAACCTGTCTGCATCTGAGACACTCCTCTACAGACACCCACGCCTCTGTCGCCACACTCAAACTTCAAACTGGATTTCAGCGCTAAGGAACAGACTCAATCCTGTTTCTGACACTGCAGCGATGATTAAAAACACTCTTACGTTTGTGATTTTCAGCATTAAATCATCGTACTTTCTTTTATATTACCACGTGGTCTTATGATCTGTGTAAAGTACTGAAACTAGCAGGTGTTTATATTGAAAAAGTTGCAGAAATTAACCTTTCCCGAAGCTTTAGAATGATCTTGAGCCTTGACACTGGTTTTAGTATAAATTAGTAACTGATTTTCAACACATACAGGGTAAAACTGTTTACATAAGATCCACTGACTCATCCACACCACTAACACACACTGAACCTGGAAGAACAGGCCCGGTCATAAATTGTAGGACTATTATAACAGTCTGACACATTTACGATCGCCCCATTTATTAATAAGCTCCCTCCCCACTACAATAAATTGTACAACTTTATTATTCAGTGATAATTTAACTTGATAAAATTCTGTCTTGTATCTGGAACTTTAAACCACGATTCATTGTTGTACGTTAAATGAGTAGACGACATTTGGTACATTTTGTCACACAAGAGATGTTCGGCATTTTGAAGATTTGAAAAGGTTTTAGGGTTGGGCGGTATCCAAATTTTGATACCGTTAAACCTTTTCAGTGTTTTACCGAGGTATACGGCATTAGATTTATTCTGTAGCTGCACCTAAACCATTCCGAAACAGAAAAACGGCTTTATATTTGAAGATGAGGCACAAATTCTGATCAAACCAAACTTCACCAGTGCGTATCTCCCTCCATTTAATGATCTGGGACACGACGAGACAAGAAAAGCACAAAAAGTAAAAGGCGACAGTCCAGGGCGTGTGATATTTCCCACCGCAGCGTGTTGTATCTGACAGCTCTCGGCACTCGGAGAAGTTACCGTCTCCTCCGCGAAAGTCTGACTTCGCCCTCGAGCGGGAACTTTCTCACACACGATGCTTCAGTCAGGTTTTTTTCTTCTTCCTCGCTGCGTGTGGATGGAAATCTCCGAGTGTAACCACGTTTGAAGAGGAGAGAGAGCGGAGGGGAGGAAGTCGGCGCTGTTTCCCGTGGCCGAAGCGACTGTGGTGGGATCTCTGGCCTGACGCAGGGTCGTAGCTCCGTCAACGTTTGCCGTCTCTCCCCTGTCACTCAGCCTGAAGCCAAAACACTCCTAATATGCAGATTTGTTTAATGACGGGAATGAAACTGATACCGTTTCTACTTTTTGATTCCTCGGGATACCGTATTACCGTCCAACCCTATTTTCTATTGCATTTTTGCCTGCTACTCTATAGATATGTTACTGTGTTGCTTAGAATATTCCTCTGTATGGACTTAAACTTGTTTCCATAGAGTTAAAGCAGATACCACCAACAACAACCTGAGTTATAGATCAAATCTGCGGAAGGACACATACTTTTGCTACACCTGTAAGATGTAAAATGGTATAAATAAAGCAATAATTTAATAAACAGGAATGTAAAAGGTAAAATAACAAAAGTGGCGTAAAATGTGTATATAAAATCACCTGAAGTAAGAAACAAAATGTACAGATTTTTTACAAATAACGAGTTTTGTGTTAAAAACTGGTCACGTAAGCATAAAAAACAAGTGAAACAAACTAAGTCAAAGTCAAAGTCAAAGTGAACTTGTGTAACAAAACTACATAGGGGGATAGAAATTGCGATTTTACCAAAAACAAAAACAAACGCCACATGAACCTACAAACAGAATCGAGCGAGCAGCAGAAAAAACAGAGTTTCAAACCTGCATTTTGATTTGTTTTACACTATTTCCCAACCTTTATCCAGCCCAGTTTAGCTTTAGATCTATATTTAGTAGTGTGTCAGTGGGCTTGATGTGCCTGATTTGTTTAGTGGCCTGATGTTTTGTCGTTCTTCGGTTCATTCCAGTTCTTACAGCCTTTCCCCGTGTTGTTTCAGACGTGAATGAGTGTGCAGAGGAGGGCTACTGCAGTCAGGGCTGCACCAACACCGAGGGGGGCTTCCAGTGCTGGTGTGTGCAAGGCTACGAGCTCCGACCCGACAAACGCTCCTGCAAGGCCCTGGGTGAGTGCCATCAGCATTTGTATTCTTTTACTGCAAGCTTTTGTGCACCACATTGTAATAACTTCACTTTAAATAGCCTTAAGTTGCATTGTGTAACTTTTCTGGTGGAGGATCCATCCATTAAAATGCTTTTTTTTTTAACATGGAGATGTTATTT
This sequence comes from Odontamblyopus rebecca, assembly GCA_030686955.1. Lineage (NCBI taxonomy): Eukaryota > Metazoa > Chordata > Actinopteri > Gobiiformes > Gobiidae > Odontamblyopus > Odontamblyopus rebecca. The sequence continues at coordinate 36,972,632 of CM060655.1, forward strand.
CTTTGTCTAAAATGTTTCACTGTATGATAATAAACCTTTCTATCTTCATGGAGACCAAACTAGACCAAGTTACAGGTCAGATCTGTGGAGAGGCGACCCCGCTCACAGTCAGAACGCCTGTTTCTCTAGGTATTTTTGAGCTTTAAAACCACCTGTAATGGAATAAATCTAAGATAGAGCTGTTTAATGTCACACTGTGGAACATTCCAGACAGAGCAATGGAAAAGCATTGGAAAAAATCAATATCTAGTTAAACTAGGCAAGTCTAAACTATGGCCCGGGGCCCAAATGTGGCCCTCAGACCAACTGTTTTGGCCCTCAGGCTTCCAGGTGAATTGGCCCAAACTACTGCAAGTAGTATTTTTTAATAATAATAATAATACATGACATTTGTATAGCACTTTTCAAGATACTCAAAGATGCTTCACATGGAGAGACAAAGGCAAACAAAAAATAAGATTCAATTTAATTCAAGTTTATTTCTATAGCACATTTAAAACAACTTCAGCTGACCAAAGTGCTTCACATAAAGGATAACAAAGCCAAAAGAAACATATACATATATAACACAATGTGAGCACTATAATAAAATCAAGATAAACTGACTAGCTAGTATTAGATGCCAGAGAAAAGAGATAATTAATGGAAGGTGGTTTTAAAGAGATGGGTTTGTTTGTTTTTATTTAGATCCCCATTAGCTACTGAAAAACAGCAGCTATTCTACCTGGGGTCAGTGACAGGCTATAAATGCATTTTTACAAAAAGGAAAAAATAAAAACAGACAGGATGTGCACGTACACACATTCACACCAACATTAAAACCAAAACAGAGCAATACCAGACACCAACAATATCAAATCAAGAAAATCTAAATAAGAATAAAATAATAATAGCTCTATTTGCAAGCATTTATTTTCATATTTTAAGTACAAAAAGTCTTGTTCCATTCACAGATCAAGTGAAACTGACTAAAACAAACAGGTATTCTCTATATTTGAAAATTCTCCAAATGTCTAAATGAAAAAAAAATCAAATCAATCTCCAAAACTGTATTAAAAAGTGTTTTCTTCAGCCGCCCAGTGCACAATTTAGTTACAAAAACAAAAACAAAAACATGCTTTGCTCTGGGGAATCTTGTGCACTGGAAAATGCAATAAAGCTTTTCTGAATTGTGTTATTTTTTGTACAATGAGATGAAAATACAAACACTCCAGTCCATTGTCCATTGTCTAGTCTGTTGTCAGACATACTTTCCTCTAATAATGGAGCATTGTGTAAAGAGCTAATGCATTTTCATCACTAAAAAGGTTTGTAATTGTGAAATGAGGTAAGAGTTGCCAGTGTCGACTTTCCGCTGGGCCGAATCCTCCAAATCCTGGATAAATGAAGAGACGCTTCACACCGAGGTTTGGGACAATTAATCAAACTCTAATCAAATCGAGGTCCAGAGGTTTCACATGATCAGCTTGGCTCTTGATAATGGAGAATGGAGAAGTCTACGGCCAGTTCTGTTCGTAAAAACATGGGGTTTGGAGCAGAGGTGCAGATTTTTTAATGAACCTACAGTCGTACCATACTCCCTACAACTGTGCAACAAATCACTCTTATGTAACAGATAATACTCCCTACAACTGTGCAACAAATCACTCTTATGTAACAGATAATACTCCCTACAACTGTACAAGAACTCAGCTCTATGTAACAGATAATACTCCCTACAACTGTGCAACAAATCACTCTTATGTAACAGATAATACTCCCTACAACTGTGCAACAAATCACTCTTATGTAACAGATAATACTCCCTACAACTGTGCAACAAATCACTCTTATGTAACAGATAATACTCCCTACAACTGTACAAGAACTCAGCTCTATGTAACAGATAATACTCCCTACAACTGCACAAGAACTCACTCTTATGTAACAGATAATACTCCCTACAACTGTACAAGAACTCACTCTTATGTAACAGATAATACTCCCTACAACTGTGCAACAAATCACTCTTATGTAACAGATAATACTCCCTACAACTGTGCAACAAATCACTCTTATGTAACAGATAATACTCCCTACAACTGTGCAACAAATCACTCTTATGTAACAGATAATACTCCCTACAACTGTGCAAGAACTCAGCTTTATGTAACAGATAATACTCCCTACAACTGTGCAACAAATCACTCTTATGTAACAGATAATACTCCCTACAACTGTGCAACAAATCACTCTTATGTAACAGATAATACTCCCTACAACTGTACAAGAACTCGCCCTTATGTAACAGATAATACTCCCTACAACTGTACAAGAACTCCGCTTTATGTAACAGATAATACTCCCTACAACTGTACAAGAACTCCGCTTTATGTAACAGATAATACTCCCTACAACTGTACAAGAACTCAGCTTTATGTAACAGATAATACTCCCTACAACTGTACAAGAACTCGCCCTTATGTAACAGATAATACTCCCTACAACTGTACAAGAACTCAGCTTTATGTAACAGATAATACTCCCTACAACTGTACAAGAACTCAGCTTTATGTAACAGATAATACTCCCTACAACTGTACAAGAACTCAGCTTTATGTAACAGATAATACTCCCTACAACTGTACAAGAACTCACTTTTATGTAACAGATAATACTCCCTACAACTGTACAAGAACTCAGCTTTATGTAACAGATAATACTCCCTACAACTGTACAAGAACTCAGCTTTATGTAACAGATAATACTCCCTACAACTGTACAAGAACTCAGCTTTATGTAACAGATAATACTCCCTACAACTGTACAAGAACTCAGCTTTATGTAACAGATAATACTCCCTACAACTGTACAAGAACTCACTTTTATGTAACAGATAATACTCCCTACAACTGTACAAGAACTCAGCTTTATGTAACAGATAATACTCCCTACAACTGTACAAGAACTCAGCTTTATGTAACAGATAATACTCCCTACAACTGTACAAGAACTCACTTTTATGTAACAGATAATACTCCCTACAACTGTACAAGAACTCAGCTTTATGTAACAGATAATACTCCCTACAACTGTACAAGAACTCAGCTTTATGTAACAGATAATACTCCCTACAACTGTACAAGAACTCAGTTTCATGTAACAGATAATACTCCCTACAACTGTATTCCAATTCACACTTATGTAACAGATAATGTTCCTGTACAAAACCTTTATGCTTAATGTTATACTGTGGAACAGAGCAATAATACCTCCACCAAAGTGCACCATCAGTTTTTTTGTAGTGCAACAAGTTCATGGGTCAAGTGAAATATAGATATTATCAGATTAAACATTTATGAATTTACAACAACAACAATAACAAAAATTGCTCATTTTTTGCAAAGAAAAAGTACCCAAAATATACTGATCCAGCTTTCACTTATTGAACGATGAATACAGTAATTATCACGACAGGCCTCGACAGGAAAACAAGGAAAATCTGATCCGGTGACATGTTAGAGGTGGAGGGTCCGTCACTCATGTCATTGCTTTGTCTAGAATGTTCCACGGTAGAAATTAAAGTTATTTACCTCCAGGGAAACAACTACAGGCTACATTACGGGTCGGATCTGTGGAGAGTCAGCCCTGTTCACAGAGAGAATGACTGTGATTTTGAGCAACAGAGACGCCCATAAAGAATAAAAGCTGGATAAAAGTGAAACATTCCAGGCAAATCAACATCATCTCCATGGATCCAAAAGTTGCATAATGCACCTTTTTGGTTGTTGTATATAGACAACGTTAAGGCAAATACGGCTTTTAAAATAACTCTTTCATTTTAGTCTCACACTAGTTCTGTTCTCACGCTAGTTTGCTCTGTTTTGTATAATTTTACTCGTTAAAACCTGCACCGGCGTGAACCATCCAAGAACGCAAGAGTTCCCACATAAAATGAAGCTGTTTCAATAACACTGCAGAAATCAGATAAAGATCAGACTTTTTGCGTGTACGTAAACATTGAGTAACTCTCCTGATTCTAACTCAAGCTGTGTCTTGTTTTTGCACATGAGAAAGTAAGATTAAACGCCCCAAATGACACTGTTTTCTGATCTGCTCTAATGTTGTCTCAGCCTAAATATGCAGGATTTGTGTGTTAAACATGAACGAAACCAAACACAACTCTAAGTATGTGTAGTAAAAACATTCTAACATGACTTAAAGGGATAGTTTGGGTTTTTCGGGTTCGGGTGAGTCGAGTTCTTCCCCGGTTTTCGGTGCTGACGAAAGTGTCCGGCGAGTTGGCTGGAGTCACGAAAATAAAGCGTTTTTTTTTTCCTCAAAACAATATGTGTCCAAAAGAGCGACACGTTTACATCACAAAACGGTGAACCACGAAAAAGTCAGACCTCATAATCACTTGGTACTATTTTCTCTCCGGTCGTATCACTCCGCGCCTGTTTCACTGTGTTTCCTGCTTGGAAAGTTCACGACGACATGTGTGACTACGACACCGACGATGAGGACGTGGCCTTTAGCACAGAGTCAAGGGGAGATCTTTATGAACCCGAATATACTGATGCCCAAATTCAGCAGATGGAGTCAGAACAGCAGAGAGAGAAACAGGAGGGACAGAGTGGGACAAGATGAAGAACCTGGAGTTTTGTTGTTCCAGCCTGGAGAATCACAAGTCTGCACCATTTTATATATATTCTTATAAAAGCTTATATACTTATTGCTGTAGCTCTCACATTAGCTCTTTCGCGTCGCCCGGTCATCGCTCTGAGCACGTAAACACTGCAGAACTACTGAAAAAAGTGTCGGATTCGTGCGCGGCTTCACCTGGCGGCAGCGCGGAGTGATATGAGCAGAGAGAAAATAGTACCAAGCGATTATGAGGTCTGACTTTTTCACGGTTTACATTTTGTGACGCAAATGTCTCACTGTTTTGAACACATATTGTTTTGAGAAGAAAAACACTTTATTTTCGTGACTCCAACCAACTTTGCCGGACACTTTCGTCAGCACTGAAACCGGGGAAGAACTCGTCTCACCGGACTCTGTCGGGAGGTAAGTCGGTGTTGATGCACTGCTGACGGGGACGTACAGATTCATGTCAAAAAACAAAAAACTATCAAAAACAAAAAACTATCACTTTAAAGCAATTTTGCGTAGTATAGGACCTTCAAAATCCATATTAAACTGTTTCATTAAGAACCGAAAATGTAATAAAATCAAAAGTAGTCAATGACCAGTTCATGGACAAAAAATATTCATTATTTTTAGCCCTATCGCCCAGTCCTACTTCAAACTAAACCGCGAGCAGATGAATTACTGCGATGACGCCACTGGTGAAAAGCCAAAAAGAGAAGAATCCACCTAAGACCAGGGGTGACTCATTTGGCAGTGCAGCTTTGACCAGCGTTCATTAGAAATACAGCTCTCTCATTGATTCCCGTTATCACCGCAGTGAGTCACTCGTACGGGGCAAACATGGCGTCATACTCCAGGGCCTGGTCACGTGATCGCAAATAAAACCAGGTTAAGCACTGGACAAATTGGTGTTTAAAATTAGAACGGCTCCACGGACGACCTGAAACTCAAGACCACAAGGGCCGAGCGATGTTAAAAGCGGACATTTTATGATATCTTAAAAGTGCAGTGGGTAACTTTTCGTGGATATGTCATTTCTCTGCTTCAGATGTTCCACAGTGTGACATTAAACAGCTCTGCTATACATTTAGTTAATCACAGGTGGTTTTATAGCTCAAAAATACTTAGAAAAACAAGTATCTTGACTGTGAGCGGGGTCGCCTCTCCACAGATCTGACCTGGAACTTGGTCTTGGTTTGGTCTCCATGAAGATAGAAAGGTTTAATTAATCTCCATGGAGAAAAGCAGGTGGCAGATACTACTAAGGATGTAACAGTAACTGAAATATGGTGATATCGTGTGGTCAATAATATCGTGGACCATCACAATATATCGAATCCCAAGTCTCTTTGCTTAAATGAATAGTTCTAATGCAGAAATTGTTTAAAAAAACAGAGGGAACTACAGAGACCATGATCCTTTGCTCCGTTTCAGTGCAGACGACGTGAAGAAATAACTGTTCTAAGCACTTTTACATCTTCATTCTTTGGATTAAGTCTTGTGAAGCATTTTTAGAGGAAAAAGGAGCAGATTCACCACAAAATATTGCAATAAATATCGTACAGTGAGATGTTTATGGTGAAAATATCGTACAGAGAGATTTGGATTTCGTTCCATCCCTAATGACAATAAATTTTGTACCAAATGACTGGTCAAAGCGTTTTATAATGTCAGTCTTGTTATTATGTAGAATATCGTAATATCGTGAGCTTTCCCACGATATCGCAATAAATATCGCACCGTGACGATATCGTATTGTGAGACTTGGATATCGTTACAACCCTAAATACTACACAGTGCACCTTTAACTTTCTTTCACTGTCACTTCACATCTATATAATCTCATATATAGAATTAATTAGTAAAAAAAAATTAAAATCGTGGCAAATTTAAGGATTTGAATATATTTGTTTTGTTTTTTTGTTACATAATTCCATATATATTACTTCATATAGTCACATATTTAAAAAAAACATGAACGAGATGGCGGGTTTCTATGGTAACGCCTCATCCCGAGCTCTATAGGTTCTTATATTATTGACTTTTCTAAATCTTCAGTCTTAAGTGTTGAGCTTTCCATATTGTTATTGTCCAAAAACAACCGAAAAAAAAAAAAAGAAACCTCTGCTAAGATTTCTCCTTTCCAAATCAAACCGTCAGACAAAATTAGATGAATAGTATTGTAAATCCTACAAAAACACATACAAATGAACAGGTCCAGATCGCCGCTCGGTTCATGCCAAGTTAAACGCACGTTTTGATTGAGACGGCGAGTTTAAGTGAGTGAGAAAAGTTCAAATGTAAAAGTAAAAGTGTCCAGGAGTTTTACACAAAGGGCCAAAATAAAGATTCATATGTTATTTTCAAATTACCGCACCACTTTTCACGGATTATGTAAAAACATTAAGTAACCGCAGTAAACGAGCAGGTCTAATAGAGGCAAACCTTTAGTCAAAACATTAGCGGAGGTCCTTATATTTGCCCTGTCTGTGGCTGAATCCTTTTCTTTTGCACTACTGGGATGTTTTTTGGTTATTTTGGGGGGGAATATGGTCAGATTTAAAGGTGCATTGTGTAACTTTTCAGGTGGTGTCAGAGTTCCAGGTCAGATCTGTGGAGAGGCGACCCCGTTCACAGTCAGAATGTGTTTTTTTTCTAGGTATTTTTGAGCGATAAATCCACCTGTAATTGAATAAATGTGAAGTAGAGCTGTTTAATGTCACACTGTGGAACATTTCAGGCAGAGCAGTTACATCTCCATAGAAACAAAAACCAAAAAGTGTTTAATTCATGCTTTTTTTTTTAACAATAATGTAAATTTAGGAGCGTTTTTGTCCTTTTTGCTTTTGTTTTTTGTGTCAGTGGCATAAATTAGGTTCAGTATTATCGTTTATCATATATATATTTACTTGTACTTTACTACTACTACTACTACTTTATGACTTAACTTGCAGTATATCGTACTTCAAAACGTGTTATTATTATCTGTCCCAAAGCCGTAAAATTACCCAAATTACCCGTTTAGATGTTTAACCCTAATCCTAACCCCAGTAGTGGATGAATTATTCAATTTTGATACTTAAGTAAAAGTGCAGATACCAGAGCACAGAAATGCTCAAGTACAAGTAAAAGTATCACATGAAAAATCTACTTCAGTAAAAGCATGAAAGTACTTGTTTAAGAGTAAAAAGTAAAAGTATTTCATGCAGGTTTTGAGGTCTGATGAAGCTTCAGTCGTAGTGGTTTTGATTAAGTTTTTTGCTCAAATCTCGATCAAAATCACGACAACTGAAGCTTTATCAGACCAGACTTTAGCAGTGAGAAATACTTTTAATTTGGTTGAACAGAAACAATTGAATCTGTTTTTTGCCGTTTTTTCTATCAGTTTTTACGTCTGTATCACTCAAACTGCAGAGTTGTTAAAGTTAAACCTCGCTTAGGGCCTCCAATTTGCCAACTCTGCACTGGTTGCAAATTTGTTCCAACTAGAATCAAGTGCTCGCCAAAGGTTCGTAGGAAGGTTCTGCATCTGCACTAAGCGTCATTCGGGGGAATGCAGCCGCTGTCTCGGCTCATATCTTGATCCAAAACAGTTTGTTGTGTATTTGTGACAGTCTTTGTTAAGGAGTTAAATAAATAAACATTTTAATACAGGTTTTATACAGCGTTTTTCCAGCTTCAAGCCACTCAAATCGCTTTTACAACAAGGAACCATTCACTCATTCACAAACACATTCATACACCAGTGTACGCAGACACTGGGGGCACTGGAGGTGGGTTAAGTGTCTTGCCCAAGGACACAATGTAGTATTCATCTGTGGGAGCTGCAATTGCGCCGCCAACCTGTGAGAAAGTACAGATACCCGCTCTCAAATGCAACGTAGAGATTCCTAAAACTACTGCTTGTACGTTATTACCTTCCACCAGTTCCTAACCCTAACCTTAACCTGACTGTGAAAAGATTTATTGATAAAAATGAACCAATTCTTGCAAAAACAGAAGCTGAGGAGTCTGGATCAGATCTAAACCGGGGTGAGTCCCGGGCCGAGGTAGACCAGGTCAGATGGAGATGAATGGACAGAGTGAGTGGAGCTGTGGCGGCTGTGGTTGTTAAAAGTTTCAGATTGACGATGACTTCAGGTGCTTTCACAGCTGCTCGTATTGAACCAGGGCAGGGGCCGACTTCCTGGTTTTGGGCCCAACTCGAACATGGAGAAAGAAAGTTAAATGGAGCGTGGGCCGGGGCAAAGAGAGGGCATTTGTGGCAGTGGAAATGTCGTACAGTGAAATGAACATTGTAAAGGTTTATAGCAAAACTTATACATCTGGTTTTCCTAGAATGGACGGCAGTGGAAATTAGGATTGGGGATTGGAAAAATTTAGATTACCAGATGCTGCTTTAGTTTTCAATCTCGTCGAAATGTGGTAAAATTTGTCTGTGAATGTCTCGGTTAATGTTTGCACACGGGAATGGACTGTAAAACAAGCTACAGACTTTGAAGTTAAGTTTCTGTATTTTATCAGATCTTAAAGCAGCTTTGTGAACATCTGGTATATTGTCTATAGCAGGAGTCTCTAATTATATTTCCCTGAAGGCCAAAACTTTTCCCCTTAGTCCACAAAATATCTAACAGTAGACAGTGTTTTATTTACCAAAATGCATGGGTAAAGATGGTCAAAAGCCTAAAACATGCATTTATTATCTGTATCGTGTGTGTGTGTTTGTTTTAAAAGTGTTTTAAATACAACAAACAAATATAAAAAGAATTTCCTTTTCACGGACATATGTCACAGAGACGCTTTACAGAGCATTATTTACAGAGCATTATTTACAGAGCATTATTTACAGAGCATTATTTACAGAGCATTATTTACAGAACATTATTTACAGAGCATTATTTACAGAGCATTATTTACAGAGCATTATTTACAGAGCATTATTTACAGAGCATTATTTACAGAGCATTATTTACAGAGCATTATTTACAGAGCATTCTTCATTCACTCCAAACTCGGTGGTGTAAACTACTGTTGTAGCCACAGCTGCCCTGGGACAGACTGACAGAAGCGCGATTGCCAATCCAATCAGCGCCATCGGTCCCTCCGACCACCACCATCACTCGCACACCACTTTCATACTAGGCAATGTGGGTGGGACACAATTACAACAGTTTTTGCCACTGGCGCCCCCTGTAGCACCTGTTTTGCCCAGTGGTCTCACATCCAAGTACTGACCAGGCCCTGCTGAGCTCCTGAGAGTGCAACGCTGTCTGAGGACTGTATGACAAGAGAGGGATGGATATATATATATATATATATATATACAATAATATGCTCTCGTGGTCATATGATTGTATATATACACCTAAAGTTGGCGAGAGTGTCTGATCGTGAACAATGTCACTAACTAATGTATCTGAACTGACACATTTAAATTGAGGTTGGGGTCTCACGGGCCAAACCAGATCCAGTCGGGGTCCAGAGTTGGCCCACGGGCCGCCTACTGGAGACCCGGGGTCTATAGCATATCTTTAAAATGTTGTATATAATATATTACCCAGCTCAAGTAACACTGGCTGCGTATACACAGGTAAAAATTGTCGTTATTAAGTGGTATCCAATAAGGTACCAATGATTTTCATAACTTACTGTGTCACATCAGATTTTCAGTAAATCATTAAAGGTGCATTATGTCACTTTTTGGTTAGGAGTTCCTCAACTGCTTGTTTATATGGATATGTCATTACTCCACAATATGACATTTAACAGTTTTACCTTACATTTATTCAATTACCAGTGGTTTTATACCTAGAAAAACAGGTTCTGACTGTGAGCGGGGTCACCTCTCCACAGATCTGACCTGTAACTTGGCCTGGTTTGGTCTCCATGAGTGCAGAAAAGTGTCATACTGTGAAACATCCCAGACAAAGCAAAAACTTCTTCATGTAGAAAACATATGACAAGGCCTCCAGCAGAAAAGTTACAGTAGTTTAAATCCGATAATGATCAAACTAACCTTTAATTCTGAAGTAATTTTCCACCTCCTCCCTCAGGTCCAGAGCCGGTGCTGCTGTTCGCGAATCGTATCGACATCCGTCAGGTGCTGCCCCACCGCTCGGAGTACACGCTGCTCCTGAACAACCTGGAGAACGCCATCGCCCTGGACTTCCACCACAGCCGGGAGCTCGTCTTCTGGTCCGACGTGACCCTGGACCGGATCATGAAGGCCAACCTCAACGGGTCCAACGTGGAGGAGGTGGTGTCGACGGGACTCGAGAGCCCAGGTGAGGGAGACTGGAGGCTGGAGGGTTCAGTTTCAGCTTTTTTTTTTGCATCTGGCAGATAATTTTCGATTCTAATTGCAGTAGTAACAGTGGGTGAGCTTATACATTCTTTAAATCAAACTTCGAGATGTGTCACCCCAATAATTACGGCCTTTAAGCTGTTTTATTATGATAGCGCTCTGAAGGGGGAGTGACTTAGCAAAGGGAGGAGACACTCAGAACCTCCGAAACTAAACTGAACCTTATTAAACATGTTAATAGGTTGTTTTAGGCGAATATAGTATTTTTAAAACTACAATTTAACAAAAAGTAAAAACTGTAATAGCTCCTCTTTAAGAACTTGCTAATCCTGAATCTTTCTTAATGATTAAACTATTTGTTAATTATGATGTTTTTTCAGAACACCACCCAAAAATCATTCATACATTCAATAAAAAGCCAGAATCCTTGGCTATCAATTGCAAGAGAATTATATTTCTATATTCCACGCTAAGAAATGAAGCAAAAAGTGAAGCATTTTGACTTAAAACATTATTATAACTTTTTTTTTTTAAATCGTGCTATAATGTATAATAGATTCAAAGCCAACTGACTAGTAAATATTCATTCATTCATTTTATGGTATTTATTCCTCTCCTGAAAATGCACAGTTGCACAGTGATTCATTCTCAGACACAGTATGTACATGCAGTAAAAGGCCTTTCTCTATGATATTTGTTATAATGCTCCCGTATCTGCAGGTGGTCTGGCCATAGACTGGATCCACGATAAACTCTACTGGACCGACTCTGGGACGTCCCGGATCGAAGTGGCAAATCTGGACGGGACTCACCGGAAAGTTCTGCTGTGGCAAAACATGGAGAAGCCCAGAGCCATCGCACTGCACCCAATAGAGGGGTAAGGGTTTAAATTCAGATTACGGATGCCGAAGATTTTTTAAAAACATGACCGACTACTGTATTTTAACACAGTATCCACAAGGTACATTTGACATCGGTGCACAGCAACGAGACCTTGCACCAAGCGCGATTACTTAGGGTTCCATTTAACCCACAGTCAAAAATTTTTGACCGGCTGACAGTGATTTGGTCAAACACCGGTCACAGGGTTATCGGTTAACATCGCTAATTCAAATGTATTAAAAACAACTACAGCTTAATTAGTCCCGATAAAGCATGAACGAAGACTTAATTCACAATGGTAAAAGTAAGAATTAGTCAGGTTTAGTAACTACTTAATTGAAGTAGTGTAAGAATATAAGCGTTGCCTGGACTAAGGTATCAGTCTCGCTTAATTCGCCTAATAATCCGGGGCGCCTTATGTATGAAAATAAACCCGTTCATTGATATTGCTCCTTATAGTCCGAAAAATGCACCAAAACGAAACAAAACCACACACTACGACTTCACAAACCTGATGCGATGTGCAGTAGTTTTATTGGGGGGATGCACGGTGATTGTGTTGTGGTGGCGCTCTGAAGGGGGAGTGACTTAGCAAAGGGAGGAGGGGCTCAGAGTGTCAGAAACTAAACTGAAACTTATTAAACACGTCAATATGTTGTTTTCAGTAAATAACTCATTTTCAAAACTATAATAAAAAATGTAAACTATAATAGCCTCTTTAAGAATTTGCTAATCCTTCATTTTTCTTAATAAATAAACTATTGAATAATTATGAAGTGTTTGAGTCCATGAGTCTTTGTTCATGTTTTACTGAGGCTGTTAAAAGTCTAGTTTTTGGAAAGTGTTAAGTGCAAAAAAAGTCCATTAAATCTGCATCGCTCTACACTAGTGGGCTGTTGTTGTGTCTTTATTTTTCTGTAAACTGTTCCAAAGTCGCTGTCCTACTTTATGTGGAGCCTAAACAGGATTTGAGCTGATGGCCACAGGCGTTCATCTGGCAGAACGGGATTTTTTTTAAAACAGTTTTGAGCCGTGAGTTTTAGGCCTGAGCCCCAGAGAAAAGCTCGACTTATGTAGTTTATGAGGGCGGTCACCTAGAGGAGGAAAATACAGTTAAAGCTCCCGTCAAGGGCAGCGAAAACGGTGTCAAACGCTCGGAGATTACATTAAAATACAACATAAAGCTAAAAATAGGAAGAAATCTGTGTTTTTACGACGTAAGTCACAGCTGAACAGATTCAAACTCATTTAATAAGCAACTTGTATTTTAATATCCACTTGTATTCGTGCATCTTCACTGACTTAGAGGTGCACTGTATAATTTTTCTGATGGGTCTGCCACCTTTTTGTGTCCACGAAGGTGATACAGCTTTGCCTTAAAATATTCCACAATGCACCCTTAAACGTATCTTCTCTAGGGCCGCCACACACTACTTTTTTTTAGAATTTGCCCAATTTTTGGCTGTGATTTCTTCTCCCGGAGTTTCTGGAGGTGTGATCCTTGTGTGTGGAGTCACTGTTAGATCGTCACCACCAAACATCCGAAACGTTACAGAAACAGCCGATAAAACAGAGCGTCAGGGGCAGAGGAGCGACGGACACAGAGACGCAACAAACAAACTCAGGAAATAGTAAAAATAAAGACTTTATTACTCGCCTCTCGTAAAGTGGTAAATTTAAAGTGCAGCGTCTGATCCACATTATTCATAGAAATTGTCCTCTGCAAATAATGACATCCAGTCCACAAAACCGCGCTGTTAATCAAGTTTGAGCCGTTCTTTGGAAGTAAAAAGGCGAGATAATTCCTCTTGTGTGTTTGTTTACATCCACACAGCGCATGGATCGAATGAAGCTGCAGATCGGCGACAGTGATTCTACTTCCTGTGGACTTTATCGTCTCTTTTAGGCTTTAAAAATCCTGTATCTGAAGTATTGCTCCACATTTCACAAATAATAACACAGTTTTGACTTGTGTCTAAAGTAGAAGTGCAGAGTCTGATCTTTGAACACTTCAGAGTCTCAGAGCGAGTGGTTTTACTGTAGACAGGAAACAGCTGACGCCATCGCGCTCACAACTTTATATCCCGTGGTCCGCACACAGATCCTGCTGCAGTGTTTACGATCAGAGATTTTTAGTCTCATAAGATTCTCCTTTTGTCTGTGGCTGCGCTTTTTGTTGCACATTTAAAAATCATCTAAGGCCGAAAAATCCTGTATAGTTGCGGCCTTTAAACATGCATTCTTGGTAGGATCTAACTCGCCTCTCCACAGATCTGAGATGTAACTTGTCCTGGTGGCATTGTCTGGTTGCCTGTAAGGAGATAGATACTAATGTGTAATGTTTTAGTAGAGAACATTCCAGGCAAAACGACAAAACTAAACCGTCTTTTCTTTCTCTCTATTGGGACAAGCACGAGAAAAGTTACGTTTAACTTCACCGTGGCTAAAGGAAGGGCATCTGTACTTCAACAGAAACGGTCAAATCACAATAAAAGCAGTGGTTACATTAAGAAATAACAGAAAACTCAGACTTTCTAAAATGTTTTCTTCTGTTAATCCTTCATGTGACTGATGGATCCAGCAGACAGACGGCATATTTGACATCCTGACCAAAAATCGCTTAAACCAGATCCAGTACTCGCTCTTTTTGAAGTCGCCAACTGCTGAACTATGAAGCCTTCAGATCAGTTTGGTACGTTTTGCGATGCAGATTAATCTCGTGTCTCATCGATCTGAATGAAAGACGTTACGAAACATCAAGAGTTAGAAAAAAGCGAAAAACTCAAGAGGAATCTGAGAACATTTTCTTCTACTTGGCAGCAATTTATAGATTTCTACAACGTCGCAAATGTGTAAAGAATGAGCTGGAATAATATAGCGAGAATCCTTTTGTTGTTCACCGTCCTCTTTTTTGTTTTGTTTTGTTTTATTTAATAATCAGTGTTATATTATATAATCTATACAGGTTCAAGGTTCTTTATTTGTCATTCAAGGATGCAAAAGAAACATGACAGAACAAAATGTGTTCCTCGAGGCCCAGTGACCAAGAGATAAAAACAATAAATAAGCAATATTAAAAGTGCATGAACAGCATTTAGCAGTTTCAACAGACAAGTACAAGTTAAACGTGTGCTTGATTTATGGAAAAAGAAAATTTAAAAGAAATAAACGAAGCAGCTAAAGACAATATTTATTTATTTAGAACAGTAGTAGCATAATCGTCTGTGTCCCTCTCCTCTCTTCAGTAAAATCTACTGGACGGACTGGGGGAACACTCCTCGTATCGAGTATTCGAACATGGACGGCTCGAACCGCCGAGTGATCGCAGACACTCACCTGTTCTGGCCAAACGGACTCACCATCGACTACGCCAGCCACCGCATCTACTGGGTCGACGCCAAGCACCACGTCATCGAGAGGTCCGACCTGGACGGGCGCAACCGCAAAGCCGTCATCAGCCAAGGTACTGGAGGAGAAGGAAAGGAACTATACAAGTGTAGGGATTATAGAAGTACAGGGAAGATATGGGGTGGGAGAAGATATCGTGGCGTAAGATCTTGTGAGATTAAATTGCCGTCGGGTAGTGCACTTTTGGAAAATGGTCTTGTGAGAGTTTTTCCCATGTGGTTATATTTGGGTTGGACAGAAAAAGGGTGAGTTTTTTTTTAAAAGACGGCAAAAGTATGAACTAATGAATCTAAATTACCTGCGTGAAGTTAGCACTATGAAACGCAAACCTACACAAAAACTGTCAATCATTTGTGCCTCGTTTGTGCTGCAAAAAGTTTTGTTTGTGCTACTTTAGTTTTTGAGAAATTATCAATTCTTTTGTAGGTCTAACTGGGGTCATCCAGCCCCCCAGGAAGCTTAAAAATGCACTAAAATCCCCAAAATGGTGTCAATTGTTTGTGCTGTAAAAAGCTTTGGTTGTGCGATTCTGGTTTTTAAGATATTTGCAGTTTTATTTTCAGCTGATGACGTCATCCAGCCCCTCAAAATGTCAAGTAGCCTCCAAACAGGCAGAAAATTTTACAAAACGTTTCTATTTAGTCTGTGCTGTTTTGTGCTGTGACAGTTTTCATTTGTGTGAGTTTATTTCTAAAATTATTCATTATTAGTTCTGCTGTAATTATATGATGTTGTTTCTGCTCAGCTGACGGCGGCAAAACTCCACAAAACTAGTGAAGAGAAATGATCTCAGGCTGTGGAAAAGTCTGTAACAGTCTTTAGTCATTTGCTTTTGATTCATATTTTAGATAATAATACAAGCTTCCTCAGGGACTGGCTGATCCTAATTAGACCTATAAAAAAAATCATTTGTTTCTCAAAAACTAAAGCAGGACAAACAAAACTTTTTGCAGCACAAAACAGCACAAACGAAGCACAAACTATTGATCATTTTTGTGTAGGTTTGCGTTTGATGGGGCCGACTTCACGGCGGTATCAAGACTGTAGAATTTATGTATTATAAATTATGTCAAAATCTTGCCTTCTTGTTCTTGGGACCCAATCTTGTGTCTCTTCTCGACTCGTAGGAATTGTTTCGTACCAACCCTGAAAATACAGGTCTAATACAATAATTACAATTAATTAATTTGTTAGTAATGAATAATGTGTAATGTTTACTTTATATGGGCCTCTCAGCCACTGTCATCATTTTTTACGCGTCTAAACACAAGTTTAATTTATTATTTTTAAAAAATAGAGACAAGTCAGAAACCATGTGACTTAGTTGGATCTAGAAACTTCTTCAAGGCTTCAGAAAGACGAAGTGAATCTGCCCGAGTTCAAATGGACGTGATTGACAGGTGAAATAACCAATCAGGGACACGCATGGTCTGCACGCCAAGTTTATTTGTAAATATATATATAACTTTATTTAACCAGGGAAATCCCATTGAGATTAAAAACCTCTTTTTCAAGGGAGCCCTGCCCAAGAGGCAGCAAAAAGACAATTACAACACAATTAAAATTACATACAAATGAGTTAAAAACAGGTAGTAAAAAGACAATTACAACACAATTAAAATGACATACAGATTAGTTAAAACAGGTACAGTTTATGGAGGCTGTCTCAAGTGCTCTCAGTCTGGATTTAAAGCCATTCAATGAAATAAGTTCTGTTAATTTCCAGTCCTTTTGCAGCTTGTTCCATGTCGAGGGGGCAGAGAAGACAAGAGCCCTTTTTCCCAACTCTGTGCGAACAAACAGAACAGAGAGCAACAACTGATCATTCAAACGCAAACTATAAGAATCAACACTTCTCTGTGTGATTAAGTTACAGATGTAGGAGGGCAGTAGTCCAAGCATGGCCTTGTAGATAAAAGTGTAAAAGTGAGTCAATTTCCTAGTGGATAAAGACGGCCATCCTACTCGGGAATACAGTTCACAGTGGTGGGTCAAGGCCCTGCAATTAGTAACAAACCTCAAAGCAGCATGATACACAGAGTCAATCTTACTCAGACATTGAGCTGAAGCATTCATATACAGCAAGTCTCCATAGTCTAAAATGGATAAAAAAGTTGCAGTAACAAGGCACTTTTTAACCTTAAAAGAAAAACAAAATTTATTTCGGAATAAAAAACCCAATTTCAATTTGAGTTTCTTCACAAGATTCTCAATGTGGGGTTTAAAAGTCAGGGCATCATCAAGCAAGATACCAAGATGTAAAGCACAATTTGTACACGAAGAAGTGCTTCACAGAATAAGAAATACATTAAAATAACAATACAAACAAATCAAAACATAAACAATCATCATAAAATTAAAAAAGAGAGAGAGAGAGATTAAATTAGACAGAAGAGTGCGTAATGAGAAATGAAAACCTTCAATCAATCAACCAGTCAAACTTTATTCATAGAGCGCTTTTCATGCAAAAATGCAACACAAAGCACTTTACAGTGATTAAAAAAAGAACAATCCCACATTTCCCCTCCACCCCCCACAAAGCCAAACTAAACAGATGAGTCTAGAAATTATAATCCAACATAAAACTGAACTAAATAAATGAGTCTAACTGTGACATAGCGATCTTTATTTACTACTAACTGAAACAGAAACTATGAGATTACTACAATATCTTTCATAACTCTCTATACTAACTATAGTAACTATAACTAACTACAACAGAGAAAGAGGAAAATAGAGGAAGAACAACAAAAAGAACACATATAAACATTATGACAGGACATTAAATTATGCCAGGACATTGCAGCGGGAGGAGGAGTCAGGGAGGTGGAGATGGTCCAGTAGCAGAGTCCAGAGACAGACCCGCCCACCAGGCCGGGACGAAGCTGTGAGGGTTTTGGGGAAGTGGTCAGGCTCTGCTGCTGCTCTCAGGGCGGCTGAGACGGCCTCGTCCGGCGCTGGGGAGTCCAGAGATAAGATTGGGTTGTTTTGTTTCAGAGCAGCTACGTCGACTTTCCACAACACTGCTCTGTTTGTCCATCAGTCTCAAGGTCATTTCTATGCAGAACTCCAAGTTTCCTCCAGATTTTATCCAAAAAATTGCGATTTAGAGCCACCACGTCCAAGCGTGTCCATCAGACCCTGGCCCAGAGTCACAAAGTTCGAGTACTTGAAGCTCTGCCCCTCACTCCAATTTCCGAAAAGCTGCCTCAGTATTTGAATTTCCGGAAAATCAGGTCCAAACATAAACTCCAATGTGCAAAGTCCCGTAATCCTGGTTCTGAATAGACAGATCCTGTGTGTCCGAAGATCACGCAGGTTCGCCCGACCCTGCTTGTCTTGTTAAAGTGTTAATTTTGTTAAAAGACCAATTTATCAAATTCATAGTTAATTTAGTTTTGGAGAGTAAAGCGGAGAGAGTCGAGGAATAAGACACATTAGACAAGACGAGACATAGAAACAAAGCAGGAAAGATCAGGGGCAGGAGAGAAAAAGCGTCCACCCTCTCCAAGAGCCAGAAGAGAAAGTCGACCTTTTAGTCATCTGCAGCTAAACGGAACCATTTTGAGCCTGGATTTAAACAGGGAACTGAAAAACACGACAGACTTCTGCAGATTTACCGAGCGAATCACTAAACTCTGCGAATCTGAGGTGAGAGAAATGGGATTATACTGAAAATGATGTGTGACCAGTGAGCTGCTTCATTCCACATGCATCACGGAAATAAACACATCTGGTTTTATCGAGGCTCGAGGTGCGTGAGGGCGTCGGGGCCAGACTGATATCACTGTGTAATAAACAGGGATGGATCATTCTGGACTTAACAGGCAACAGGTTACGAGGAAATAACTTCTCCCCCTCAAGTCTTAATGGAAAAATGCAGGAAAATTGGTAACAGGAAGTCATCTGTTATCCCGTCAGCGCCATAATTGACATGTGACAAACTCATTCCCCTCTGTGTCAAATGGGAGCTCTGCCTTTTGACAGAATCGGGCGCCTGTGTGAGCCTTTCTGACGTTACCTCAGCTCTCCTCTTTGGGCGCTCACTCGACCCCTTTGTCCCCGGTGTTGTCAGAGCAAACAGAGGCCGGGAGCAGGACGGGCCAATTACAGGCTGATCCCCTCTGCACACATCATTACAAACTGCAGCTCGCGCTCTCAAAGTCACCGCCCGTCACCGTCAAAGGTTTACGTGCGAATTTATGGATAACAGGTTTTCTCAAAGTCAACATTGCACGGGCACAAAGCTTAAAGAGCGGGTATTAGGCTAAATCGACTTTTTGGAGCCGTGTTTTGACGTTTATTCCCTCGTCAAAAACATCTCCGAAGGGGTTTTCAGGTCATTTATGCATGTTTGAGCAATCTAGCGATCTCTCCTGGGTCCTATTCGTATCTTCCTTACAGTGAGTCAGTACGATTTTGTGCAATGCTTCACCCACAACGATCCTACATGACAATTTTCCATAAATACAGCACGATACAAAGCAATACACGCCAACTTCACAAACTTGATGCCGTGTAAAGTATTTTCATTCAGCGGGAGGCACATTGAAGGTGCTCTGAAGGTGGAGTGACTTAGCGTAGAGAGCAAAAGTGAAACTGAAACTTATTACATGCGTTGTTTTCAGAGAATATAACCATTTCTAAACAATAAGAGGTAACATGGTGATCTAAATTAGGGTTGGGCTGTATCCAAATTTTGATACCGTTAAACCTTCTCTGCATTTTATATATGTGGTATTACTGTGACTAATTAAGAATTATTCTGTAGCTGCAGCTAAACCTTTCAGAAACAGAAGAGCAGCTTTATATTTGAAGATGAGGCACAAGTTCTGATCAAACCAAACTTCACCAGCGCGAATCTCCCTCCATTTAATGATCTGGGACTCGCCAAGACGAGAAAAGTGCAGAAGAGGCAGATTCTGGGGTAAAAAGTAAAAGGCGACAGTCCAGGGCGTGTGATATTTCCCACTGCAGCATGTTGTATCTGCGCTTAAGTCTGACTTCGCCCTCGAGCGGGAACTTTCTCCTCTTCAGCGCCTCGTCCCCTCTCGACTCTCGGCTTCAATAAAACGTCTCCATCGCAAACTCTTCAGCTCAACATCACACATGAAGCGTCAGTCAGGTTTTTTTCTTCTTCCTCGCTGCGTGTGGAGGGAAATCTCCGAGCGTAACGACGTCTGAAGAGGAGAGAGAGCGGCTTTTTGTCTGTATCACTGACACATTTCAAAATAATATCTAAAACTAGAATAGAAGTCTTACATAGTTGTCTTAAATCGGCGCTATAGACGCTAAAGTTTGAGCGTCTCCGAACTTTCCAAACTTTTAAAACACAGTATTTTCCTGGTAAATGAATAAATTGTACATAGAAAACAAAAACTGAAGTCAAGAGAAGTTATATTTTTGTCAATATTGTTTCAAAATAATATATATTTAAGGCTAGAATAGAAGTTTTGCTTAGTTGACTTTGCAAACTGATACGATTTAAAACTTTGGGGCAGTTTTTATTTTTTAGAAAACCCAAATTATTATTTTTTTCTTTTTACAATATCAGCTTTTTGTTTAGCAGCTTCAGTAAATTAGACCAAAGCCTGTGATTCATATATATGACATTTTCACTAGACACTTTACACTAAAGTTTCGGCGTCTCCAAACTTTCACTTTTAAATCTTAGTATTTTCCAGCTAAATGAATAAGTCCTATATAGAAACATTATTGCTAGGAGCTACATTTTGGTCAGTATCACTCAAAGTTTCAAAATAATTGAAAACTGGAACACAGGTGTTGGATCGCTGACTTTGCAAACTGATAAGATTTAAAACTTTGAACTCGTTTTTATTTCTTGGAAGACCCAAATTATTCTTTTTACAATATTAGCTCTTTGTTTACCCGCTTCAGTAAACCAGATCAAAGCCCGAGATTCATATTAAATCAGCACTGGACACAAAGTTTGGGCGTATCTGAACTTTCCCCGTTAACACCTGGTATGTTCCTCATTAAACTGCAAGTCTGACCTGGAAAACACGTTCGAAAACTGTTAAAAGCGCCAAAACAAAAGGCAGTTTCTTGTAAAAATCTATAACTACATCAGAAGTGCGGTGTTTATGGCCCATTATGACCTTGGTGTTTGTCCAGATTTGTCCTTTTAAACCTGATATTTTGGCTTTGGCACGTCAGCTCCTCTGTAATGAATAGGCCTGTTGTTTTGAACCTCCATTAGTGTTTAATACCTGCATTTAACACAGCAGAAGGCGGCGCAGGTTTTTCCATACAATCAGCGCACAGTGAATGTACACGTCTTATGTAATACTATAGTGAAGTACATGGGCGGGGCTGAAAGGTGGTAAGACAAGATTGATGTACTTAAGGTCGCCACACACTACAGGAGAGTTTGTCTGAATTTGGCTGCAGTTTCCCCGGGCTCAGGGAGGCGTGACCAGACTTTTTGTCTTCGTGTGCGATTTTGAAGCCGCTGCTCCTCATGTGTTTGTGTCAGTGTCAGATCAGAACCACCAAACATCCGCAACGCGACGGTAACAGCCGATAAAACAGAGCGTCAGGGGCAGAGGAGAAATGGACACAGAAACGCGACAAACAAACTCGGGAAATAGCGAAAATAACGACTTTATTCCACCACCTCTCGTAAAGTGGTAAATTTAAAGTGCAGCATCTCAGCCACGTTATCCATAGAAACTGTCCTCTGCAAATAAACCACACTATTAATCCAGTTTGTGGTGTTCTTTGAAAGTAAAAACACAGTGTTTCCTCGTGTTTGTTTACATCCACACAGATGGAGGTGAAGCTGCAGATTAGTGATCGAGACTCTACCTCCTGTGGACTTTATCTCCAATCTTTTATGCTTTAAAAATCCTGTATCTGAAATGTCGCACATTTCACAAATAATAATAACACAGTTTTGACTTGTGTCTAAACTAGAAGTGCAGAGCTCTGATCTTTGAACACTTCAGAGTCTCAGAGCGACTGGTTTTACTGTAGACAGGAAACAGCTGACGGCATCACAGCCTCACAGCTTTATATCCTGTGGTCTGCAGACAGATCCCACTGCAGACTTTGTGATCAGAGATTTTAGGTCTCATAAGTTTCTCCTCATGTCTGTGGTCTGTGCACTTTGTCGCACATTTAAAAATCATATAAGACCGAAAAAACCTGTAGTGTGTAGCGGCCTTTAAATGGAAACTTCCTCATCCCCCTTCACATGTCCACTGAGTTAATCAAGTCATTATTATTATTATTATTATTGTTATTATTATTATTATTATTATTATTATTATTATTATTATTATTATTATTATTATTATTATTATTATTATTATTATTATTATTATTATATTGTCCTTTTGTACTACTGTCGTACCTGTAATCGCACTATCCAATACAAATCACGCTGTTTCTCCGTTTGTCCGGTGATGTGCAAATGTTCAGTAAACAAAGTTGGGAAAAAAAAAGAAATGTCAAACAAAGTGAACGAAAAGCATCATTTCCAAAAACCAAATCACAACATTTGAAACTGTTTCCTGTCGCCCCTCAGGCCTGCCTCACCCGTTCGCCATCACCGTGTTCGAGGACAGCCTGTACTGGACCGACTGGCACACCAAGAGCATCAACAGCGCCAACAAATTCACCGGCAAGAACCAGGAAGTGATCCGCAACAAGCTGCACTTCCCCATGGACATCCATACGCTGCACCCCCAGAGGCAGCCCGCAGGTGAGAGCGCACGCACATTTTTACACCACAGTTTGACAGGTGCTGGATTTTAAAGGAGCTGTGCTTGATTTTTACGGTTTTAAAAATGTGACAAAATGAACTAGATAATTTCAGACAGTTTGCAGTGGTCCAAAAATCCTCTCTTACCTTATGCATTCAGAGCATCCTCATTTATTTATTTATTTATGTTTATTAAGGACATCACAATTGCATTAGACAAGCCAGATCCATTGCTTTGAGTGTTTTATCACAAGAGACAGTTTTCAGTACGTGTCCATATAAAAAATACATCAATCAATCAATCAATCAGACGTTATTTATAGAGCACTTTTCATACAAAAATGCGACACAAAGCGCTTATATATAAATAAATATAAAATACGTGCAGAAAAACAGACACATAAGTTACGCACAGATAAGATATATACAGTAGTTTTTCAGTGAGTGCAGTTATTGTGATTATTCACAGACGTGAGTTCATAAGCACTTTTCACAACTCTCACAGACCAAAGCAGTAAACCTAACAACTAGCATGCTATAACACGCACTTCCTGATTGTGAGCCAATACAATCGTCAAAGGTCTCACAATAATATCGTGGACCATCACAATATATTGAATCCCAAGTCTCTTTGCTTAAATGAACAGTTCTGATGCAGAAATAGCTTAAAAAAAACAGAGGGAACTACATAGACCATGATCCTTTCCTCCGTTTCAGTGCAGATACATGAAGAAATAACTGTTCTAAGCACTTTGAAATCTTAACTCTTTGGATTAAGTCTTGTGAAGGCATTTTTAGAGGAAAAAGTAGCACATTCACCACAAAATATTGCAAAAAATAATTGCACCGTTAGATGTATATGGTGAAAATAGAGATATTTGGATATCATTCATCCTCATCATTAGCAGTCTGCGTGTGAGGGACACTAATAGACTCGAGAAGATCATTAGGAAGGCTGGACATGTTGTGGGGGAGGAGCTGGACTCTCTGGCGGTGGTGTTGGACAGGAGAATGCTGGACAAAATCTGGACTATTCTGGACTCTCCCTCCCACCCCCTCCACAAGGTGCTGGCCAATCAGAGGAGCTCTTTCAGCCATAGACTGCGGCTGCCGCGCTGCTCCACTGAGAGACACAGGAAATCTTTCCTGCCTGTCGCCATCAAACTGTTGAACGCTGCACTTTAACTCTTTAACTCACAAACTACTCAATCCGTTTCATCCTATTCCCTGCTCACACATGTATATAGTCATAAAGATGTCAATGATGTAAATAATTTCCCAGAGAGAGCTATTTTATCTTTTATCTTATTGTATTTAGCTTATTTTGTAACTTGTTTGATGTACATGCTCTTGGTCGGTTGCATCTGTAACAAAGAAAATTTCCCCTCGGGGATGAATAAAAGTGATTCTGATTCTGATTACATCCATAATGACAATAAATGTACCAAATGACTGGTCAAAGCATTTTAGAATGTCATACCGAGATTCATACCGTGACGATATCGTATCATGAGACTTAGATATCGTAAATAATATGTCTGTACTGAGGCAAAGTTGGGTACATTGGGTTGGAAAAAGAAAATATGAAATAACAAATATTTCTAAATATATAAGTTTTGTTTAACCATGCATATAGATCATGTTTTAACAAGAACAGAAACCAATACTCATTTGAGCAGGTACTGATACTAAAAAGTCCTGTTCAGAGGACAGAAATGAGCCTTTCTTGAATATCTTTAGAAGTGATCTTGAGCTGTATCAGGACAAGTATAAGACGAGTATTCGCCCATGGACCACCGAAGGATTACACAGATATGAGACCACAAGGAAATATAAAATAAAGTACTAGGACTTTTTTTATATATTTATATATACTTTTTATTTATTCAGGTTTTCAAGTTTTGTGTAGTAAAAAACAAATACAAAGACATATAAAGAGTGTTTTTGTTTTATTGTTATTTTTGTTTTGTTCTAGTTTAGTGGCTTAGTCCTGGTTTAGTCCTGGTTTAGTCCTGGTTTAGTCCTGGTTTAGTCCTGCTTCAGTCCTGCTTTAGTCCTGCATTAGTCCTTAGAATATACAAGAATATACTATGATTTAATGTAGAAAATCGCATTCTATTGTCTAAAGAATGTGTCTTTTATTCTCATTGTGGTATCAGAATCTGTATTGAGCATCAAGTCTTTTCCTTAGTATCAAATTCGCGTTTAAATTTTCCGTATGGTGACGACCTCAGTCCCATATGCTTTTATAAAATAGATCTTCTGCTCTTCACGTTAGATATTTCTGACACAGCTCCCTGGTCCTGCACTGACCCGCTGTGTAGGACTTTCTGTGGCCGGTCCATAGTTTGTTTCACTTTCACTGCAGCGTGAAAAGCTAAACTTTATCTTGGACCGAGCTCAACCACAACAGCCCTGAGTGTTTTTACATGCTGCTAACACAAACGCTCTCAGCCTCTCCACAGGCTCAACAACACAAGCCGTTCTCACTCAAACAGTAGTTGTCACGACAGTAAAACGTCAAACTCTGTTACAACACTAAGGAATAAGCTTGAAACTGATTCTGAAACCGCCAGGGCTTTTGTTCTGTCCTAACATAAGGAAAAATAGGAGTAAATGGATCAATTGTTGTCATAGGAAGTATTGATTTGATGTTACCCAAAGGCAGTTAAAAGATTGAGGGAAAATATTGATTTAGACATTGATTTATTGACGTCGATTGTGTCTCCAAAGCTCAAAATGCTCCGTTCCACCTTGTGATGCCTTGAAGCGGTAATTTTCAAGTCAACAGCAACATTTCACCTTTTGTTCAGTAGAAACGGGCAACTGCGGGACTGAAATCACCCAAATGATTCTAGTGAAGTTGTGTGGAGTTTAAAAACACAGTGGATATGCAGGGTTTGTGTGTTAAACGTGTGTGAATGAAACAAAACACAACACATCCTGATTTGATGAGGAGATAGCAACAGATAACGGAAAATAACGTACCGTAAAATACCAAATAAGAGCCGGATTCCCTTTAAACTCCGGGTGCAGGTGGATATTTTGATAAATAAGCGTCGGTTCCAAATAAACGGCGAGTCTAATGTACGAGCTGGGAGACAGAAGTGGTGCTGCAACAACAGGACGCAGGACTGATGCTCGTGTCGTCTCTACAGAAACCAAACTTAAAACTACATGGCTCATTTGCATAAATTATAAGCACTGAAACAAAATTTCGCTCTGTAATTCAGGAGTTGCTTTCAAATGCTCCATAGATATTTTCTTGTAACATTTTAAATGAACTCTCCTACATCTGTATAGAAAGTCGCCTAAATTATAGCCATACTGGTTAAAAGAATTTGAGTACCAGATTTCCCCAGATTTTTGTGAGGAAGGAATTAATCGCTTGCTCCAATTTGCCGCCTGGTCTCAAATAAATGCCTGGTCTGTTAAGTCAGGCATGTCCAAACTATGGCCCGGGGGCCAAATGTGGCCCTCAGACCAATTGTTTTGGCCCTCAGGCTTCCAGGTGAATTGCCCCATACTTCCGCAAGTCGTACTTTTTACTGCATGTTTTTTGAAATATACCTTCATCAAGCAAATATAGTGTTTCCTTTTGAGGGTCTAAGCCTGAACAAAGGTCTGGAGGGTCATTCAAACCTGTTATAAATGCACAGATTTGAATTACTCACTGTTTTGACCGTCAGTCTGTGCCCCTGGATCGGCCTCACACTGCTCTGTGTTTTAATATGTGGCCCTTG
>CM060655.1:37631826-37676826 GCA_030686955.1 Odontamblyopus rebecca
CCAGTGGGAGTCAGTGGGAGCCAGAGTCGGACGGAGCCGGAAGAGCCACATGCGAACTTCCCATTTGGAACGCGGCGGCTTGCGGGTTGGCTGTGTCCGCCCACTTAAAGATAATAACACTAGGACTGGTCCCGCCCCCCCACTCCGCTTCAGTCACATGTGTTTTTGCACCTGTCTGTTTTCATTACCTGCACTCTTATATTCTTATATTCTTATATTCTTGTAAATGTTGTTATATTATAGCTAATTGTTTCAACTGTATTTTATTCTATTTTATTAGTCGCATGTTTGGTGTTTGTCTACATCCCGCTCCAAGTACCGCAGCAATTTCCTAACGTTGTGAACCCGCTCACTCATATGGCAGTAAAAAACTTTCTGATTTCTGATATATACAGTCTATGGCTACGGTCAGACTGCAGCCTGAAGTGGCCCAAATTCGATTTTTTTTCACCCCGATGTGACCTGTATCTGAGCTTTTAATCACAGTCTGAGCAACACAGATCTGATTTTTCCAAATGTGACCCCGGCCACTTGGATACGTGCTCCTAAAACCGATACATAGCCAATCTTTTGACGTGCGACTTTAGCCTGAACGGCCACGTCACATTCATCCCACCTACATCCGACCTACACGTCATCAACAAGTGACAGTTTGGCTATTGTGCTGTAACGAGCTCCTGTAACGAGCTCCTGTTGTGAGCCAGCGCAGCCCAACGCCGACGTGTTTGTTCACTGAAACAGGCCGGAGACGTGTTTCCTCCCTCGAGAGTCGTACGACAGCAACTTTAAACTCACCAGGAGCTCAGTGCAGCGTCTATGTTTAGGCGACTCTCGTAAACACTGAGCATGTTTGCTGCGGGTGAAGTCGTCGTGTTTCCGATGCTCATGCGGGACACTTTTGGGGCGTTTAAAGTTCACACTGGAGATCGCACACAAGTCGCATTTAATTGGAAATGTGAACGACCTCGCAACAAAAGCAGATTTCACAAAAATACTGAATTGAGCATTGAGCCCTGCAGTTTGAACGTAGCCTATGGTTAACGCAAAATACCAAATAAGAGCCGGGGTGTTTATTTATTTCAATCACTTGACAGACTAGGCGTTTATTTGAGACCAGGCGGCAATTTAGGGCGATTAATTTCTTCCTCACAAAAGTCTTGCTCAGCAAAATTGGGAAAATCTGGAATTAAAATTCTTTTAACTAGGGCCCGACCGATATGGATTTTGTTGGGGCCGATTTGATAACGATAAAATGGGAGTTAGAGCTGCTGATCGCCGATATAATCGCTTATATATTAATGACGTAAAAAATCACTATAAATCTTCAGTTGTTTATAAAATTCAGGTTTGGCTCTACTGGATTTTCAGTTGGGTTTATTTAGGCGACATTTACTGTTCTTCTGCCTCTTTACGTCATATTTAAAGACAGTAGTTTGGCCTAATGGTGTTTTTGTATGATATTCTAGCCAGTATAGAAAGTTCTGTAAGTAAACTACCGCTATTAGCCTTTAGCGGTAAATGCGTGTGCGTCGCGGTAATTAATGATCTGCTAAATGCCGATAATTCACACCTCTATTCACAGCTCATTTACATATCGGTGCGTGTCCAGTAACATATATACGGCCACTATAGTCATTTTACAGTCGCTAATAGAAGAGAAAACAGCCTGTTTATGTGTGCGAGCTACAGCAGCTAATCGCTAACCAACGAGAAAGAACCAAAACGAGCTTCAAAACCGACACATTTCCAAGAGTTACCGCTCACACAGGCTCGTCTCAGATCACAGGTCAGCACTAAGAACTGTCCTTTTAATCCAGACTCACATTGAGCGTCCGCAGAAAGAAAATAGACGAAAATAGACGTACATGTGCGCACAGGGATCGACGGCTGCGGGTGTAAACAAACGCACGTGGCGATGCGTTCAGGGGCGGGATGGACACAGACAAACGACTCCGCAGATAAACACTGATGCGGCGCCACATATTAAGACATTTATCTGTCTGTAGATTGGATCAAATGGGTGTAATATAGAGAGTCGAGGTAAAATGTCCACGTGTAGTATGGGCAAGATTTTGGCCGATAGCCGATACGTTTCCAAGAGCCCATATTGGCAGATAATATCGACCAACCGATATATCGGTCGGGTCCTACTTTTAACCAGTATGACGATAATTTAGGCGACTTTCTATACAGATGTAGGCGAGTTAATTTGAAACGTCACAACAAAGTATCTACGGAGTTTTTGCACATTTGAACGCGACTCCCGAATTACAGAAAGTCATTAAAACCTCCTGCAGCATGTAGACAAGTTAAAACAAACGACCGACGGAGCGAGTGTGGAGCTGCAGAGCGAGAACGTTCATCCACTTGGCGTTTTTGAGCTTTAAAACCACCTGTAATTGAAAGAAAAAAAAAGAAAGCTAGACCTATTTAAAGTCATACTGTGGAATATTCCAGGCAGAGCAGTGACATATCCGTAGAAACAAGCAGCTGCACGGTGCTGAAACTTTACGCATAAACACGACACTTTTCCGGGCCTGAAAATACATCTTTTCAGCGATGTGCAAATAACCAAACGTGCAATTTAAACGATAGAAAACACCTATTAAAACCGCACTCTGAAACCTGCTGCAGGTATTTACGTTTTATGCCGTGCTTTGGAAAATTATAGACAAAGCAATGATATTTCCATGGAAACCGGTCCTCCTCCAGACCAATTAAGGATCGGGTTTGTGGAAATGGAAGCAGGTTTTTTGAAGTTTTTTAGTTTTTCAAAGTCAGAAATCAAACAAAACACAACTTTATTTTAGTGCAATTTTGGGCTTTTTATATTTCTGATACTATTTAGAGAAAATAGTAACTGGTTCTATCCTCTCTTCTCTCATCTCTCTCTCTTTCTTTCTCTTTATCCATGTTTCTGTCTGTTTCTTTTCTCTCCTCTGGTCTCTTTTTCTCTCTTTCTCTCTCTCTTCTCTGTCCATCCATCCTTCTGTAGGAGGAGTAAAGACATTTTCTCCTCTTCTCTAGTCTCGTTCTCTTGTTCTCTCTCTTTAGGAAGAGAGGGCATTTTCTCCTCTTTTCTCTAGTCTCTCTCTTTCTTTCTCTGTCATCATCCATCCTTCTGTCTGTAGGAGTATACTGGACATTTTCTCCTCTTTTCTCTAGTCTCTCTCTTTCTCTCTCTCTCATCATCCATCCTTCTGTCTGTAGGAGTATACTGGACATTTTCTCCTCTTTTCTCTAGTCTCTCTCTTTCTTTCTCTGTCCATCCATCCTTCTGTAGGAGGAGAAAAGACATTTTCTTCTCTTCTCTAGTCTCTTTCTCTTGTTCTCTCTCTCTTTAGGAAGAGAGGGCATTTTCTCCTCTTTTCTCTAGTCTCTTTCTCTTTCTCTCTCTCACATCATCCATCCTTCCACCTGTTTCCTTTCTCTTTTTTTCCTCTATTTCTTTTCAATCCATCCGTTCATCTTTCCATCTGTAGGAGGAGAGTGAACATTTTCTCCTCTTTTCTCTACTCTCTCTTTCTCTATTCTCTCTCTTTCTCACTTCATCCATCCTTCTGTCTGTAGGAGTATACTGGACATTTTCTCCTCTTTTCTCTATTCTCTTTCTCTTTCTCTCCATCCTTCTGTAGGAGGAGAATAGACATTTTCTCCTCTCTTCTCTAGTCTCTCTTTCTCTCTCTCCATCCATCCTTCTGTCTATAGTATATTGGACATTGTCTTCTTTTTTCTCTAGTCTCTTTCTCTCTCTCTCTCTCTTTCTTTCTTTCTATCTGTTTCTCTTTCTCTTCTCTCTCCACTCATCTTTCCATCTGTAAGACAACGGTGGACCTTATCTCCTCTCTTCTCTCTCTCTTTTCCTCACCATCTCACCTCTCTCTCTTTCTCTTCTTTCTCCCACCCTCTCTCTCTCTCCCTCCTTCCCGCTCTCCCTCCTTTCTTTCTCTTTTACTCTCTCCATCCATTCTTCCGTCTGCAAGGACGACAGTGGATCTTATCTCCTCTCTTCTCTCTCTCTCTTCCTCTTCCTCTGTCCAGCTGCTGAAAAAGTCGTGCGCTCAAAATTTCCCACAGTGCACTTCGGAAAAGTCGTGGTTTTCCGCGGCCACTGGAGCGGGTCAGTATAGACCACAATGCACCGGGAGAGTCGGGGAAAACAACGGCGTTCAGCGATCAGGAGTTTAACCGGACACGACAGGACTGAGAGAAGCAGATAAAGGCGCCGGTTTATCGCACCGTTGATCCTGATTCCGAACAAAACTTTTAAATAAACCGTTGCGGCGTCGCCTCCAGCTGTTGAAGAGCGATAACTTCCACGTTTCAGACAAAAAGCAAATAATCCAACCTGTTTGCGCGAGATCCAACTTCACCAAAAACAGTTTTATAATCATTAGTCCGTAAACAGTTGCGTTCCGGCCTCATCTGATCACTGTTTACGACAGAAATCAACTTTTATCGGAGTTTAGCCTTTAGACTTTTTCTCTTTTAGACGCCACAATCACGTGACCTGCAAAAATATTCGAATATCGACATATCGTATCGTTTAATGTGATGATACAGTATCGATATCGTGGACTGCGGTGTGTATATATATCGACTTTTTGCATCACAGCCTTTGTTTTTTCTCGGACTGTGTAGAATCGAATTGAAATATATCGTATCGAACAGAAAGTTTTGTATTGAGATATGGTATCGTGTCGTGATGTATTGAGACACAGATCTGGAAACAAATAAGAGATCAGTGCATTTTTTGTCTATCTATCTATCTTTCTTTCTTTTCATTCTCTCCTCTTTCCTTTCTTTCTCTCCTTCTGTCCAGTCTGTTTTCCCCTCTTTCTCCCCCCTCCCTCTCTCTCTTTCTTCTCTTCTTCTCTGTCCATTCTCTCTCCTCAACCTTTCCTTGTCCCTCTTTTCTTTCTTTCTTTCTTTCTTTTTATTCTCTCCTCTTTCTCTTTCTCTCCTTCTGTCCAGTCTGTTTTCCCCTCTTTCTCCTCCCTCCCTCTCTCTCTTTCTTCTCTTCTTCTCTGTCCATTCTCTCTCCTCAACCTTTCCTTCTCCCTCTTTTCTTTCTTTCTTTCTTTCTTTTTATTCTCTCCTCTTTCTCTTTCTCTCCTTCTGTCCAGTCTGTTTTCCCCTCTTTCTCCCCCTCCCTCTCTCTTTCTTCTCTTCTTCTCTGTCCCTTCTCTCTCCTCAACCTTTCCTTCTCCCTCTTTTCTTTCTTTCTTTCTTTCTTTCTTTTTATTCTCTCCTCTTTCTCTTTCTCTCCTTCTGTCCAGTCTGTTTTCCCCTCTTTCTCCTCCCTCCCTCTCTCTCTTTCTTCTCTTCTTCTCTGTCCATTCTCTCTCCTCAACCTTTCCTTGTCCCTCTTTTCTTTCTTTCTTTCTTTTTATTCTCTCCTCTTTTCTCTTTCTCTCCTTTTGTCCAGTCTGTTTTCCCCTCTTTCTCCTCCCTCCCTCTCTCTCTTTCTTCTCTTCTTCTCTGTCCATTCTCTCTCCTCAACCTTTCCTTGTCCCTCTTTTCTTTCTTTCTTACTTTCTTTCTTTTTATTCTCTCCTCTTTCCTTCTTTCTTTCTTTCTTTCTTTTCATTCTCTCCTCTTTCCTTTCTTTCTCTCCTTCTGTCCAGTCTGTTTTCCCCTCTTTCTCCTCCCTCCCTCTCTCTCTTTCTTCTCTTCTTCTCTGTTCATTCTCTCTCCTCAACCTTTCCCTGTCCCTCTTTTCTTTCTTTCTTTCTCTCTTACATTTCTGCGGCTTTATCCTACGTCACACTCACGCTGTGTGATGACGTGAGCAAAACGAGTGTCCAATAGGAACTTTGTTTTCCCCAAACTCATGCGCTCCATCCATTTTGATCGAGCCAAACTTTGCCAAAGAGTGAAATGAGTCAAGATGGTCGACTCCTCTGACTGTGTGTGTTTAGAACGAGTGAAAAAGTCGCTCTAAGTGGAGTTAATTCTCACACACACATGGAAAATTACACATCTTGGTGTGTGTAATTGCACATCCCTTTGCTATTTTTATTTAAAGGTTTATTTCACTCAAAATGAACAAATATAAATGTAATAAACACCCTGGAAATGCAGAAGTGCTGTGGCTCTGGCCATGGTCCTGACAGGAGCTGTTTCCAGGACTGGACCAGAAAAGTAATGGGGCGATTACACTTTTCTTTTTGTTTTTAGGGCAATAAGGAGATTTTTAATTTACTTACAGAGTTGATATTTTGCATTTTTGCAGCTAAGGCCCTAAATTCTACATTTTTAATGTCCAAAAAGTTGTTTATACATGTTTGCTGTGTGTTTTGTATAAAAGAGTTTTTTTTTTTTTTCATCTCTATTTCTGGTCCTGTAGCTTTTACCACAGCCTCATGACGCGACTACAGCAGCAGATTGTGAAATAACAGGTTGGACTGAACAGAAGGAGGTAGAACACTTTACATTATAGATATTATCACATTATGGGGTAAAAGGGGCAGTTTTAAAAGCAAAATTACGGGGGAAAAAATCCAGGCGAGGAGAAATGTACGAAAATTGCCCTTAGGTCTTCGGGGGTTAAAGAGTTTTACAGTACATTGACACGGAATCAAACCAAACACACGGAGAGAAAAAAAGGGTTTGGAGCGGAGAAGTTTTCCGGTGGAGGTGAAAACGGGAATAAGACGTAATTACTTAATGAAGACTCTCTGTACTTCGCCTTGTACATTGTGTAGGATAATGGAGCAGAGGAAAATGGCCGTGAGCGTCAGAACTGTTCCTGCGGAAACAAAACTCCGGAACGTTTTTATTTTTACGGAACGTTTTTATTCTTTTTCCCCAAATCCTGTGACTTTAACTTTCTTCAGACTCGCCCAGATCCCTTCTTTTTTTTCCCCTTCTTTTTTCTTGTCATCCGTAAACGGGAGAGAACTGTCCTCACGTTTTAACCCTTCCCCCCGACCTCGTTTTATCTCTTTGCGTTTATCTCTTTCTCCTCCCTCCCTCTCTTTCTTTCTTCTCTTCTTCTCTGTCCATTCTCTCTCCTCAACCTTTCCTTGTCCCTCTTTTCTTTCTTTCTTTCTCTTCATTCCCCTTCTCTTTCTCTATCTATCTATCTGTTTTTCCCTTCGCTCTCTCCCTCTGTCCAGTCTTCACTCTCCTATTCTTTCCTTCTTTCTTTCTTTCTTTTTCTTTCTCTTCATTCTCTCCTCTTTCTCTTTCTCTCTCTCTGTCCAGTCTGTTTTCTCCTCTTTTTTCTCTCATCTGTCTCTTCACTCTTTCTTTCTTTCTTTCTTTTTTCTCTTCTGTCTCTTCCCCCTCTCTCTCCTCCCCTTCTCTTTCTCTATCTATCTATCTATCTATCTTTCTTTCTTTCTTTCTTTCTTTTCATTCTCTCCTCTTTCTCTTTCTCTCCTTCTGTCCAGTCTGTTTTCCCCTCTTTCTCCTCCTTCCCTCTCTCTCTTTCTTCTCTTCTTTTCTGTCCCTTCTCTCTCCTTAACCTTTCTTTCTCCCTCTTTTCTTTCTTTCCTTCTTTCTTTCTTTCTTTATTTTTCTCTTTTGTCTCCTCCCCTTCTCTTTCTCTATCTATCTATCTATCTATCTATCTATCTATCTATCTATCTAATCTGTTTCTTTCTTTCTTTCTTTTCATTCTCTCCTCTTTCCCTTCACTCTCTCCCTCTGTCCAGTCTTCACTCTCCTATTCTTTCTTTCTTTTTCTTTCTCTCCATTCTCTCCTCTTTCTCCTCCATGTCTTTTTGTCCGTCACCCTCTCTCCCTCTGTCTTCTTCTCCCTCCTGCTCTCTTTCTCCTCTTTTATATCCCTTCTCTCCTCCATCCCCCATTTCTCTTTCCATATATCTTTACTTCTCTCCGTTCTCTCCTCTTTCCCTTCTCTCTCTCTCCATCCAGTCGCTTCTTCCCCCTCTTATTCCTCATTCTCTTCTCCTCCACCCCTCCCTCTCTCTCTTATTCATCTGTCTTTCGTTCTCTTTTTCTCATAAACATTCCCTCGGCTCCGCCCCTCCTCTCCTCTAGCCCCGCCCCTTCCTCTCCTCTTTGATTTGTGAGCGCGTTAATTGTGTCATCCGTCTGCCCACATCGACCCCTCTCCTCCTCTCCTCCTCCTCCTCTCCTCCTCCTCGCCTCCTCTCCTCCTCCTCCTTTCCTCCTCCTCTCCTCCTCTCCTCCTCCTCTCCTCCTCTCCTCCTCCTCCTCCTCCTCCCCTCACCTCCTCTATTTTCCTCTCCTCCTCTCCTCCTCCTCTCCTCTCCTCTCCTCCTCCTCTCCTCCTCTCCTCCTCCTCTCCTCCTCTCCTCCTCCTCTCCTCCTCTCCTCCTCTCCTCTCCTCCTCCTCTCCTCCTCCTCTCCTCCTCCACTCCTCTCCTCCTCCTCCTCGCCTCCTCTCCTCTCTCCTCTCCTCCTCTCCTCTCCTCCTCCTCTCCTCCTCCTCCTCTCCTCCTCTCCTCCTCCTCTCCTTCTCTCTCCTCCTCCTCCTCTCTCCTCTCCTTCTCTCCTCCTCTCCTCCTCTCCTCCTCCTCCTCCTCTCTCCTCTCCTCCTCCTCTCCTCTCCTCCTCCACTCCTCTCCTCCTCCTCCTCGCCTCCTCTCCTCCTCCACTCCTCCTCCACTCCTCCTCCTCTCCTCCTCCTCTCCTCCTCCTCCTCTCCTCTCCTCCTCCTCTCCTCGTCCTCTCCTCCTCCCTCTCATCCCTCTCTCAGTGAAATATGCACAGACTAATTACAGATATTAATTGGGAAAAGGAGGAAATCGATACGTTTGAATTAAAGCGTCAGTGGTTCTAATGTGGGACAGAAGCTCAGGGTCACTGCACAACACATCGAAAATACTACAAATACTACAAATACTACTGCAAATACTACAAATACTACTGCAAATACTCCTACAAATACTACTGCAAATACTACAAATACTACTGCAAATACTCCTACAAATACTACAAATACTACTGCAAATACTATATATACTACAAATACTACTCCAAATACTACAAATACTACTGCAAATACTACAAATACTACTGCAAATACTATATATACTACAAATACTACTCCAAATACTACAAATACTACTGCAAATACTATAAATACTACAGATACTACTGCAAATACTATGAATACTACAAATACTACAAATACTACTGCAAATACTACAAA
Organism: Odontamblyopus rebecca; assembly: GCA_030686955.1. NCBI lineage: Eukaryota > Metazoa > Chordata > Actinopteri > Gobiiformes > Gobiidae > Odontamblyopus > Odontamblyopus rebecca. Next base: position 37,640,975 of record CM060655.1, read on the forward strand.
TACTACTGCAAATACTACGAATACTACTGCAAATACTATGAATACTACAAATACTACAAATACTACTGCAAATACTACAAATACTACTGCAAATACTACGAATACTACTGCAAATACTACTGCAAATACTATAAATACTACTGCAAATACTACGAATACTACTGCAAATACTACAAATACTACTGCAAATACTACTACAAATACTACAAATATGACTGCAAATACTATAAATACTACAAATACTACTGTAAATACTACAAATACTACTGCAAATACTACTGCAAATACTACTACAAATACTACAAATACTACTGCAAATACTATATATACTACAAATACTACTCCAAATACAACTACAATTACTACGAATACTGCAAATACTACTACAAATACTACTGCAAATACTATATATACTACAAATACTACTGCAAATACAACTACAATTACTACTGCAAATACTACAAATACTACTGCAAATACTACTACAAATACTACGAATACTGCAAATACTACTGCAAATACTATAAATACTACTGCAAATACTACTGCAAATACTACTGCAAATACTGCAAATACTACTGCAAATACTATAAATACTACTGCAAATACTAGAAATACCACTGCAAATACTACAAATACTACAAATACTACTACAAATGCTACAAATACTGCAAATACTACAGCAAATACTATAAATACTACTGGAAATACTACAAATACTACAAATACTACTGCAAATACTACGAATACTACAAATACTACTGCAAATACTACAAATACTACTGCAAATACTGCAAATACTACAAATACTACTGCAAATACTACAAATACTACTGCAAATACTACAAATACTACTACTACTACTACTACTACTACTACTACTGCAAATACTACTACTACTACTGCAAATACTGCTACTACTACTACTACTACTACTGCAAATACTACTGCAAATACTACTACTACTACTACTACTACTACTACTACTACTACTACTACTACTACTGCTACTACTACTACTGCTACTACTACTACTGCTACTACTACTACTACTACTACTACTACTACTACTACTACTGTTATTGCAGTTACTTTAACAAATAAAGGGTTGGTTGCATTGTGACTGAGACAGATGGTTTAGGTGGAGAGAGTAATGGAGCTGTCCGTGGTCCTGATATGAAAATGAGAAGTACAAAAAAAAAGTACAAAAACGTTTTGAAAAGCAAAAGTATAAGCGGAGCTGCATGGAAATGTGTATCTGAAAAATAGATTATTAAAAGATTTTCAAAAACAGGTGCTCATTTGCAGAGAGAGGGGGAGAAAACAGCTCTGTCTTTAGGGTAATACTCACCCATGTGTTTTGTCCCAGTATGGCCTTCCTCTATCCCTATCCCTCACTCCTTTCTCTCCTTTCTCTGTCAGCTCACTCCTATCTCTCTTTCTTCTCTCTTTCTCTTCTCCCCTGTCACCTGTCCCTCTCTTTCTTCATTCTCTCCCCTCTCTCTGTCTGCTCACTCCTATCTCTCTTTCTCTTTTTTCTCTTTTCTCGCCTCCCGCCCCTCTCTCTCCTCCTCTCTCTCCTTTCCTTCTCTGCTTACTCCTATCTCTCTTTCTTCTCTCTCTTCTTCTCTCTCTCCCTCTCTCTTTCTCTCTCTCCTTCTCTCCCTGCTCACTCCTCTTTCTTCTTCTTCTTTCTCTCTCTTTCTCTTCTCTGTCCCCTGCCCCTCTCTGTTCACTCCTATCTCCTTTTCTTCTTCTCTCTTTCTCTTCTTTTGTCCCCTGCCCCTCTCTTTCCCTCTCTTTTTCCTCCCTTGTCTCCAGTCCCATCTCACTCCTCTCTCACTCTCTTTCTCCCCCTCTCTCATTCTCTCCCTTCTCTCTTCTCACTCCTAACTCTCTTTCTTCTTCTGTCTCTCTTTCTCTTCTTCTCTTTCTCCTGCCCCCTCTCTTTCTCTCTCCATTCTCCCCCTCTCTCTGCTCACTCTTATCTCTCTTTCTTTTCTCTCTTTCTCTCTCTCCCTCTCTGTTTTTCTCTCCCTCATCTCCTGCCCTCCCTCTTTCTCTCTCCATTCTCTCTTTGCTCACTCCTATCTCTCTCTTTTCCCTCCCTTTTTCTCTTCTCCTCTGTCCCCTGCCCCACTCTCTCTATTTTTGTCTCTTTTTTCTCCTCCCTTGCCCCATTCGCTCTCCCCCTCTCTCTTTCTCTTCTTCCCTGTCTCTCTTTCTCTATCTCTCCTCCTTCCCCCTCTTTCTCCCCCTCTCCCTTTCTCTCTCTCTATCTCCTCCCCTCTCTTTTTTCTCTTCTGCTTCCCTCTTATCTCTCTCATTCACACACCCTCTCCCCTTTTTTCCTTCTCCTCTCGCACCTGTTTTTTTCCTCTTTCTTTTTTCCCTTCTGTCTCCATTCTCTTTTCTCTCTTTCTCTTGCTCCCTCCTTCCTCCCTCCCTCTCTCCTCCTCCCCTCCTCCCTCTCGCTCCCTCCTTCCTCGTGTATTGTTTACTCGTTTGTCAGTGTGGACTTGTGTTCTGACAGGGAGCTGATGGGAATAGTTTTAGTGTCTGGAGCAGTGGGGCCTGAATAGAGACGTTTAACATCTCAGCTCTGCACAGCACAAAGAAGCTTCAGATTAACACTGAGCGGAGTGTTTTATTTTAACACTGAGCGGAGTGAGTTATATTATTTTATATTAACACTGAGCGGAGTAAGTTATATTAACATTGAGCAGAGTGAGATATTATTTTATATTAACACTGAGCGGAGTGAGTTATATTAACACTGAGCGGAGTGAGTTATATTATTTTATTTAACACTGAGTGGAGTAAGTTATATTAACATTGAGCGGAGTAAGTTATATTATTTTATTTAACACTGAGCGGAGTACATTATATTAACACTGAGCGGAGTGAGATATTTTATATTAACACTGAGCGGAGTGAGATATTATTTTATATTAACACTGAGCAGAGTGACATATTTTATATTAACACTGAGCGGAGTGAGTTATTATTTTATATTAACACTGAGCGGGAGTGAGTTATTTTATCACTGAGCAGAGTGTTTTATATTAACACTGAGCGGAGTGAATTATATTATTTTATATTAACACTGAGCGGAGTGAGTTATATTATTTTATTTTAACACTGAGCGGAGTGAGTTATATTATTTTATTTTAACACTGAGCGGAGTGAGTTATATTATTTTATATTAACACTGAACCGAGTGACTTTACTTGATACAGACTCGTGCCAATTGTCAAATCTGCTCTAAACAAAAACAACAGGACAAAAACAACAGGAACGCTGACTGAAGTACAGCACAATTCATACACAAAGTCCTGATTCTGGGCACCAGCAAGAGGCAGGGACTAAACCGGGACTAAACCGGGACTAAACCGGGTCTAAACCAGAACTACACCAGGACTCCAGCAGGAGGCCGGTCCCAATTGCAAAATGAAAATTCACTTCTGTCGGCTGCACAGTAATCCGAGCAGAGGGTTTGGATGAGCGTCAAAACGTCTTCACTCAAAAACCTTTGTCCAGTTGACATTTAATTTTCCTTTTGCTACCTGGATGACTAAGAGATGACGCAAACATCTTACTGTCAGCTGCAGTCGGAGTGATTCATGCATGTTTGAGTCATCCTGTATTGTCCTGCAAACATGGGTTGAGTGCTCCGAAAATTCTCCGAACAAAAAGTTACACAGTGCACCTTTAACCCGCCTTTATCCCAGCACATAACTTTCCAACCATAAACGATAGAAACTTACTTAGAATCGTGGCTTTCTGAGCACATCTCCGGCATTATTCTTCGTCCCACGCCCTGTGGTGACGTCTTTGTTTCCCACCAAACCCATGTGCTCTGTCCATTTTCACTGGCCCAAACTTTGCCAAAGAGTGAAGTGAGTCAAGATAATCGACTGCTCTGAGCGTCTGTGTTCGTAACGATTGAAAAAGCCGCTCTAAATCCAGTTATTTCTCAAAAAAATGGCAAATTACGCATCTTGGTCTGTGTAACTGCACATCCATTGCAATTTTTATTTGAAAATGTACAAGTACAAATTGTTAACCTAATAGCATAATTGCTTAAGTCTTTTTTTTTTTAGCTAAATTGTGATATCTGCCTAACTTTACTCTCCAACCACTGCTGCGTCACCCTGCAATCAATGCTGTGTCCTTCTGTTTTTGGAAACTTGTTCACACATCTGATCGAACTTTCTGTTACAATATCAATAATATAAAAAATACCAATGCGCTCGCTAAAAAATGTGTTTTTTTTCTTGTTTTCTGAAAACGTTCAAATATGACAATTATGCAGTTATGTTTATTATGAAATGTAATAAACACCGGGGAAATGCAGGAAGTGCTGTGGCTCTGGTGCTGAAAGGAGCTGTTTTACATGAGTGACACCAGCAAAGTCATGGGGGCAAATGCACTTTTTTGTTTTGTTTTGAGGCAATAAGGATATTTTTAGACAGACTTCATATTTTGCATTTTTGTGGCTAAGGCTCTAAATTAAGCATTTTTTATGCCCAAAAAGTTGTTCATACATGTTTACTGTGTGTTTTGTATGAAAGAGTGTGAATTTTATTTTTATTTGTATTTCTGGTCCTGTTCAGCTTGTAAGTCTGACTTCACACACGACTTCCGGGTCCAGTGAAATATTTGTTCAATATAATCCATGGTTCAAGATGATAAAACCAGAGAACCAGTTTCACTTCACCTCCTTTTTTTAGTGAGCTTCCAACTAGAGGCTGGAAACCCGACGAGAACCCGACGTGTTCGGACGAGTATGGACAAATATTTAGACCTTATTTTGGGGCTCGGACTCGGACACATCGGCGCATCGGCTGTTTCCTGTCGACAGTAAAACCACTCTGAGACTCTGAAGTGTTCAAAGATCAGACGCTGCACTTCCAGTTTAGACACAAGTTAAAACTCTGTTATTGTTATTTCTGTAATGTGGTGCAATACTTCAGATACATGAGACACAGGAAGTAGAGTCACTGTCGCTGATCTGCAGCTTCACTTCAGTCTGTGCGCTGTGTGGATGTAAACAAACAGCTTCACTTCAGTCTGTGCGCTGTGTGGATGTAAACAAACAGCTTCACTTCAGTCTGTGCGCTGTGTGGATGTAAACAAACAGCTTCACTTCAGTCTGTGCGCTGTGTGGATCTAAACAAACACACATGGGGGGCGACTGTTGCCTTTTTACTTTTAAAGAACGACTCAAACTGGATTAATAGTGTGATTTTGTGGACTGGGATAATTATTTGCGAAGGACAAATTCTGTGAATAATTGAAGACGCTGCCCACAAATCCACCACTTAACGAGAAATGTGTAGCTAATAAAGTCTTCTCATTATTTTCACTATATCCCGAGTTTGTATTTTGCGTGTCTTTCTGTGTGGTAGCTTAGCCAGAAATTATACGTTAGGTAGTAATTTCTAAGTGAGTACAGTGTTCGGGTTTAGACATTTCTCTCTGTTGTGGACATAAGTAGGGAGAACGTGTAATGTGGTGATTTGGAAGAAGAGCTGCGGCAGATTTCCATCAACTGGAAAACGAAAGAATTATAGTTTCTCCTCATCAGTTGTGTTGGTTTCTGGTCTGTTCAAACAGCGGGACACGACACTGCGGCATTTTTACACTTTCTGTGGCTTGGACCCGGAAATAGAGTAATGACGTAGCGACTGATAAGCTGAATATCTTTTATTTCAACCATACGACACAACTACAGCAGCAGATTGTGAAATAACAGGTTGTACTGAAAAAAAAAGATATATAGCACTTTATTAGAGGGTAAAAGGGGGAGTTTTAATTGCAAAATTAAGAAAAAAAAATCCAGACAAGGACAAATGCATTAAAATTGCCCTTATGTCTGGGAGTTAAACATGCATAGACGACATATTAAAGCTCTTCAGGCGTGTTTTGGATGAGGGAACAGCATCCCATACCCCAACATAACATAGTAGACTAGTAAACTCAGAGAAATGCTGTATATATCACTCATTAGAGGCCTTTCATTTGCTGTACAATTTACATACTCGTATATTACCCCATTACGGCTTTAAGTATCCTCTTATTGTCCTCCGCTAACGCTAAGTGCGATCTGGAGCAGTTAGCGTTCACATTCATATCGGGAGCACTAGCCTGGATTAAAGTGGATAATGTTTTGCAGTGATGCACGTTGTGTTTTAGCTGAGCTGTTTTGTGCAACTTTAGCCTTAATGACACTGACCCTTTGTCCCGCCATCCTCCGTACACCAACTGTGGATAATTAACAGCGCCAGGATTCCAGATCATAAATACAAGACTGTGCACGGCCGTGTTGCTGTGGTTGGGGTCACCGGAGACTTTATGAAATTATGGGCTGGAAGAGCTGTGTTCATATTTGCACTTGCATATAAGAATTGGTCTGCATTAGGGATCAAAAAAAGGTGAATTCTGGGACAAAACCAGGACTAAGACCGGATAAAACCTCAACTAAACATGACCGAAGTCTACATCAGAACAGACTAAACCTAGACAGGACATTAGGACTGAACTGAGACAAAACATGGAGCTAAACCAGGACTAAACAAGGACCAGAACCAGATTTAACCAATTCTACAGGACTGGAACATGACTTGAAGTAAATAAGAATTGAACCAGGACTAAACTGTGAAATCCCAGTTCCAAATCAGGACTAAGGCTACGTTCAGTCTGCAGCCTGAAGTGACCCAAATCCAATTTTTTTGTCCCATGCGACCTGTATCTGATCTTTTAATGACCGTCTGAACGACACAGATCTGAGTTTTTCAATTGCGACCCAGGCCACTTGGATATGTGTCCGAAAACCGATACATATCCGATCTTTTTGACTTCAGTCTGAACGGCCAGAACGCATTCATCCGACCTACACGTCATCAACAAGCGAGAGGTCGCAATAGCCAAGGCTCATGAAGCGGTAGTTTTCATGTTAACAACTACCTTTTACTTGTTGTTTGGAAGAAATGGGCGATTCCAGGGCTGAAATGATCCAACACTACAAAAAACAAAACCTAGCCAAGTTCAGATGACTTGAATTAAGAAAGTTTTATCATGATTTGAGTAAATTGACACTTGACAAGTAAACCTAGTACCTAGTGCCTCTGCTCAGTTTCATTTCTCTCCAGCGACTAGTCAGGAATTGGAATACTTTCGGCAGTTTGCAAGAATCCCGGAAGTTGTAGTAGTAGCGGTGTGTTGGCCAGAACCAACCCGAGTTGCGATAGCAAACTGCGGACGCTCTCCTCCTTTGGACTTCCTTTGTCAAATAATAACTTTGCATTCTTTATTGTACCTTTAATTCACAACTTCACCTCGCAGAAACGACAATGCTCGTTGACAGACATGTTCACTCTCTGCTTTGTTTGCTGTTGTGCTGCACTGAGTGTTCCGGCACATTACAGACGTCACCACCAAATAGCAGCGATTGGTTGAATAAAAAAAGGTCCCGCCTACCGTCGAGAGAACGAATCCTAATGCTGCGAGGCCAGCTGATGAATCAGGCTCACCTTTAACTTGTTCTTTGGCAGAGATCGGCAATTCCAGGGCTGAAATGATCCACTGCAAAAAACAAAATCTATCCAAGTTAAGATGACTTGAAGCCTGCAGCAAGCGCCTGTAAATACAGCCCAACGCCAACACATTTGCTCACAGAAAAAAAGCCACCAAAGACGTGTTTCCTCCCGCGAGAGTGGTGCAACAGCAACTTTAAAATCTCCAGGATCTCAATGCTCGTGTCCATGTTTAGGCGACTTCCGTAAACACTGAGCTGCTGGAACGTTGTCGTGTCCTTCAGTGCTCATGTCGGACACTTTTGGGGCGTTTAAAGTTCACACTGGAGATCACAGACAAGTCACATTTAATTGAAAACGTGAACGACCTCGCAAAAAAATCTGATTTCACATAAAAATCTGAATTTTATATTATTTTATTTAACCTTTTTTATACAGGAAAGTCCCATTGAGGTCACTAATCTCTTTTTCAGGGGAGTCCAGGCCAAGACAACAGTACAATTCACAATATTACAGGACACATTTCAAGCAACAATTTCACTATTTAAAAACATTTACAAACCATGGATTTCATTTCCAAACCTTTTAGCAATAGTTCAGACTTTCCTATTGGATCCAGTTCTTTTCATTTCTAGTGTTTTTGTAAATTATTCCATGTTGTGGGGGCAGAATATTGAAATACCACCTTACCAACCTCACCAACTGAGCATAAAGCCCTGCAGTCTGAACGTAGCTTATACCAATACTGGAGCAGGACTAAACCAATTCTATATGTAAACTTTTATTTTCTAATATTCTGACATTCTCCCCTCTCCTTTTGCTCTCCTCATTGGGTCACTCCCCCTTCAGAGCGCTACCACAACACACTCAGCCTGCGTCCCGCTAATGAAACTACCGCACGTCGCATCAGGTTTGTGAAGTTGTTTTGCGCAGTTTCGTATCGTGTTTTTGTATATTTACGGAGAATTGCCGTGCGGGAGCGTGGGTGATGTAGGCTTGTGGGCGGAGCCTCGCGAATAGGACCCGGGAGAGATCGTTAGATTACTCAAACATGCGCGGATAACATCTGAAACCTCTTCAGGCGTGTTTTTGACAAGAGAACAACTTTATAGCACGGGAGAAAGTGTGATTTAGATTTAGCATAATACCCCCGCTTTAAACCTGTCCATTTGTTTGCTAATGCGCAGCCTACATTGGCCGTTAGCATACTAATAGGCTCACTCAGTGCTACTGTATCGCGTCGGCAGAGATAACATTTCTAACAGTGTCTCTAATGAGTAATGAAGGATGCTCCACATTTGCATAGACTTTCCTTCTGATGTGAAAAATGGTCGGTTCGGATTCCCTCTGGTTTATTTTTACAAATGGCTGAAGGCAGAAGACAGAAGTGCTTTTAAACAGGAGCAGAGGATCTTAATGAATAGATCCATCACAAACGCACCTGTAGCTCCACACCATGCAAATGTTTTATGTATAAGAAGCGGCGCACCATTCAAATGAGGCCCTAAACACAAATTGAAAATGCATTACTTTGAGCGTAATGTCAAGGACTCGCGCTATTATCAGGTACTTAAGGTTGACTGGTTTAACCTTGGCGCCTATTTTTAAGTTAAAGGAGCAGCCTGTAACATTTCTGGTGGGGGTTGTGTGCCGTGCGCTTGTCTCCGTGGAGATGTTGCTGTTTTGTCTGGAATGTTCCACGGTATAACATTAAACCAAGCATCCTTTTTGAAACTGAAAGCTATTTCATGGGTGCTGAGTCATACGAAGGGCATCAGTTTGAGTCGCTCTTCTGAAATAACAAAGCTGCTCAGTTAAATTTCATCTTCAAATACTGTCATTTTTAAATCTATATGAATGCAGGGGTGATTCAAAAAGTATAGCAAGAGAATATAATGAAATTGTAGTTGCAGCTCACTACAATTAGTATTAACAGCCGATAAAACAGAGCATCAGGGGCAGAGGAGTGACGGACGAAAATAAAGACTTTATTACTCCCCTAATGTAAAGTGGTACATTTAAAGTGCAGCATCAGAGCCACATTATTCATAGAAATTGTCCTCCGCAAATAAGGACATCCAGTCCACAAAAAGGTGCTGTTAATCCAGTTTGAAGCGTTCTTTAAAAGTAAAAAGACAGTGTTTCTTCACGTGTGTTTGTTTACATCCACACAGTGTGCGGTGAAGCTCCAGATTAGTGATTGAGGCTCTACTTCCTGTGGACTTTATCGCCTCTTTTCTGCTTTAAAAATCCTGTATCTGAAGTATTGCTCCACATTTCACAAATAATAATAACACAGTTTTGACTCGTGTCTAAACTGGAAGTGCAGAGCTCTGATTTTTGAACACTTCAGAGTCTCAGAGCGAGCGGTTTTACTGTAGACAGGAAACAGCCATCGCGCTCACAGCTTTATATCCTGTGGTCAGCACACAGATCCCGCTGCAGTGTTTGCGATCGGAGATTTTTAGTCTCGTAAGTTTCTCCTTGTGTCTGTGGTTTGCGCATTTTGTCGCATGTTTAAAAATTGCTCAAGCACGAAAAATCCTGTAGTGTGTAGCGGCCTTAACTTGAGTAATAACTTCAGACGGAACAGTGCCTCTAGTTAGCCTCACTACCACAGGGCCTGTTGAAGACATCAGCTGCAGAGTTTCAATTGTAGGAGTTCTTGGGGTCAAAATAAGTCCGCTGTGTGTTTTTAAAGGTCTTAAACTGCGCAAAATTGACTCTTGTGAGCTTTTAGTTAGTTTAGTTTAGTTTTTCCTCATCAAAAATGGACCTGGAGTTGTTTTTTTGTTTTATACACACGTTTGAGTAACACTTTATTATGAGTCTGTCTACATCTCCAAAGCTCAAAATGCTCTTTCCCACCATGTAACGCCATGAAGTGGTAGTTTTCAAGTTAATTTTTACCTTTTGTTCAGTAGAGATTGGCCATTCCTGGGCTGAAATAATCCAAAAAAAAATTATTCTAGTGAAGGTGTTTGGAGTTTAAAAACACTGTGGAGCACTTCCTGTATCACCACATGACATCATGAGGTGGAACGGAGTGTTTTCTGCTTGAGAGAGAACTCAAAACTAACCTAAACATGCAGGGTTTGTGTGTTAAACATGTGGGAATGAAACAAAACACAACTCCAGCTGTGTTTGTGATGGAGAAACAACATTAAAGCATAGATAATAGCGTAATAAAGGCCCTTTAAGACTAAATCAGGCACAGCCCCTTAAATAATAGCGTGGAAACTGCTCATTTTCCTCCAAATTTACTTTCAAAACATCATCTCATTCCTGGACAAACTGAGCAGTGAATTTTAACAGCCCCGACGGCCCGTAAATCCCCTGCAGTGCTGCAGAGCATTATTTCAAATGCCCTCTTCTTTTGAGTGCTCATTTTTATTATTGGCCATGCCGTGGACAGATGTAGAAATACACCATATCTTAAAGTGTTAGAGCTGCCACCGGACTTTACGCTCCGTTAATTTAGAGCCAAACTTGTGCCGGTGCCAGGGAGCTACTCCCGATCAGAGCCATTCGTCACCTGCTCTAAGCGTCGCTGAATAATTCAACCTGAGCAGAGTTTGAACCGAGAGACGCTGTGGCTTCAGTGGGAATACACAGGATCCCACTGGAGAAACACAGACAGAGTTTGATAGTTCTAAGTAAATTGTCAGATCTTCAGTACACACTTGTATGTGAATCTGGTCACTATTTAATCTACCTGAGTCCAGATGGTGATTGACAGGTGGATTAGCCAATCAGGCACACTCATCGTCCATCTGTATCGAAACAATATCACAGCAGACTAAACTCCTAAGGCCCTGTTTACACGTACACGGATATTTTTAAAAACTGAGAAATTTCCCTTTGTTTGTACCCATCTTTTACTCGCAAATGGAGAATTCACCTCTGAAAATGAATCTTTCTAAAAACTCCAGCTAAAGTGGAGATGTTGGAAAACTCCGGTTTGGCGTTTGTGTGTAAAGTGACATAAACAGCGTTTTAGGCAGTTGAACCAAAGTGTGACCAGTGTTAACGTTTTTCTGTGGTGATGATCATGGAAGCGTCAGAGCAGCAGTCGCTTTACTTCTGCTGCAAACACTTGTCCTGTGTTTGCATTTGCACAGCTGATGGATCATATCGATGAAGAGAGACGAATAAGGCTCGGAGCTCAGCAATTTTCCCTCTTCTCCTTACGACTCAAAGACCCAGTTGCCGTCACCACCAAAGTCGCCATTTTTGGGTCTGACCTGGGCGAACCGTGTCGTGAAAATTTTAGGATGTTGCGGTCATCACTGCTGTTTCTCTCCGACTTGCTGCGTCCTCACATTGAGGGTGAGACGACGTCATTCTGCGTATTTATGCAGGTTCATGTAAACGGAAACTTTTTTGAAAAAGATGCTGTGTGCACGATGTTATTTCGGAAAACAGAGCGTGGGAAATAATATGTTTTTACTTTATGTTTTACTTGACAAGTAAAATTATCTGCCAGTGCAATAAGATTTTTGTACTTAAAATATGAAAATACATCTTGCTACACTTAAAATAAGAAAAACAACAACTTTTTGCACTTAAAATAAGAAATAAAATCAAATGTTGCTTGAATTAAGGACACTTATTCCACTGGCAGATCATTTTACTTGTCAAGATGAATCTACTCAAATAAAGTTCTTAATTTAAGTCATTTTAACTGACCTAGATATTGTTTTTTCCCCTTGTAAACACATTGAGCTACATAAGGAGGTCCCCGTGTCTGGATGGTTTTCCTCCAGGCTCCGGTTTCCCCCATCAACCCAAAACCTGCACTGTAGGTGTGAAAGTGGAGTGTGCGTGAGTGATGGTGGTGATCGGAGTGACCGATAGCGCCGATTGGCATCTGCGCTTCTGTCAGTCTGTTCCAGAGTATTTTACCACCATCGGGTCTGGAGTGAATGAAGAATGTTCTGTTAATAATGCTCTGTAAAGCGTCTTCAGGGACATGTGTCTGTGAAAAGTGCTATAGAAATAAAGTTTAAACACACGGAGGATTGTATTGCAGCAGGAATCATATCTGTCTCACTATTTAATACAGGGGTCACCAGACTTCTTTCTCTGGGGGCCACATTATCGCTCCAGACTGTGATGGGGGCCGGGGTCGGGGGCCGTATAACAGAAGTGCACAACTCAGACTAAAATGAGCACCAGCCTCATTGTGTAGTAGAAATGAGCAGCCTGGCACAGCCGTCCACAAAACTGTATCAACACAGAATTCCTGGCACATATTTGTTTATCGTTACTAGTGTTGCAGTTTGCAAAAGTAGTAAGTACATTGTTTTAGTTTGAAATACCAGAGATATTACATTTATTTTGTTGACTGTCACTGTTTTAAAAAAACAACAAAATACAAGATGCAGACATGTTATTATTTGCCAAAAGGTAATTAAAAAAACAGGCCATGATAACTTTTGAGGCTTGCCTCATAGGCCCAGTTCAAGTGGTCGGGGGCAGAGGGACTGGGGGGCCAGAGTCAGCCCGCAGGCCTTAGTTTGATGACCCCTAATTTAATAGATACTTCTGCCGCTGGACTTATTTTCTCTGCTAAAAGGGTTTTGCCGCTGCATATAGATCATAGACTGTATAAAAGAATATATACGTCTCTGATATAGATCCACGTGCTGCTGTGACATGTGAACAAACACGTCTTCACATGTCTTCACATCGCCCTGAGTACAGCAGCGTTGGGACCATGGATCTGTAATAAATTTGACTAATAGATTTTATTATAGTTCAATGGTTGGGGCCCATGGCTGGGGGGCAGATGGGGCAACAAACACATTCGCAAACAGTGTTGCTGTTGTGGATTTCTAAATCTGAGAAAAATAAAAACTGGAGAAAAGTTGTCTTAAATCAAAGAGTCTAGATTTATTAAAGCAATTGTGCCACAATTACAGAGAAAATGAAAACGAAACCTTCTGTCCCTCAGGCAAAGTCCGTATCTCCCCAATCTTGAACGGCAAAACAAAAAACACCGTCTTATACAGTTAAAAATCAACATGAGTGAATACGTACTATATTTAAACAACCTCCAAACGGAGACTAGTCGTCTGGTTCAGCTGAGCATCGATCAGAGCCCCCAAGGATCTCACTGTTCTAAATGATGAAAATGACCAAAACAAAAAATGAGCTTGTTGTTCTAACAATACTGCATAAAGACAGAGCAGTGACCTGCCTTAAGATACCCCAGGAACAGATTACACCACCACATGTGGCAGGAACACAGAAATGCTTTAGCAGTTGTTAGTTAACAGTTCTCTAAACCCATAAAATACATTCTTTAGCTTAAATAGATCACAACAGAAAACAAAGTAAAAGATTTCTACCACAGTTACAATAAAAAAAAATTGCACAAAGCCTATCCACTTTTCTATGTTGATAAAAGTATTAAAATGATTATTCAAGGGACAAAAATGTGCGATTAATTTGCTATTAAGTTAGAGTCAAGAGTAACACAGCAAAAAATAATTTTCTAGCATAGTTAAACTGACTTGAATTAAGCATCCATCCATCTTCTCCCGCTTAATCCAGCTGGGTCGCGGGGGCAGCTTGCTGCCCAATCCTCATAGCACCTGACCCCCCCTATGAACCCCTCTGCAGGTGGTGAACCCACAGGAGGGTGGACAACATGATCCTTGATGTTAGTTCAGGTACCCGGAGGAAACCCATCCAGACATGGGGATCGAACCCGCAACTTTCTTGCTATGAGGCCTGAGTGTTGCCACTCAGACACCGGCGGCACGGTGAATTAAGCAGATTCATCTTAAAAGATCCATTTTAAGATTTTTTTTTTTACTTGTTTCAAGATATTCCATCCTTATGTAGATATTACAACTTATTCTAGGCACTTTTTATATTAACTCAGTCCAGGTTAAGCCTCTTTAACTTCCTTCTCAAACCAATAAGATGAACAAGTTTGCCATAAATACTTGAAACTCGTGTTTTCTGCTTAGAACAAGATTCATATTTTGCCTTGTTTTAAGAAAACTTGGTGAAGTGAAAATTTCTTATTGCACTGGCCGAGAATTTCACTTAAAATTGGGCATTTTTATCTCAATTTATTTTATTTTTTTTCTTATTTTTGATAGGCCTTTTTTGCAGTCTAACTATGACATTCACAAGATTAATCGCGATTAAACATTTTAATTGATTGACAGAATAGTTTACATCTTAAATTTTGGCCAGGCTTTTTTGCCGTGATCTCCATTATGAACATTTGACGGACCCTCGACCAGAAAAGTTAATTCGGGCCAAGCTTAAAGATGAACTCACTTTGGTCAAACATGGCCTCGAACACGCCTGAGGTCGCTCTTGTTCATTAGTGTGTTGTGATATCGTCCGCGGTGTCGCTGATGTAACCGTGAGTCTGCCGTACCGACGCCCACGCACAGGGAGTCTGGGTCAGGCCCGTCTTTGATCTGAGCCCGTTCATTTGGCCCGTTAAAACCGGCCGGGCTCCACTGCTCCCTCTGCTGGGGAGAGCGTGGTCCCACAGGCATAAATCAAACACGTAATGCTGCTTTGATTCATGCATCTCAGCTGATGTAACGTACAATAAACCCCGTGGAGCGTCTCTGCGCTTGTTTTTAGCCCGGGCTCTGATTAATGCTGCAGTTTAACTTATTTAGGGCCAGATGTGTCCGCTCCAAATTATGCAGAAGATTAAGTGGAATGAAGGGTTGTAATGGCCACACTTATGAGCTCATATGGTTTTATTTATCTTAGTACTTGAACCACTTCAGCGACAAATGCATCTTTTAAAAATGTCATATGACTTTGCCTGAAGTGTTCCACAGTATGGCATTACACGCACCTTGCATATTCAATTACTAAAGAAATACTATGAAAAACACGCGTTCTTACTGTGTGGGCTCGCCTCTGCATTGATCTGACCTGTAACTTGGCCTAGTGGTGTCACCGGCTTGTCTTCTCGGAGTTAGATGTGTTTAATGTTAATGGAACATTCTACACTACACTACAGAAGCCCAGGCCTGGACTAGGGCTAGACTAAACCAGGACTAAACTGGGTTTGACCGTTGACTATCAGGTCTAAACCAGGATTAAACCAGTTCAAACTCAGGACTAAAACATGCAGGTTTAAAGCATTTCTGATACTGACCATTGTAGACCCAGAACAACCCACAAGAGCTGGACTAAACCAGGTCTAACCCAAGACTAGAGCTGGACTAACCCAGGACTAAACCAGATCTAACCCAAGACTAGAGCTGGACTAACCCAGGACTAAACCAGATCTAACCCAAGACTAGAGCTGGACTAAACCAGCTCCCAACCAAGATTAAAGTTCAACTAAACCAGGACTAAACTAGGACTAAACCAGCTCCCAACCAAGATTAAAGTTCAACTAAACCAGGACTAAACTAGGACTAAACTAAGTCTAACCCAAGACTAAAGCTCAACTAAACCAGGACTAAACCAGGTCTAACCTAAGACTAGAGCTTAACTAAACCAGGAGTAAACCAGGGCTAAACAAGGACTAAACCAGGTCTAAAACAAGACTTAACCAGGTCTAAACCAAGATTAAAGCTCGACTAATCCAGGTCTAACCCAAGACTAGAGCTCGACTAAACCAGGTCCAAACCAGGTCTAAACAAGGAATAAACCAGGTCTAAAACAAGACTAAAGCAGGTCTAAACCAGGTCTAAACCAGGTCTTAACACTTGCTGCAGACCAGGACTTTTGCACATGTTCAACACTAAATCAGAGCTAAATTTAAGGTCCACTTTATTGCCCCCATAGGTAAATTTATCCTCTGCATTTGACCCAAACCGAAACCAGGTCTAACCGACACCCCAAATCAGACCTGAACCAGCATTTACTCGGGTCTAACCAATAAACAAAACAACAAAAGACGCTCTTTAGTTTTGGAGACGCTCGAACCTCATCATCCATCACGACTTGTCAATTAGACTAACAATGTTTACTCATTTCCTGCTTCTGCCACTCCGCGCGTTTAATACCGATATGTTTATGTGTTTTTGTCGGTAAATCAAAAATCATTAGGCCCGGAAATATCTCCACTCAGTGTCTTAATTACGTTTTTATTTATTTTTTTACGTTCTGTCTGCTAAGTGCTTTCTATTTAAACACCGGATCACACCGCGTTCATCTGTCACTCCTGTCATGGGCTAATTGTGTTATATTTTGCGCCACAATCAGCAGAAATAAATCGCCGTCCAAATAAATAACTCCATCACGGCTCCGTACAGTAGTGATGACAGAGAGAGCGCCCCCCGCTGGTTGGTGACTGAGTAGCGCGCCCCCTGCTGGTTGATGCATGGCACGCCCCGGGATGATGTTTACAGCCGGTTTTGAGCCGTACCTGTAAATGCGTCGAGCAGCTGGACAGAGATAACGGGCAAACCAAAACCCCCGGGCACCGTCTGTCTCGGTCGCGGGGTTTGGGTTGTGCTCGCGGGATATCGACGTGCTAACTGGAGGCACGGGTCTGTCTGAAGCTCTGTTGCTTTAGACTTTAATTTGAGCTTTTTTTTTTTTTTAAACACAGTCTGAATATAATGAGCCGACTTGGGTGGAACTGCAACAGGTGAAATGATTTTGTGCTGTCAAACAAGCCCAACAAGACTAAACCAGGTCTAACCCAGGACTAAACCAGGTCTAACCCACAACTACAGCTCAACTAAACCAGGTCTAAACCAGAACTAAAACAGGACTAAACAATGTCTAACCCAAGACTAGAGCTCAACTAAATAAATCTAAACCAAAACTAGAGCTGGACTAAACCAGGTGTAACCCAAGACTCAAGCTCACCTAAACCAGGTCTATGCCAGAACTAGAGCTGGACTAAACCGAGTCTAAACCAGGACTAAAACTGGACTAAACCAGGTCTAACCCAAAACTAGAGCTGGACTAAACCAGGTCTAAACCAGGACTAAAACAGATCTAAACAAGGACTAAAACAGGACTAAACCAGGTCTAACCCAAAACTAGAGCTGGACTAAACCAGGTCTAAACCAGGACTAAAACAGATCTAAACAAGGACTAAAACAGGACTAAACCAGGTCTAACCCAGGACTAGAGCTGTACTTAACCAGGTCTAACCTAAGACTAGAGCTGGACTAAACCAAGACTAAACAAGATCTAACCCAAGACTAGAGCTGGACTAAACAGGGTCTAAACTAGGTCTAAACAAGGACTACAGCTGGACTAACCCAGGTTTAACCCAACACTAGAGCTGGACTTAAGCAGGTCTAAACGAGGTCTAACCCAAGACTAGAACTGGACTAAACCAGGTCTAAATCACTTGTTACAGGCCAGGACCCGAACGTATGTAGTTGCAAACGTGTGCGCTGTATCACTACGGTAACTGCTGAACATTCCACCATAGAGATACATGTAGAGCACCGCCAGTATGACGTCTCTGCAAAATATTAATAGAAAAGATATATTTCTCGTACATCGGAGACGAAACTAGTCCTGGTGGTCCACTCTGCTTCACTTCGGCGTCTGAAAAAGCTGTTTTAAAGTTTCGCGCACGCCTGAAGAGTTTGTGCATATGATTATGAATACTATAGCGATGCATCAAAAAGTGTGTGACAAGAAAGATTTAAGTTTTCTCACTTCACAGCTTGAAAATCGGGTACAGAAGATTTGTCTTAATCTAAAAGGATTCCATAAACAAGACCTGTCTCACCACATGCATATACAGTACATAAGAGATAAAGTTGGAGTCAAATCAGATATAACTTTTACAAGACTAATGCGGATTTATTCTTGATTACAAAAACACTGGACATGAAGTCGTTTATGTTACAATTTGGTGTTTTGTTTCTCAAGACCATGGGCTCTATTCACGCTCCCGTCACAAACCAGGAAGACGTCTGGAAAGATGCAAAGTGTGACAAAATCTAGGAAAACTGAGAAAATGTCCCAGTTTTTTTCCATCCACACGTCATCGTAATGTTCCGTTATGTTCGGCTCATCCACAATCCCAACCGTACCTCAGTTTTCATCATTTCCCCGCTGACGCACGACTCTGAGCGCACTGGGCACATGCGATTAGAAGAGACGAGATGATTCCAAACAGCACGTACGTCTGCGGTCTTCATTTTACCAACGATCACATTTACTTCAGTGGGTTTGATCACAGCCCAGTGTCGGGAACTACACCGGAGGTTGTCGTCGCGTGTTTCCAAACGTCTTCCTGGTGTTGTGGAATATCTAAAGTACATAGAATAAAACTGAGGAGTTGTCTTAAATCGAAGAGTCTGATTTATTCCAGCAATTGTGCGCACAGTCACAACCCCGACTGTCCCTAATGTTGTAGAAGTTTCCAGCTTGTCCAAGAAAGGGCGGAAGTAAAAGGCTGCAGACCACCTGGATATCTTAAGCAGGGTAAGTTTATTTACATCAATAATACGGGCCCAGGGGGATTTGAAAAGTCAACATAGTGTGATTTCAAAAGAGAACATAGTCTGATCTGTGTTCAAGTTCCTCCGGGCCCGTGTTATTGATGGTAAATAAACTTCCCCTGCTTAACACCTCCAGTTGGTCTTCAGCCTTTTGCTTCCAGCCTTTCTTGGACAAGCCGAAAACTTCGACACCACCTCACAGCTCAGTGTCTCCCTGTCTCTTGTGTTTACAATAATCACGACGAGTGTATACACCACCTGAGATAGACACAGACAGGAGCTTTGTTCTCAAACAGCGTCAAGGACGAGTCAGACACAACACTGGGAGAAGTCCAAATAACATATGGAAGCAAGTGGAATTCAACAAAGATGGAGAGACATAATTAAAGGAGATGTATTATGACTAAGTGGTCTGTTGTTCTGATGCAGTTTGAGAGTCCTCAGGCGAACCCTCAGTTATGAGTATAAATCATGAGGTAACTATGGAAATTGCACTACTTACAGAGGTGTCTACATGAAGATTAAAGATGATTATGTAAAGATTTTCATAACACTGGTTTGTGACGTAACGTGAATAGAGCAGAATGAGCCTCACTTTCATTTGGGTTGCTAGTTTCCATGCTGAAATCCAATGTGTTTAAACCTAAAATGACTCTCTGATCTGAAGGGTCTCTACCTAAACCCCGGCACCTACAGCCGGTCATGAATCAGTGCTAGTGCAGCCTCTGCAGCTCAGGGAGGGAATTCTGGAGGTTCTGAGCTTTCACATGAGGCCTGTCCATGTACTGGGAATGAAACAAACCTGTATCTGCAGGTTTAGGCTCTGGCAACACAGGTCACAATTTCATTCAAGCTATTTTCCCATAGTTTCTGGAGTATAAGTCGCACCAGCCAAAAAATGCACAATGAAGAAGAAAAAAAATATGTATGTCACACTGGACTATGAATTGCATTTTTGGGAGGAAATTTATTCAGACACCAGGAACAGACATTTCATCTTAAAGGCGAGTTATAGTAATAATAATAGAACAGAGAAGAACAGGCTGAACATGTGTCTGGTTTGTTCACGTCACATATGAACAGTTATTCACAAAACTAGAGCAGAAACAACAGAACAAGTTTACCGAACTCACCATCTCGCTCCAAATCACTAAATCCACTGAATTTTAGTCGCGATTCACTTTTTTGTTTTCTTCACTGCAGTTCAAGTTTCCTCCACTTTTCTCCAGTCAAACACAAGTTTCTCGGTCACTCCAAACTTTCTTTCTGCTGCTCGATTCCCGTTTTCAGCTGCAGATTTCAGGACTTGCAGCAGGACAGCGGCTCTTTCTGCAGGAGACGTGTGCAGTAGAGCGAGAAGTGACAGTGGAGCAGGAGGAAGAGCCTGAGGCGGAGCAGATACTGGCACACAAGCCTAGAGCGCCCCCTGTCAGTGTGAAAATAACCAACATGTGAAATTATATATTTTATATATAAGTCGCACCTGAGGATAAGTCGCAGGAAACACCCAAACCATGAAAAAACCTGTATTTAAAGGTCCCATTTTATGCAAATCTTGAGCTTCTAGTCCTGTTATAATGTTTTTATGTCCTCAAAAACAGACCTGGATTCATGTTTTGTTTCATTCACACATGTTTGAGGAATCCTTTATTATTATTCTGTCTACATTTCCAAAGCTCAAGTTAACAGCTCCTTTTACCTTTTGTTCAGTAGAAATTGGCATTTCCAGGGCTCCAGATGATTCTAATGAAGATGTATGGAGTTTACAAACACAGTGAAGCACTTCCTGTTTTACCACATGACATCACAAGGTGGAACTGAGTGTTTTCAGTTTGAGAGAAAGAAGAACTCAGCCTAAATCTGCAGGGTTTGTGTGTTAAACATGTGTGAATGAAACAAAACACAACTCCAGGTCTGTTTATGATGAGGAACCTATATTAGGACATAGACTAGAAAATAGCGCCATATGGGCTCTTTAAGTGTTGGATGTCTCCTTAAGAACACTTTGAACAGACTTTCATTTAATTCCTTTACGTCAATGACATTTTAAAGGTGTTCACGCGGCGGTTCCTGTCCCTATTTGCTCCTGTGGCTCAGATTTATGTCTCGGAAACAGCAGTAGTCCAAGAACAGCTCCGTGTCCTGGAGACGAGAGCTGTCCTCCCCATGAGACACGAGCACGCCTCACCCTTTAAATACAGCTCTGGTTAAATCACACAGAGATACGACCTTTACAAGTGTCCTGGAGTGTTCACAGGACGATTTTCTGTTTAGTTTTTTTAATTGTAATGTCGTTTCGTCGTCACAAACAGACCTGGAGTTCAGTTTTGTTTCATTCGCACATGTTTAACTCACAAACTTTGCAGATTTAGGCTGAGTTCTTCTCTCAACTGTGATGCTACACTGTGTTTTTAAACTCCACACACTTTCACGAGAATCATTTGGATCATTTCAGCCCTGGAACTGTCATTCTCTACTGAAGTAAAAGTAAAAAGGAGCTGTTCACTTGAAAACCACCGCTTCATGTCATCACAGTTTGGTACAGAGCATTTTGACCTTTGGAGATGTACACAGATTAATAATAAATGATCCATCCATCCATCCATCCATCTCCTCCCGCTTAATCCGGCTGGGTCGCGGGGGCATCTTGCTGCCCAATACTCATAGCACCTGACCCCCCTATGAACCCCTCTGCAGGTGGTGAGCCCACAGGAGGATAATAAATTATTACTCAAACAATTCCAGGTCTGTTTTTGAGGAGGTAACAACTTTATAACATGACTTAAAGCTCCAAAGAGTCAGTTTTGTGTAATATAGGACCTTTAAGTAGGGTAGCTTCATTTGCTTAAGTTTTTCAAAGAAATTGCACTTTTCAGAGCATCTTAGGTCCTACTTTAGTCATATTTTTATTGAAGTAACAGTACTTTTCTTGAGTAAAAGTTGTGATTCCTCTTCTCACTGTGAGTAAATCTAAAGGTATTTTCATATATAGTCCCCTTTAAGTGAACCACACTCAGTCCTCTGTAGGTGGACCAAAAAGAACCAACTTAAAAAGAACTCAGTTGTTTTGTGTTTATTACAAAGACGACCGGGTTCTCTTTCCTGTCCACTTGAGCTTTGATGGGCCCCAGTCCCTTTTCTGTTCACACCTCAGCCAGGTATCGCAAAGTTTTTTTCATATATTTGTATTTATTATACAGCTGTATTGCAGCTGCAACTACAACAGTAGTTTACACCAGCACGTCTGGAGTGAATGAACAATGCTCTGTTAATAATGCTCTGTTAATAAAGCTCTGTTAATAATGCTCTGTTAATAAAGCTCTGTTAATAAAGCTCTGTTAATAATGCTTTGTAAAGCGTCTTTGTGTCTGTGAAAAGCACTGTATAAATAGACTTACCTCAGCTTTAACTTTTGTATTTGGATTTGTGTTGGCACAGGCACGACAACGACCACGTCATGTTACAGTCATGTGACATATCTACAAGCGAAGGAGGTTACAATACATTAAAAATAAAAGCTGAGTCATCGGTCTGAGTTTGTTTAAATGGCTGAAAGGACCAAGTGTGAAACACCCTAATGCAGGTCCAAACTTTTTCATCAAGGGCCACATATTAAAACACAGAGCAGTGTGAGGCCGATCCAGGGCCATAGACTGATGGTCAAAACAGTGAATAATTTAAAAATGTGCATTTATTACAAGTCTGAATGACCCTCCAGACCTTTGTTCAGGCTTAGACCCTCAACATGACACACTACATCTGCTTGATAAAGGTAGATTTCAAAAACATGCAGTAAAAAGTACGACTTGTGGTAGTTTGGGCCAATTCACCTGGAAGCCTGAGGGTCAAAACAATTGGTCTGAGGGCCACATTTGGCCCCCGGGCCATAGTTTGGACATGCCTGCCCTAAAGCGACAAAATCTTTATGTGATAATATGAAATAATTTGAACTTTTGTGTTTCTTGCAGTTTGCCTCATTTTTGTGTCTCTCCTTTGAAAACACCAGATTTTGTGCATTATTTAATGTTTTGTCCTTCACATTAACTTCTAATTATAAATCAGATGTTTCAGTCTATAAGTTACTCTTACCTGAGCAGTATTTTTCCCAAATACTTTTTTATTCTTACTTGAGGCAATCTTGAACTAATACTTTGTTCTTCTACTTGAGTAATGTTATTTTGAAGTAACATTACACCTACATTAGTACAATTCATGGCCATTCTACCCACGTCTGCACATCACCATGTTACCGTTCATTGATTTGAAAATGCCATATTCACTCAAAGTAGCATTAAAAAGTGTAATTAGTTTCAGTTTTGTTTTTTTTACGTTTTTTTCTGTTCGGGAGGAAGCGCTACAAAGAACTTCCTAGTTACGCAGGCTAGTGGGCGGAGCCTTAGACAAGAGGAGTGGTCTCGTACACCAAAAGACCAAAAGAAGCGTCCGTGAAAGACTGCAGGATTACTCAAACGTGCACAGATGAGTCAGAAACCCTCTTCAGACGTGTTTCTGATGAGGGAACAACATTATAAACATCCAAAAAGCTGTTTTAGCGTAAAACCCGACTTTAAAACTGGAGATCGTGGTGAATCCGTGGTGTAATTTCCCATTCACTGACCAAAAGCTTTGACCTGGTGTATTGTGGATCTCTGTATTTATTGAGCCTATCCACACGAACCAAAAACTGTCCCAAAGTTCAATGTTTTCTCTTTGAACACAAACTAACTTTAGATAATGAATTTTCCAGCTATTGTTTCAAATTGTGGTCGTGTTATTCACTCACAAAGTTGCAGCTGTTTTCGTGTGAAATGACTTCGGCTTTTGGTTATTTTCGGTTTAATTCTCACCAAAATATTGGCCAAGGAAATTGCACTCGAAATGTATTAAAAACAAAACTTCCTTCACTGGCTGATGATTAATGGCTGCTCATTTTGACTTGAAATCAGTCAGAAAGCATCAAGGTTTTAAAGGGCAAATATTCTGCAAAGTGGACTTTTCCCAGAGCTTTTAGCCATGTTATAGTTTCCCCTCTCCAGGCTCTCACTCAGTTGTATTTGGAGTGTTTGTTTGAGCAAACTTTAATCACTTATTTTTACACGCCATAAAGCAGATCAGTTCTTTATTTTCCCGTGATATGTGTAGGATTCAGTAGTCGTACATGTCGGTATATATGGGGCTGGGCCTGCTAGTATTTGGACACATTTCCAAGTATGAAAGTGGTGTGTGTGTGATTGGTGGTGGTCTGAGCTCATTGGCAGCCTTGTTTCTCCCAGTATTGCTTAACCACCGCTGAGTCCAGGAGTGAATGAGTGAATAATGCTCCGTGAAGTGTCTTTGAGTGAACCCACGTCGTCCTTTTGGGCTTTTTTGGGCTTTTTGATATATAAAAATCAAAATAAATCACACAGAACAAACCAAACACAACAGCTTGCTGAGGTACACATACAGTTGTGCTCATAGGTTTACAGACCCTGACAGAATTTGACTGATTTCTTGTCCGTCTTTCAGAGAATATGAATGAAAACACAAAAGCTTTTCTTCCACACATGGTTAGTGTTTGGGTGAAGCCGTTTATTATCAAACAACTGTGTTTCCTCTTTTTAAATCATAATGAAACAGAAACTACACAAATGACCCAGTGAAGCTTGGAGTCTTTTGTGATAGTTGTGGATGTGTTATTTTCTCTGATGATAAAGCTGCTCATTCTTCTTGGCAAAAGGCTCCAGTTCCTGTAAATTCTTGGGCTCTTGTCTGAACTGCAGCTTGAATCTGCCCAGAGGCTCAGTGATACTGAGGTCAGAAGAGACGAACACTCCAGAACCTTCACTTTATTCTGCTGGAGCCAGTGACAGCTCCACTTTGTGTTTTGGATCATGATCATGTTGAATATCCAAGTACGTCCCATGTGCAGCTTCTGGACCAAGAAATCATCAATTCTGCCAGGGGATGGAAACTTATGAGCACAAATGTATCTGAAATGAATTTGGAGATGTTTCTCACATAGATACAGACTGTAAAAAAAAAAGAAATAAGAGGTTGTCTTTCTTAAATGACATTAGTTTATCCTTTAACTAATATCGTATTCTCTGTAGATGTTCAGTAAAGTATGAGTCCTCTAGCCCCATTTTAGAGCTCGGTACTGACGGCAGCTTCCATGACTTTACCGGCCATACCTCAGCAGGTCCGGGCCTGGTCAGGACTTGGATGAGGGACCGCAGGGAACACCAGGTGCCACAGGGGGGCGCCAATCACAAAAAGAGACTTGGTCGCTGTGTCCTTAGGCAAGACGCCCACATTGCCTAGTGAGAAAGTGTGTGTGAGTGTTACAATAGTAGTTTACAGCACTGACTGCGGAGAGAATGAATAATGAACTGTTAAGTGCTTTGAAAGGCGCTGTATAAATGCAATGATTAATTAATTAATTAAGTAAGTAGTTTCTTTGCAATAATAAGACAATAGGAAATGAACCTCTAATGCGGAAATCAGCTGAATTGTTTCTTCTGTTAAGTTGTTTTAGGTGAATGTTGTGATTTAAAATGTCCGAATTATATAACATAACGATCCACTGCCACGTCGTCTCCATGGATATCGCATTGCTTTGCCTCGAATGCTCCACAATAAAACCAGAATCAGAAAGGTTTTACTGCCACAGGAGTAAACAGGGTCACAACATGAGGAAATTGCTGCGGTACTTGGAGCGGAATGTAGACAAACACTAAACATGCAGCGAATAAAATAGAATAAAATAAAGTAGAAAACAATAAACTATAATATAACACACAATTTACAAGAATATAAGAATATAGGAATATAATAGGGCAGGCATAAAAGCTGCTCTATTTGTATCTATTGAGTTACAGTAGGTTCCAGGGGCGTATACTCGTTTATGTACTTTTATACTTGTTCTGATACAGCTCAAAATCATTATTAAGCTTCAGGAAAGGTTCATTTCTGTCCTGTGGAAGGGATTTTTTTAGTATCTAGTTTCGATACCAGTTTTTGTATTGATTAGAATCAGATTTTCGATACTTTTTGACGACCCTAATGTCAGGTAATGCCGTACTATTTGACACTGACACAAAGTTTTGACACAAAGAAAAATCATCTTCGAGCCAAACGTGTGTTGCTCCCTCCTCCAGAAGAGTTACGTAATGGATCTTTAATTCATTACTGGCTAAACCGCAGCATCGATTAACTCTGTACTTCACATTCGCTCCGTTTTGCAGCCTGTGAGAGCGACTTCTGGGGCCCTCACTGCACGAACCGCTGCCAGTGCCGGAACGGAGCCAAGTGTAACCCCATCACCGGGGCCTGTGTCTGCACCGAGGGCTACCAGGGGTGGCGCTGCGAGGAGCACTGCAACGCTCGGCATTATGGGAAAGACTGTCTGCTGGAGTGCAGCTGCGAGAACGGAGCCACGTGTCACCACCAGACCGGGGAGTGTCTGTGCGCGCCCGGGTACACGGGGGCTTTGTGAGTAGGACTTTCATTAAAGACATTTTAGCGAAAAGTAAAAAAGTAATGTGAGTTAAAAAAAAAAATAAATAATAATAATCACAGCTGTTTTCATTGCTCGAAAGTACCATGAGCAGGCTTGCCTCTCCACAAACCTGACTTGTAACTCAGCCTGGTGTTGTGTTCTTCTACAGTCCAATGTTTTTCAGTACAATAAACACAACCAAATGAAAAATATGTTATATTTTATTCTAGTTTTGGGCAAAAAGTTACATACTGTGACTTAAAAAATAATAATAAAAAATAAAAACAAAATGAGAAAAACTTAAAAAAAAACATTTTATTTATTTATGTTAGCACTGGCTACTGTTAAACTGTATTTAAATACTACTACTACTACTACTACTACTACTACTACTGCTACTACTACTACTACTACTACTACTACTACTACTACTACTACTACTACTACTACTACTACTACTACTACTAATAATAATAATAATAATTAATCAAAAATCATAAACAATAAAATAATAATAAAAACAAGGCAAAAAAATATACATTTTATTTATGTTAGCATTGGTTACTGTTAAACTGTATTTGAAAATAAAAAATAAATAATCTATAATAATAATAATCATCATAATCATCATAATCATAATAAAAAAAAAATATTTATGTTACGTTAGCACTGGCTACTGTGAAACTGTATTTGGAAAAAAAAATTGTCACAAAGAAATGAATCACTTTTTCCTGTTATGGACGCCATTTTGAGGACTTTAGAAACACCTATCAGAAATTTTGTTTTGAATTACATATTACTATGACCACTATCCCAATTTTACACCATTTGAAACCCACTGATAAACACTTACGAGGCCGTTTCATCACAAATTCATTCATTATAGTATAAATATATGTGTAATAAAAACAGTCTCTGAATATAATACTCCCCACTCCTGTAGAACATTTCCACACAGAACCCAGCGCTGTGAAACATTTATCCTCTAATGTCTTTGCGTCGTATTTGTCTGTTTCTCTGCGTTCCAGCTGTGAGGAGCCGTGTCCTCCGGGGAAACACGGGCCCCTGTGTGAGCAGCGCTGCCCCTGTCAGAACGGAGGCACCTGTCACCACGTGAGCGGCCTCTGCACCTGCCCCCCCGGGTGGATGGTAATGATGAATCTCTCCCCTTTTCTCTCTTTGCTGCTTTTGGACAAGATTATTTAAGAATTTGATTAACTGATGGATTATATCACTGACACCAGCACTGAAAAAACGTTTTTGGTGAAAATGTCATGATAAAATAGGTGATAAAATCCATATTACTTATAAGGCACACACAGGACACACTACAGGATTTTTCTGTCTTAAACGATTTTTAAAAACAAAAAACGCACACCACAGACGCGAGGAGAAACTTATGAGACTTAAACTCTCCGATCTCGAAGACTGCAGCGGGATCTGTCTAATAATAAGTGCGGAGATGGGCTTCTGCTATAGAAGCCCATCTCCTCCAGTTAATAAAAATTAAAGCCTCAGAGAGAGTCATAATTATAAGTCGAAATTATGAGTTTAAAAGTCATAATTATGAGTTTTAAAGTTGTAATTATGAGAAAAAAAGAAATAACAAATACAAAAGCTTGGGGCACTGTTCCACTGGAGTAAGTAAAGGGTGAATCACATCTCTTTTTTCTTATAATTCAACCATTTAGTCCACATGTGTCAAACATGCGGCCCGGGGGCCAGATCCGGCCCTCCAAGACCTTTAATCTGGCCCTCGGCTGATTTTTCTATTAAAATACTTAAAATTTTCTGATTTTTCTGTTAATTTTCTGCACCGTTTAGCATAGCAGCGTCTCCGGCGTTTCTGTACGTTGCGACTCCCACCAGAGCAGCACAAATGAAGACTTTCCTCTTTCCAAACGCTCTTAAAGGACGATCGTTTTGACTGTCGACCGTGACCCTCATCAGCAAAATGTCAAAAAATGAGAAAAGCAGATGCTGAGTTCAGGATTTCCCAAGAAAAATTCTAAAAAGTCTAATTCTTATTTGTTGACAGAGGTGAATGGGAAATCTGTGCTCAGTGTGTTTGGAACAAGTGGCGTTGCTCGAGGAATATAATCTTAAACACCACTACGAGACACGGAGAAAAATACGATAACTTGAAGAGAGAACTGAGTTTTCTGATCCGGCCCTTTTGGGATCAATGTAGGTTGCATACGGCCCCCGGACCAAAATGAGTTTGACACCCCTGATTTAGTCCAACATTTAACGAAGAAATGTCCTTTTAGTCGAAGAAAGAAAGTAATTCGTTCCACTGAAAATATTTCTTCCATAATGTCTGTCCAGTGATTTGCTGATGGTCCTTTTTAAACCAGTTTCTTGTTATTGCTTTTTTTGCTGCCAATGTCATGATCTTAAAAAGGTGTCTGTCCGTTTTTCCGATCACCTCTCAGGCAGAAGGCCTAACAAAAATATTTCTGGATCCTTGGGGGTTACATAGGTTAAGATCATGTCTATTTTTTCAAATACACTGTCCCAGAATGATTTTAATTTTGGACATGTCCAAAAAATATGAGAGCGATTGGAGTTTGAGCAGCTACACTGTCTCCAACAGTGGCAATCAAACCCTTCATCATCTCGCCTTTTTACTTTTAAAGAACGCCTCAAACTGGATTAACAGCACAGTTTTGTGGACTGGAGTCATTATTTGCGGAGGATAATTTCTATGGATGAGGTGGGTGAGATGGTGCACTTTAAATTTCCCACTTTAGTTTTTATTTTCGCTATGTCCCGAGTTTGTACATTGCGTCTCTGTGTCGCTCCTCTGCCCCTGACGCTCTGTTCTATCGACTGTTATCGTAACAGTGTTGATGTTTGGTGGTTCTGATCTGACACTGACTCCACACACGAGGAGCACAGCGGCTTCAAAATCGCACACGGAGACGAAAAGCCGGGTCACGCCTCCCCGAAATCACAACCAAAATCGGGCAAATTCTCCTGTAGTGTGCGGCGGCCTTTAGTCAACCAAAAAAATCTTTAAAAAACTGCAATAAAATATTTGAGCCGATAAAACTGACAAATGAAACGGTGTATTTTTCTCGCAGGGTCCGGTGTGCGCCCAGCCCTGCCCGTTCGGTCTGTTTGGGATGAACTGTTCCGAGGAGTGTCTGTGCAGAAACGGAGGCCTGTGCGACCACATCAGCGGCCAGTGCCAGTGCAACGCCGGGTACATCGGAGAGAGGTACTGCCCCCGCTGGTCTGTGCGTGCAAATACCCCCGGGGGAAATCACACCGAACCAGGATTACCAAGACATGAAGGATTTACAAAAAAAAACAAGAAAAAAAAAAACCAAGTGATTTTTCTTGTACAAGTATCGATCAGATGCAGTTTATTCTTTAAAATCAATATTAGGATCACAGAGCAGAATTTATACATGTACAGGAACAGCGTGCGACTGAAATCTTAGGCCAGGCATGTCCAAACTAGTACTTTTTACTGCATGCTTTTGAAATCTACCTTGATCAAGCAAATTTACTGTGTCATTTTGAGGGTTTAAGCCTGAACAAAGGTCCGGAGGGTCATTCAAACCTGATTTGAATTACTCGCCGTTTTGACCACGAGTTTATGACCCTGGATCGGCCCTCACGCGGGTCTGTGTTTTAATATGTGGCCCTCGGTGAAAAAAGTTTGGACACCCCTGAGTTAGGCTAACAAATGACCATATTTATTATTTATTTATTTATTTTACATACATTTTTTTTAAGCTAAATGATTCAAAGAGGAGTTGACAAAGTGGGCTTCTCTCATCGTGGTGTTGTTGCCAGGACTGTTCAACGACCGGACTGTGAAATATTTCAGAGAACGCAGTCGGAACAAACAAATAATGGACAAACCCAGCCAGAAACATTACAAAAGCCATCTGTTTACATACGCTATAAACCCGAACGGCCAATGTAATTAAATAGATTAAGTTGTGTATACTCAAGGTTTTAGAAATAGTCCGACTAACTTAATTATGTCAAGCTGCTGTAACATCTTCTTTTTGAGTGATTTTAATCAATATTTTTTGATTAAAGGATTATCAAAAGGTACAAGTACCAAAGCCGTCCAACATTTTAAGTTCTTGGGAGATTGTGACTTTTAAATTCATCAATTTAAAATAATTGAGGCAATCGATTGCTACACAAAATTTCAAAATAAACCCAACAGTGAGATGTTAAAAGAGCTTTATGTACAAAAGAACTGCAACCACAACTTACCCTGTGTCTCCAGAGCTTTAACCTGCTGACAGAGACACTTTTAAGTTTGTCTCAGTCTCAGGCCTCATGTGAAAGCTCAGAACCTCCAGAATTTCCTCCCTGAGCTGCAGAGGCCGCACTAGCACTGACCATCCAAGACCTGAGAGAGGCATTTTAGGTTTAAAACAACAGGATTTCAGCATCGGAACTGGCAACGCAAATGAGAGACTAATTTGAGGCTCATTCTGCTTTCTGGTTGGAGAATCGTGTTGAGAAACAAAGCACAAAACAAATTATAACATAAACAGCTTGGCGTTTATGTGCGATGTTTTTGTCAGGCCTGTAACAAAGCCGTATAATCCCAGTAAATCACTTTTATAAATATACAGGCAGAATGAACCAGTGATAGAAGTGACTTACTTTACATCTCAAATCTGACCTTATTAGTGTATTTTCTCGTTGCTCCAGAGTATAAGTCGCACCAGACAAAAAACGCACAAAGAAAAAAACATAAATAAATCGCATTTTTGGGGGGAAATTTATTTGATAAAATCAGACACCATGAACATGTTGACAGGCGAGTTATAGAAATAACAACAGAACAGAGAAGAACAGGCTGAACATGTGTTTGGTGATTTCACGTCACATATGAACAGTTATTCAGATAAACTAGAGCAGAAACAACAGAACAAGTTTACTCTCCATCTCACTCCAAATCACTAAATCCACTGAATTCTTCATCCTCGGTGTCACTTCTGAGCAATTCCAGCAACTCCAGCTAAATCCAGCTTTTACCCCACTATTCGCTTTTTAGTTTTCTTCACTGCAGTTCAAGTTTCTTCCACTTTTCTCCAGTCAAACACAAGTTTCTCTCTGTCTCCAAACTTTCTTTCTACTGCTCGATTCACGTTTTCAGTTGCGGATTTCAGGACTTGCAGCAGGACAGCGGCTCTTTCTGCAGGAGACATGTGCAGTAGAGCGAGAAGTGACAGTGGAGCAGGAGGAAGAGCCTGAGGCGGAGCAGATACTGGTACACAATCCTAGAGCGCCCCCTCATGGCCGTCAGGGTGAAAATAACCAACATGTGAAATGCTATATTTTATATATAAGTCGCACCTGAGTATAAGTCGCAGGAAACACCCAAACCATGAAAAAAAGTGCGACAAAAGTCTCCCCACTAATGGTAAATACATTTCTATACACCACCATTCCACCTTCAAGGCCCTTAAAGCAACAAGGAACCACTCACCCATTCACACACACACACTAATACATACATTCATACACGAGCGTACGCTGTCACTGCCCAAGGACACAACAACAGCGTTCATCTGTGGGAGCTGGAATCGCACCGCCAACCTGTGGGTAGACACAATAAATACTGTAGATGTGAATATTGCTCCAGCTTTCTTATATCCTGAAGCTGATGTAGTAATTACTATGACAGGCCTAGTTTTTGTAATTAAGAATAAATCAGTATTATTTATTTTGTTTTATTGGAATAGCCCTTGAGATGTGCCATCTCGCTTTCGAGGGGGTCCAAA
Source organism: Odontamblyopus rebecca (assembly GCA_030686955.1). Classification (NCBI taxonomy): domain Eukaryota; kingdom Metazoa; phylum Chordata; class Actinopteri; order Gobiiformes; family Gobiidae; genus Odontamblyopus; species Odontamblyopus rebecca. The sequence continues at coordinate 37,673,175 of CM060655.1, forward strand.
AAACAAAATATTCATAATACACAACACAACACAATAAAATAGACAGAATACAAAACTTGCTGTATGTTAGTAGGTTTTTTTTTTCAGACCAGGAGTTTGTTTTCATACCTGATAGTTTTGATTGCTCACTAACGGTCTTCCTTAGAGTGGTCATATGTCAAAAAAAATTAGCGAAACCTCCACTGGACTACAAAACGTACAAGTTTACGGTACATTAAAAAACACAAACACACGCATTCATACACACAGACAGACAGGCAGACTTACTACTTATTACATTTGTTATCCGTAAGAGCTACATTTGATTTGTTTACCTCGTATCTGTGGACGCAGTTTAGTCACGTTTATGGAATTTAAACTCAAAATCCTCCACATGGCCCCTTTAATATAAATAAAATAACCCTAAAGTCTTCAAACCATCAGAGAGACGGCGTACGCCCCACTCGCCGCTCCCTCTTACCCTACACCGAAGTTAAGTCTGTCCCTCGGGAAATTATCCAACGCGAGTGTGAAAATATGAGACATCTTGACCTGGGATAGAGCAGAATGTGTAATAAAGTGCTGTACAAACAAATACAAGAACAATGCAGCCCCAGCGTACGGCCGGAGAGCAGAGAGGCTTTCATTATGGCCCTTTTAAATGATGTTGTTTAAAGTAATGTTATGTGTCTGCGTGCCATAAAACTATATTGGGTTGGAGATATTTAGATAAACACAAAGCTCAAAGTTGGATGCTGACAAAGTGCATTTACGTAATATGCAGAGGTTTCAGAATAGACGCCTGTAATGTTTTTTATCGCAGGAATTATATGATCCAATTGTTTAGATTGCAGTAGTCGTCCTTGGAGGTGTTATTGAAACTTTGCAGTGACATCACGAACAATCTGTGTTAAAGTAAAGCGCAGATTAACGTCTAAAAAGCCTCAGACAGAGCAGTGCCTACAGTTAGCGTCACGCCCCCAGGGAAGGTTGAGCACGTCTGCAAAGTATCAACACAAATGTTTATCCAAGTTTAAAGATGCGTATAAGTTAAAGGTGCTCCATTACCTCTTTTCCACCGCAACGAGCCAGGTGCCGGTTCGGTGCTGGTGCTTCCTGCCGATTATCCAAGAACCGGTTTGTTTTTCCACCAGCTGAGAGCCGGAGAGGAGCTACGTCGCTATGTCCCTGCACGAGCTACTGTTGTCCTAGTGACCCAACACCTCCGATAATAACAACACTGGAGGACGATCGCTACAGATCAATTCTGCTGCTATTCATTTTACAACGTTCTTGTCAATCCAAAGACGAAACATACAGCTCTTCATCATTGCTATGGACAAAGGATGTGTTCCTGAAGAAAAGTAATTGTTGCTGCGCAGGCGGGAGCACGACGGGCGGGAGCACGACGGGCGGGAGCACGACGGGCGGGAGCACGACGGGCACCATGGGCCCGGAGCACCATGGACCCGGAGCACCATGGACCCGGAGCACCACGGACCCGGAGCACCACGGACCCGGAGCACCACGGGTCTGGAGCACCACGGGTCTGGAGCACCATGGGTCTGGAGCACCATGGACCTGGAGCACCATGGACCCGGAGCACCACGGACCCGGAGCACCACGGACCCGGAGCACCACGGACCTGGAGCACCACGGACCTGGAGCACCACGGACCTGGAGCACCACGGGCCTGGAGCACCATGGGCCTGGAGCACCACGGACCCGGAGCACCACGGACCTGGAGCACCATGGGTCTGGAGCACCATGGACCTGGAGCACCATGGACCTGGAGCACCACGGGCCTGGAGCACCATGGGCCTGGAGCACCACGGGTCTGGAGCACCACGGGCCTGGAGCACCACGGGCCTGGAGCACCATGGGCCTGGAGCACCATGGGCCTGGAGCACCACGGGCCTGGAGCACCATGGACCTGGAGCTAACCGGTCTGCTGCTCCGTGTACCGAAGCTACACAGTCCGACGCTTTATGGGCCGTCGCTCCGCTGATGTGTAATAAATATGTAATACACTCAACAAAAATATAAACGCAACACTTTTGTTTTTGCTCCCATTTGTCATGAGATGGACTCAAAGATCTAAAAATCATTCCAGATACACAATATTACCATTTCTCTCAAACAATGTTCACAAATCTGTCTAAATGTGTGATAGTGAGCACTTTTGCTTTGCTGAGATAATCCATCCCACCTCACAGGTGTGCCACATCAAGATGCTCATCAGACACCATGATTAGTGCATAGGTGAACCTTAGACTGTCCACAATAAAAGGCCACCCTGAAATGTGCAGTTGTTGCTTTATTGGGGGTCTGGGGACTCAGAACCAGTCAGTATCTGGTGTGACCACCATTTGCCTCATGCAGTGCAACACATCTTCGCATAGAGTTTATCAGATTGTCAATTGTGGCCTGAACAATGGCCCATCTGCCCTTAACAATGTAAACCGAGATTCATCCGTGAAGAGAACACCTCTCCAACGTGCCAGACGCCATCGAATGTGGGCATTTGCCCACTCAAGTCTGTTACGGCGACGATCTGGAGTCAGGTTAAGACCCCGATGAGGACGACGAGCATGCAGTTGAGCTTCCCTGAGATGGTTTCTGACAGTTTGTGCAGAAATTCTTTGGTTATGCAAACCAGTTGTTTCAGCAGCTGTCTGAGTAGCTGGTCTCAGACGATCTTGGAGGTGAACCTGCTGGATGTGGAGGTCCTGGGCTGGTGTGGTTACACGTGGTCTGCGGTTGTGAGGCCGGTTGGATGTACTGCCATATTCTCTGAAACGCCTTTGGAGACGGCTTATGGTGGAGAAATGAACATTCAATGCCCGAGCAACAGATCTGGTTGACATTCCTGCTGTCAGCATGCCAATTGCACGCTCCCTCAATGCTTGCGCCATCTGTGGCATTTTGCTGTGAGACAAAACTGCACATTTCAGAATGGCCTTTTATTGTGGGCAGTCTAAGGTACACCTATGCACTAATCATGGTGTCTGATGAGCATCTTGATGTGGCACACCTGTGAGGTGGGATGGATTATCTCAGCAAAGCAAAAGTGCTCACTATCACACATTTAGACAGATTTGTGAACAATGTTTGAGAGAAATGGTAATATTGTGTATCCGGAATGAATTTTAGATCTTTGAGTCCATCTCATGACAAATGGGAGCAAAAACAAAAGTGTTGCGTTTATATTTTTGTTGAGTGTAAATACACTAAAGTCACTTTCTCGACCGGGAAAACAAAGCGCCCAAGACGCGTGTCAGGGGACGTGTGTCACTGTAACCCCGCCCCCAGCACCTACATCACCGGCTCTTGTTTCTGGCCCAGCCTTTAGTTGGTGCTGAGTTGGAACCGGTTCTTCAGGGCCAGAGTCGGGTTTATTTGTGTGGAAAAACAAAGAACTGGTTCAAGTTGTCACTGGCTCCGAACCAGCGCTGGAACTGTCTTGGTGGAAAAGGGGCATATGTAACACTTGTCTCCATGGAGATGTTCTTGCTTTACCTGGAATGTTTCACACCGCTGCATTAAATGTATCTACTCTTACGAAACAAAAGTATAGAATTTATATTGTAATACATTAGGAAAAATATTTCAATATACGAGAAACTTCCTCGTATAATTGAAACAAGCTAGTGCAAAATATTGATCCATATGT